>JANZLQ010000032.1:20821895-20874418 GCA_026212715.1 Elanus axillaris
TGGGGCAGAAATTTCTTCAGCGAGCAGCAGCTGGAGCGTTTTTTTTTTGGCAGTGTCTTTGCATTCATTGTCTCTGGCGGGAGGTTTTCAGTGTGCAGAGTTTCCTCTAAAGGGCGTGGTGGGGGGGGTGGTGGGAGCTCCGGGAGGGCTCCGCGAGGGGAGGGGGTCGGGACGCGGGGCTTAAGCCGCCGGCTGCGGCTTCGCGTCTGCGTTTGACTTTGGCTTGGCTGCTCGCTAAAGGCAGGGTTTGCCGCAAGCCCTGTCGGCTGGGCTTCGTTTTCCCAGCGGCTGGTGACCGCCGGTGGAGTCGGGGAAGGATGTGGCCCGCCGAAATCTCTCCCAAGTGGTGTCTTTTAAAATCGAAGCGTTTCAGAGGCTGTTCGAAATGGTAGACCTTCAGACCCCGTGGCCCATCGTATAGTTTTCCCGTAGCGTGAGTTGGCTGGCTGTTAGGAGAGATGAGGGGTTTACAAATCATCGCATCTTTGCTGTTAGAGCCGCAGCTCTTAGGCTGCCGCCGGAGTCATTCCCATCTTTTTGGTGGGAGCAGAAACACCTTCCGCAATCAGTGCACAGGTAGGAAGGGGCCACTTCGGACGAAGCCTACAAACTGCCTACTTACAAACCTCAAAAGTGGTGTGACTAGGCACATTGTAAGGGGGAAAAACACGGTAAATTACTGCCTTCGCTGAAAATTAGCTGGCTATGCAAATGGAAGTGTAGAGCATCTCCACATTATTGCAGGATTGGCCCGACCTGGTGGAACCCTCCTTCTTGTGGCAAGAAATAAGTCATTCTGATGAGCCAGGCTGTATTTAGGTGTCCGGAAGGATCATACAGGATCACCTTATTTTGCTTAAATGGTGTTGTATAATCCCGACTTTTCTGACCCTGTATTCACACAAAAGTTGAGACCTGGTGATTTTATTGGTTGCTTTAGTACAGGGTATGTAGAAGCAGGTTCTCGTTTAGTCTGTATGCTTTGGCCTGACAAACAAAATGAGAGGATGGACCTTTGGACTGACACCATATTTAGACCTTAGGGAAGTACAGAATGTAACTGCCAGTCAACAGGAATTACTTAATTTTGTTTTTAAGCTGGTGGAGCTGGCAGTGCTGGCTTTAGTAAGATATTTCCCAAGCTGGGAAGCCATTTATCAGTTATGAAACAAATCTATTTCCTGATCAGCAGGAAGAATTGCCTCTTTATCAGTCAAAACTTAACCATATAGTGAGCTACTATAGAGCTGTTGATTTTATCAACATATTATGTGAAACAGTTTTTCTGCTAGAGTCTACTCCAGTCTTCCCTTGAAAAAGATCCATAAACTTTAAAGAATGAGAGTGGCACACCTTAAAATTTAGAACTGTTCTCTCCCTCACCCTCTCTCCAGGTTTCTGACTAACCTGCTACGAAGGCAAAATGGAGATTCATTTTAAGTAATTGTAGGATACAGGAGTTTGACTTGTAGGCCCAGCCTTGAAACAGAATGCTGTCTTTATGGAGATCTTTTTATAGTTGCTTATTAACGCACTCAAAATACCTGCTTGCAGTGGAGCTTCTTCGTCATTGAAGAGTATGTTCTAGGAAAGCTTTCTTGGCAGTCAAGCCCATTTATCAAAGGCACTCTGTTAAAAGCTTCAAAAACTTCCACGTGCTTCTTGTTTACCTGCATGATTCAATGAGGCTTTTCTGGAGCTTCACATAGGACGTTCTCAGAGACTGGATTTGGGTGCTGTATTAACAAAGAAGTTTTGGAAGAGTGGTAGGGACAAGGAGCCCGGCCTGGGGGCACAGTCAGGTAACCTGGACGTACAGCTGGGATGAAAGCTGTCCAGAGCCCTCTCCGTACAGCGACCGCCCTTCTTGTTTCTTCCCTCTAGTCTTTTTAATTTCACTCTGGGATAGGAACCAGGAGTAATTACTCTGTATTCATAAATATCTGTTTGAAAGGAAAGCACGATGACTTTAAGTTGTAGCAGCCATGGCTCAGAGTGAAATCGCAGAGGAGGGAGGTGATGGAACCAGCCTGTATATACTTTCCCCAGCAGCCATAATAATGCCTGGTATGCGTCAGGTGCTTCTGCTCCTCCCCCATTTATGTACATGAGTGTCAAACAGACATACACGCTAAATTCCCAGGAAGGAAACACGTACTGTAATGCAAGGATTCACAAGTGTTGCTGTGCCTGGGTTTCAGGGCTCTGTGGGCAGCAGGGCTGCTGCTCTCAGACCGGAGTGTGGCAGGCTGGTAGCTGTAGTTTCTCTGGGCTTCTACCAAGGCATGAAGGGGAGGGCACTTGCAGTTCATTGCATCATGCAAATAGGGTGCCTGCTATCAGCTGACTTCTCCTTCTCCTTGAGAGTATAAATACCAGTAGCATGTATAAGGCACAATGCTTAGATGTTAAACTGTTGGGTAAGCCTAGTATTCTTCCCTGCCTCGTAACCTTGTGAGGAAAAAATAAGGCTTTAGTGTAAAGAGCCACATGTGGCAGTTCTCCTTTGAACATCTGTCTCTGACGTTTCTGTTTAGAGCAAAGCGGAGATGAAGGCAAACAAAGTAAGGTAATAGTATGAAAATGGATGTTGCAGGAAGAGGGAGACAAAGCAAAAAGTCTTGTGGCCAAAATGCTTGATTTTAGCTGTGAACAGCCTATGTGTAAGGATAAAGCAGTGAGGTATCAGTTTACTTAAGGGATTACTTGAGGGGGAATCGGTCATCTGTGCGTTTCTAACCTAGACCAAAGGTTATTTCCTTCTAGTTGTTATTCAGTGTAAAATTGGACAGTGTCTTCCTTGAGCTAAGCATATGCCTGGATACTGACACTTAACAAGGAGCTGTGCTGGCGTTGCAACCTGCAGGACCCGAGAAGTTGAATAGGTTTGGTGGAACTAAGTTTAAGGGGTTTCCTTCCTGTTTGGGTCAGCTGGTGGCAGCTAACCTGAGGGTACTGAGGCATTTTTGTAAAGAAAATGGGTGCTGTAATTCTAGGCCCATCCTGACTCTTACCAAGAATGATTCTAAAGGTGAACACTGTCCTAAGCCTTAGGAGATCTTGAGTAATCACCAGAGGCCCTCCTGCAAAACTTAGGAGATGGTGGTCGTCAGATGACAGCCCTTAGACATGTCAGGAGCTAAGTTCCAAGGTCACAGTTTCCCCCTGAAATTACAGATGCCTGACAGGAAACCTTGCCTCATACTTTCTGCTCTACTTTAGGCTCTGGTGAGTCAACTGTTGCTGGCATTTGGAGCTTGAGAGGTAAGAGTATGAATCTCCAAATGTTTCATGAATGTTACAGATAGTTTGAGATCTTGCACAAAGAATCCCAACTCTGCTGCAGCAGGGCAGAACCATGAAGCTTTCATTTTTTCAACCCTGAATCTAAGACATGGCTCTGGTAGCGGTTTCTCTCCTCTCTAGAGATATTTGGCTGTATAGTTATTAGAACTAATTCCTATACTGCGCAGAGAACCATGCCGATGATCTGCTTTGTTATGTTTCCTAACAGACCAGTGAGCCTAACACCTTCCATTAGTTCCCGAATGTCTTGCAATAGTCGATACCGGAATTCTTTCCCAGCCCCATAAGGCAAATGTAGGTACTTTATTTGACAGCTCTTCTACAACATCAGGATATATACTTCCTCGCACCTTTCTCCAGGGGTCGCATAGAAATGCCTTCTTGCTTCTTTTCACATTAGAAGCTAATTTGATTTCTCTTGGTATTTAAATATCAGCATTCTCTTAGCTGAGAAAAAGATTTATTTTTTTAACACAGTGTTTTATTGCCCGTATCATCCAGGTTTTGTTGTAGATCTTGGGTCCCTTCAACTCCTACAGTGCTTTACTTAGATAAGTCAAAGAATAATAACAGGTTGTTCTTGCATATTTTTTTGTAGTGGGAAGTGTCTGTACTAAAAGCTTTTTGGTTTTGTTTTTAAGTTAGAGTGCTGCATCAATTAACCATCTAGTGCTTTCAATGCTGACTTCCTTTTGTATCCTCCACCCTGCCCCAGTAGAAAAGATCTGTAATCTCTTGTCTAGTGGAGGTAAAGGCAGGGAAAGAAAGAGTAATACTTTTGATTAGGGCGGTAAAATATCCAAAGGAGAATTCAATAATGCATCTAACGTTGATTCGCTTGTGTTGTGAATTCTCAGATTAAATTATAATTTGTAATGAGAACAGTACAGTGCTAGGAGATGCAGTATGAATGTAGCCTAGAAACTTTCGCCTGTATTAGATGTCAAGCTTTCTTTTTATCGAGTCATTCAGGAAGCAGCACTCTTCTCTATAAAATGCTCTATAAATTGCAGTAGTCTTATCTAGCAGCCCTTCTTGGATGGTGCTCCTAAAGCATTGCTTAAAATAGGCATTTACTGCTATTAAGTGAGATATTTTAAATAGAAGTTCTGGATGTGTGTAGGCATTAAAGATTATACGGTATTTTCTGTGTGAACAGGGCTATTACCACCTTTGCCCTGCTGAGCTTTAATTTATATAAATGGCGTACCTTGCTGCAAGTTCAGCCTTTGCTTAAAGATTGAATGCTGAGTAGAGTAACCTTGTGCACAGCAGCTGCTTGTGCTTACTGACCTTAGACGGCCAACGTTTCTGTGATGAGCAGCGCGTTCCATAAATACGTGATGTTTGACAAGCTGCTTCAGGCTGATTAGCTGTCTCAAAACAAAAACAGCAACAGGAATTAAGAGTGATTTAATACTTTGAAGGCTTATGAGCAAAAAGTACAGTTAATGCTGCTAATTAAGGCACTCCTCCCCATGGTCTCTATATGATTATTAACTTACATGTGAAGAAACTGGGAGACAAAAAAATTGTGATTTATCCCAGGCTGTGTGACGTGCTGGTGACAAATCTGATTAGCGCCTTGGCCTGCCTCACGTCACGCACTGCGCATGTTCATTGTATTGCTAGAAACAATTGTATTTTGAAAAAACAAGGCAGGGTGAATGTGGGAGCTAAGTATTTGTTGTCAGAGCTTTCAAGAGAAGCCAACAGAGAATTTTGGTCTACCCCTTGGCAAAAACATATCTTTTCAGTTGGTTGTAGGTGAATTTGTAGCTGCACAGGTTTACTGCAAGTACTATTTGCTGGAAGTAAAGAAGCAGTGTAGCCTGTTCCAGCAATTGTTTATTATATAGATTTCAGTATCTGCTGATATACCACTGGAATACGGTTTTTAGAATTTCAGACTCCGAGAAAACAATTTGCCTTGGTTTTGACCAGTGCTGATAACTGAAGATAGATTCTTTCTGAAGCAGAGACTGCCATGTCTGATTAATAGTTTTGTATAGAATCCAGTCAGTATGGTGTTGGGGTGGTTTGGGTTTGGTTTTGGTTTTTATTAAGCTGGCAAAATTGGAGAACTTGTGCCCAGCTTTAACTGTGAGCCCCCTTTGTTGTTTCTTTTCTAGTATCTTTTGCACTGACCAGATAAACTATTCATGCGTGTTTATACCTCACACCCACCCCCCAAAGTTCTTAGCATGTTAGGATTTTGACAGGCAGAGGCCTTTGGTGCTTATCAATTCTTTTGAGGTAGCCTCTGATGGCAAAATATTTCAAAATCTTGAAATCTGAACAGAAAGCTGAAGGAAGACTTCGTTCCCATGCCTGTGCTATATTTCAGATTGCCATATGCAATGGACACTGATCTCAGTTCCCAAGACAGGAAGGACCTGGACAAGTTCATCAAATTTTTTGCTTTAAAGGTAACTTTTTCTCCTGTGGGCAAATGCCTCTTCTTTCTTGTTTAAGAAAAGCCATACTTTCTGTGGCTAGAGTAACAAGGTTGGGGTTTGGGGGTGGCTTTTTTGGTTTTGCTAGAGACCAAAGCAAGAAAAGCCGATGTCAAATTTAGGAGATTTCTGAGAATAACTAGAAAAAACTATTTTCTCCTTTTTTTCTACCTTCAAATCCTCTTCCTTCCCCCAGAATTATCCTGCTGTAGAATCAGTTATAGGCACTTCATACCTCTGTCAGCTTTGGGCTCCTATCAACGCATCTAACCATCCAGCTGTTAGGTAGTACCTTCTGTTGGACTCTACTCTTTCTTTTCAGCCTATCTAAATTTTTATATTGATCCAAAAGCAATAGAACCAGAATGTTCTTTTGAATTATATTGATACATAATTATAAAATTTGACCTCACTTGGTACATAGATGCAAGTAGATACTCTGACAATGGCTATGTTATAAATGTACAGATTAACTTGAGTTTCATTTAGATTTCCAGGTTCAGGATATAGTTGTAAATTGTTTCAGTATTACCAAAACTGTGCAACTCGTGACTGCAAAATTGACTTAGTCACTTCATGTTATTACAGAGAAAGGTCAGCTTAAAATTATTTTCTGTCTGAAATGCATTTATGTATTATATGTAATAATTTAAATTTATTAGACCTGAAGATTAGCGTAGCAAACTCCTCTACATTTGGTCAGCCCCTTTTTTTTTTTTTTTTTTGGCTTGGAATTTGTCTAGCTCAGGTTCTGAACTGAGGGCTCTACTGAGCTCAGAACATGAGTATCTTTTCCTTTCTATTCCAGACGGTACAAGTAATTGTCCAGGCCCGACTTGGAGAGAAAATCTGTACCCGGTCATCATCCTCCCCAACAGGCTCTGACTGGGTAAAGTCATGTTTTTTAAAGCAACTCCGTAACTGTTGGGGTTTGTGTGTGTGTGTGTTGAGAATGCAAGGTAGTTGTTATAGTCTTGTGCAGACTATAATAACTATTCTTAGAATAACTACTATATTCAGTTGTGTTCATTGGTGGTGTGGGGGTTTTTTTGTTGTTGTTTACATGCAACATGTCACTCTGGGCTCTTAAGGGCTGATTAGAGGAGAGATAAATGATATGTCTCAGCACTCCTGCCAGCTAACGCGCATTTCCAAGATCTGCTGGGGGTGGGGTGGTGAGTTCTTTTCTGTCAGAAGTTTGAAACTCTGCAATTCAGGACTTTGTAGTAATGGGCTTTATTAAAATTGAAGAGAGTCAGGATACTCTGTGGGTGAAGACAGGACTCAAGCAAGTGAAAAGGAAAATGATTTTTATGGCAGGATGAGGAAAAACATTTGAATTAGCAGCCAAGGAAATAATTGCAAATATGAAAAGCTTAAGCCCATCTGGGAATTTTCAGTTTCATAAATATTTCAGTGGATGCTGGCCTAATATGTTATATATGGGTGTATGAGTCTGTCTACAGTGTACCATTAGGCATTTTTTCAAAGAAATAAAAACATTGAATAATCCCTTTCATTCTGCAGTTCAATTTGGCAATCAAGGATATACCAGAGGTTACTCATGAAGCAAAGAAAGCCCTGGCAGGACAACTGCCTGCTGTTGGACGGTCTATGTGTGTGGAGATTTCTCTCAAAACCTCAGAGGTAAGAATTGAGTCAAAATAGATGCCATCTTTTTTTACCTGAATCTTAAGTCACCTACCAGAGCTCCTGCCTTTTTAGTCCAAACCAGTGTGAAAATATCTTCATTTATGAAGTTAGGTAGTATGCTAATGAAAAGAAATTTATTGTTTAACAGAAGGAATTCACTGCAAATATCTGAGGCCAAACACACAAATGATAGAGCAGCAAAATTAAGTTTCTTGGACCATGATGGGCTTAGCCAGTCTGAGGAAGGTATTCCCTCAGGTGATGTAATTGTGCAGTGAGACTTCCAGTGCACTTTTTTCTATTGTTCCATTACAAGAAAGTGGGAGCCAGGAGAAACATCTTAATTGAGAAGTGTGGCTCTTGCTGATCACTAATGAGATCTGAAAAGGTTTGTGTTCTGAACTGAGCCTTTGTTTGCCATCCAGGGGGACTCCATGGAGCTGGAAATTTGGTGTCTAGAAATGAATGAAAAGTAAGTGTATTCTTCACACTGTGTGTGTGTGGTTTTGTTTAGCTGATGAAATGGGGAAGCCTGCTCAATCCGTGGTGATGAATGAGCACATATTGGCTGTGTGGCCTGGGTCACTTCAGCGGGAACTCCCCTCTTTGTCTGCTGCAGCAGTCAAACTGTTTAATATTGGTGTCAAGAAAATAAACTAGTAATTTTATTCCTTCTTCATTCTTCTGTTACAACTAGTATGCTTCCTCAGTTACAAGAATTCGTATACTCAGTAATGACAAATGTTTTTAATAGTGAAAAGATGTTTCTGTCTACTAGAAGGCTGCATGGCATTTTTCAACAATAACTTCTACAACAGGTGTCTAGATTGAAGTAGGACTCTTAGCTGGTTGGTCAGTAACAGATAGCCACACTGGGGCTTTATTTTATCATTTTGGCAATAAAACTAACATTAAACAACTGGCACAGACTAATTTTGATTTAAAAAAAAAAGAACAAACAAAAAAAACAACAAACAAACAAAAGCAAACAACTTAGTTGGGAACAAAAGACTAATTTTTTCCTTTGTGTTCTATAGGTGTGACAAAGAAATCAAAGTTTCATACACTGTATACAACAGGCTGTCTCTACTGCTGAAGTCTTTGCTTGCTATAACCAGGGTAACTCCAGCCTACAGACTCTCAAGGAAACAAGGCCATGAATATGTAATATTGTACAGGTAAAGCAGAATATGAAATTCCCGATTTGAAATACGAATAGCAGAGACTCTAGACTTGCACAGTGCAGCTGCAAATGTGGGAAAAAGGGATGAGTGATAATAAATTCAAATTATTTGGATTTAACTACTACTGATCAGTGACAGAAAAGAACTTTGGGCTATATATCACCTTACAGCCTCCATCTGAGCCCTTGAAAGAAAGATAAAGCACAGGCTGTGAAGTATTGTTATTTGCCTACCATGCTGAGAAGAGTACAAATTTCTACATGCAAGCACTGGTTGAATTGCTTATTAGCATCCAGTTGAGGCTTAAAAAACTTAAAGAGAAATTTCTGATTAGACTACCATTTTCTTTTCCTTTTTCTTGTCACATCACATGTCTTCCTCTGAAGTAGCTGGAAGGTTTTTGGAGATGGGCATTCTAGCCGCTTCTCTTGTTGTTTTTTTTCTAAAGAGCAAAAGTAGTTCCAGCCTTTCAACTCATAAAATTAAACAAGGAATAAGGATATGTATAGCATTATGTCCCCAGTGGACCTAATAGCTTTTATTTTTCCTTTTCCTGCAGGATATATTTTGGTGAAGTCCAACTGAGTGGCTTGGGAGAAGGTATGATTAGGCAACACACACAGACTAGAGCAGAACTGTTTTCCATACTGGCTAGACATTTATTACTATTCTTAAGTGCCATAAGGAAAATTAAGCCTGAGGCTTACATATGCTTTTCATCTGGATCTACCAGTGAAGGGTTGTTTCATAAGGTGACAGGTGTAATGGTGGTACTCTGACAAAATCTAGGGTGATAGCCATTTTGACTCTAGTGGTCCGTACCTGAAATAACTGAAGTTTGTTGATAAGGGGCAGGACTGGTAAAGGAGATCGTGATCTACTCAGGAACAAGAAGCACTTCAGAGCAATATTTTAGATGAAGATAGGAAGTGACCTCAGAAGTCTTGCAGATGAAGCCTACCAGCAAGGCAGCCTAGTGCTGCTGTTTTGTTAGAGGTTCTGTATGTGTCTTTGGGAGTTCCGATTGCAAGGGATAACAAAAACACTATAGAAATAAGATAATGTAACTTCAGAATAGAAAAGTATGGAACATAAATAATCAGTGAAACTAATAATCATTCCTTAACCTTACAGGTTTCCAGACAGTCCGCGTTGGGACAGTGGGTACCCCGGTGGGCACCATCACTTTGTCTTGTGCATACAGGATCAACCTCGCTTTCATGTCAACCAGGTGAGAAAATGCAATCATGCCAGAAACTGTTTTACAATAATATACTATTAAACCCCTCGTATTATGAGCCCCTAAATCTTTCCCTTATGCTTATCCTTTCCCGCTGAGATTCTCCTTCATGGAGAATACTCTCGTTCATGCTTAAGTCTTGCAGCAAGGCGAGTATTGGGGTAGCCCCGAGCCAGACTCTAGAACTCCAAATTGTTGATGCATGCTTGGAGTTGCAGGGCTGAATTGTAAAGATGCCCTGGTCCCATTAACAGGCACAAGGGTTTTCTGTGAGGGCACCATGAACTGGTATGAGAGTAGAGAGAAGAAGCCAATAACAGCATTGCTTGTTGCCTTGCAGGCAGTTTGAGAGGACCCCTCCTATCATGGGGATTATCATTGATCACTTTGTGGACCGTCCTTATCCCAGCTCTTCACCCATGCATCCCTGCAATTACAGGTGAGGAAATACTGAGCTGAAGTCATGGGCCATGGTGAAGGCATCAATTATGCCCAATACAGAGCCTTTTCCACTACTTGCTGACTGCATGGGAAGGGAGACTGGAGGATTAGTGTCAATCATATTGACATGGTTGAGCACATGAGGAAGGGTGGTGTTTTTCTCCACACATCTAGAAGACTGAGTGCAGCAAGCCCCAGTATTTTCCCAGAGTCCTTACAGAAGCCCTTGGGACACAAACATCTTAATCTCGGCTGTCTTTGGGAATTTGAAAGTGTAACAGTTAATCCTGCTGTAGAACTACGTGTCCAGAGGCATGCATCTCCAGATATTTCCACTGGGGAAAGATCAGAGTTTAATTTCTCTTTGTAGATGGGAGGTTTGTCTTCTCTAAAATGCAGCTGAGAGCACTCAGATTGGGACCAGTATTATAGTCTAACAATAGTTCTGTGAACGCTGAAGCCAGTAGCGTTAGCTGGTATAACAAGACCTTTAGTTAAAAAACCCAGAGGGAAGTGTTTCTATGTGGGGATAGAAGAGGAGTGCCTGGGGAAAATTAAAGTTTTCATACCTTGTTTTCCTCAGTTCTGCCAAGTAGATGAGAGCCCTTCATAATTCTCCTTTCAAATCCACCCAAATACTCTCAACCTCCCTGCAGTGTTTGTCCCAGTGTGTTTTACTGTTTGTTTTAAGGAATATTCCCAGTTAGAAGGCTTTTCTTTTCTTGCTTCTTTAGAGCTGGTGAGGACAATGGTGCAGTATACCCCTCAGTAGAAGATTCCCAAGAAGTGTGTACCACGTCTTTTTCCACCTCTCCTCCATCTCAGGTAAGAGAAGCCAGGCTCTTTTTACTCTTAGAGAGAACAGTCACTGTTAGGGTAGTGCACATACTCCTACATCAACTCCTGTGCAAACAGGCAGCCTCCTGCTGCTAATTAAAATTTAATGTGTGGGTTATTTATATTGTTACACTCTGAGTAAAACCTAGTTAGATACTAATTTCAACAAAATGCTAGGGGACGAGAAAGACTGAATTACTGAGAAAGATTAAAAGAACCTGCTGCTGTAGCTGGCCTGAGGTGTGCTTGCAGAGGATAGCAGTGTACTTATACATTCACATACTGATACTGCAAGAAGAGGAATTCAAGAGATTGATGCTAGGCAGCCCAAGTAGAGGGAACAGACTGACATTGAGAAAGAAACACTGAAATATTAGGAAAATGCTTACAGCACAGTCATATTTTCTGCATTGCAGAATGGAAAAGCAGGAAAAAGCCAAAAGCTGTATTTGTTGGATGATCTAAAACTAGTTGGGGCAGCAGGAAGAAGTATCAGCAGGCTAACTGGGTCATAGTATTGAACTAGGGACTTAATACTCTGCACTTCCACCTACCTATGAAAAGTTTCAATTTTAAAATAGAGAGATAATGGTTTCCTTCTGGATATCAAAAAACAGAAACTCCAATTCCTCCTTCTTTTACTGTCCATAAGATATCTGACTCCACAATTCTGCATTTTGAAAACTTGGCCAGATTTCCAGTTGTCCTATAGCTTTAAATATTCAGGAATGTTCTGCCTTACTGTCCAGCCAAGCAGATGGCTTTGATCTTTAAAGACAATATAAAGACTCTAAATCTCTTTTGCTGTCGATTTGAAACATAGAATGAAGTATAATTGGAATGCTGTTCCGAACTGAAAGAATTTAGCATGGGTCTTTCCACTGCTTCAGAGGAATTAGTATGACTGGTTTAGGAGAATGTATTCTGTATGTATGAATGAGATAGAAATGAGCTTTTCTTATGAAGCATCTTTGTGCCAAGGGGATTTTGGGTGACAAGGGTGTCAGGCAATGTTGAACTAATCAGCCAGCCCTCACGGTAAGTCTGATGGAATAAAGCTTTTCTTACTCTGCAATACACATCTGAGGAGATGAGTTTGTGGCCAAGTTGTGTCTTGCCTTTTCATAAAATGGGTTAAATGCAAAATGTTTCATAAGGAAATTTCCACTGGCTTGCTCATGCCAGTGTTCCTTAACAGTAATAGTGTATGTAAATACATTGAAGTTGACATTTCCCCAGGGGACATGAAGCTTTGCTGTCACCGAGGGGAAAAGCTTTATGAAACCAGATGAACCTCGAGGATTCACATTAAGTATGAGCCTACGTTCTTGCTTTTCCTGTGGCTCATAGTTGCCATATGCTGAGTGCTTATTTATAAAGCAACTGCCAGTCTTTGTTACCACAGTTAGAATTGTAAGGCTGTCTTGGCAGAGCGGTCTCTAAAGTAAATTAGAAGGGGAAAAAAAGGTAAATTTCTTTCTCCAGCTTTCTATATACAACTTAATGTGTAGGAAAATATTGGGAACTGTGTGGTTCTGTAGGCAAGTTGTCCAAATCTCTGCCTCCCTTCCCAGTAGAAATGAGGCCTGACCTGCACGATACAAGGAAATAGGTGTTACCTTCTCCCTGTGAGCTTGCATAGCATGTCTGTGTGTGTTGTGGAGTAGCCCAGAATTCAGGAGAAAGTCTGGCCATGGCTAATACCCAGAAATGAAGCTTTCCTAAACCTGAAAACTGTTGGTAGGAAAATGACTGGGAGAGGGTATGGGACTGTACCAGGTTTGGATTGCCCTTTTTGCATTAGTACCCTCTGTGAGACAGTGTTTACTTCTGGAGCATCGCTCCTGTTGATGGAGTTCTCTCTTCACATCAGTGTGTTTGAACTGCACCTTAGCCTGGGTCCCCTTTATTCTAAGGGTGCAGCACAGACCTGCCAAGATATGATCCCTCAGAATGCTGGAAGATGAGGAGTTTCTATGGATGGAGAGTATTGAAATACATGTGATTTGTACATTCAACAACAACAAAAAAATTATTATTGGCTTTTTCTGGCATCTGCTCACCCTTCTCCTTGCTAATTGGCTAGTACCAATTCTAATTAGCTGTGGTACAGAGTCTCTGGCAGTTACTTTCTGTCAGTGTTCGCTGGAGTCTAAAATATTACCTGTGTTGAGTGGTTCACTGAGATTGGAAAACAGTCAATTCTTTACAAAATGAATGTGCTTCTGGCAATACTGAAGACTTCTGCTCTATGCATAGGTGTGGCTGCTGCAGCCAAAACCTCTTCACTAGCATTCAGTTCATCCAACTCTTCATAGTTCTTCTCTGAAGTCCTTCTCTCTCTCTTTCTCTCTCCCCCTCTCTCACTCTGTCTCTTTTCCTTGTTTCCTCTGTGTGTCTGTGTCTGTGCACAGTGTGTTTTTACTGTCACAAAGGCACATTTTCAGACCCCTCCTCCTGTGGTGACGGACACCTTGAAGGTCCCAGTGATGGGACTGGCCTTTTCACATCAAGTGAGTTGTCAATAGAACATGCTACACATGGCCAGATATAGTTCTAGTATGACAGAACATACACAGGAAAGTACAAATTTGACAGTGTGGAATGTTGGTTGTGCATGGGAAGGGCTGGTGAACCCAAAAAGAGCCAGGCACATTATTGAGACTGGCTGCTTAAATGCCTTTGCAGATGAAGGTCTCCCAAAGACAGGACAAACACCCCAAAATAAACAGCAGCTGTTGCAAGGATTTTTAGTGAAAGACAAGTACGAAGGCACAGTGCTGAGTGTTTTCTCTTAACAGCCAGTGCCCTTAAAATGTGCAGTTATTAGTGTTCCATTCAGCCTCACGTGAATAAAAGTGCTGTCATCATTCACACCCCTGTAAATGATGTGAGCATTGGCGCTGCTGGAGTATCACACACAGAGCTCTTGAAAGAAGTGTTCCTCTTGAGGTCAAGCAAGCTAAAACAGGAAAGCTTTATTTACTCTGACCAGCTAGATTTCTGCCTGGGGTATGTAAGGGACTTCTCCTGGGTTTCACTGCTTTCAGCACTTTGTTCCTGAGGCGATTTCACAAGGGTTAGCTTCCCAATTCTCTTTACCTAGCACATTTATGGGACTCTATTCTTTAGCTGAAGCTATCTGAACAGGCCTTGAAGATCAGCTATTTTAATGTGCAGGGGGGATGGGTTCAAACAGTGGACAATGCAGTTGCTTTGGGGGGGAAAAAAAATGTTAAATGTTAGCTCTTTAGTAAGCAAATGATGGAATTCGTACTTTTTCCAGTATGCAAAACAGGCCTGTAAAGCAGAGCTTCGCTGTGACTGGACGTCAGTCATACCTTACACAGCCTCCTCCTATGTGTGTAGGAAACCAGTCTTGTTTTCTTGTCAAGGCTCAGACTTAGTCCCGTGCAATAAGACCTTTTTAGAGTAATAACCTTCATTATTGAATGCAATGAAAATCTAGCATCCTTCTGCCAGCCTGAAATGCTGTGCTGTGCCTCCAACTTTTCCTGTTCCTTCTTCAGTGACTGATGATTATTCAGACTGGGGGGCATTTCCCTTCCCCTTCCTCTCTCCTCTCCCTTTGCCCTTGTTTTTTCTCTTCTTTCTTAGCTTTCCAGCTCTCGTCTTTCCTATCAGCCTGCTGCCCTGGGAGTTGGATCAGCTGACATGGGGTATCCTGTACTCTTTGCTGGTGGCTTGAATGCTGCACACCCTCACCAGGTACTTATAGAGGGTAGAACAAGTGTGGCTGGTATTGCAACCATTTGTGTCACTTGTACATCTGAGAGAGGCCTTGAAACTAGTGCATGCATTGGTATCCTGTCAGGAATTAAAAGAATGTAAGGTAACTATAGAAAAAGCACAACCTGCACAGGAGCTGGCTCCTCAGCATCCCTGACTTCACTGGGGTAGGGGTCATGTGGAAAAACTACACCAAAAAGAGCAGGCAGCAGACCTGTTTGCCTGCACTAGCGAGTCACTGACTCCAAACTTCGGCCGTCTTACAGAGCTGCTGCTTCTGTAGCTGTCCAAGCACAGCACTATAACCTAGAAGTAGGGTATACTGACAGTCCTTATTGGCATATTTATATCCATTCATCAGACAGTAAGTTGACAGAAGTCTTCTGCCTGTGATGGTGCTGCTACATCAGAGTTTTGCTGACACAGTGATCGCAGAATAGAATAAACTTAATTCAGTTGGAAGGGACCTACAACAATCATCTCGTCCAACTGCCTGACCAATTCAGAGCTGACCAAATTAAAGCATGGTATTAAGGGCATTGTCCAAATGCCTCTTAAACACTGACAGGCTTGGGGCATCAACCACCTCTCTAGGAAGCCTGTTCCAGTGTTTGACCACCCTCTCAGTAAAGAAATGCTTCCTAATGTCCAGTCTAAACCTCCCCTGGCGCAGCTTTGGACCATTCCCACATGTCCTGTCACTGCATACCAGGGAGAAGAGATCAGTGCCTTGCTCTCTACATCCCCTCCTCAGGAAGCTGTAGAGAGCAACAAGGCTGTAGCAAGAAGATACAACTTATTTTTTTCCCCCATCCTTTCCTTGAAGCAGAAGACCTATGGACAGAGAGCTGCAGTGGAGAGGAGTGGAGTAAAAAGAGAATAAAAAAAAAAAAAAGAGTTGGTACTGTGACGATCACCTTCTACCTGACACCTCTCTCGGCCTCATGGGGGCTAGAGCCCAGTCATACGCCAAAGACCCCACAAGCTAGTCCCAGTATGACAGAATCTGCTCTGTATTGCACTGTGGTGCTGGCCTGATTTTAAGATCTCCAACTTGACTCTTCCTTTCCATCTCAGTTGATTGGTCCAGGCAAAGAGGGGGGAGTTCCCCCAATTCCTAGCCAGCCAGCACATGGCACTCAAGCTGACCAAGAGAGGATGTGCACCCCACTGGATGGAGTCCACTACTCAGCAGCTACTCCTTCCAGTAGGTATGTTGGTTTTAGACGATTCACCATTTATGATAGCCCATTCATAATCCTGTTAAGATTAAACTTTCTGCTTTTACCTTTTATGTTTGTAGCATAACTACTGTCTTTCCATCCCCGAAAACAACTAGCAGCTTTCTCTGGGTTTTTTTCAGCCTTTCTCCGGACAATGATCTCACCCGTCTATTCACACCTGCTAGTCACTGTAACATCCTTGCAACTTCTGTTATCTCAACTTTAACTTTATATCAATTTTAAATTCTTTTAATCTCTCTACTGGTTTTGCTGACTGTAAACCAAGATGAAGTTAATTTCACAAGCAAGTAGTAAATTTTCCAGAGACTTAATGTAAATTGTTGCCAAAACCAGTTGTAGTTACCGCAAGTCTGTTCACTATTAACAAACTTTACATGCAAAGTTACTTAAAAGGAAACACTGCAAGCTCAAACAGTCCTAGTCACCTCTCTCTCAGCTAATTAAATCCTTCCCTTTGTTTTTTGGTCACCATATCTATTTCTTGTTAAGTCTCTCTTGGGGTCATGTAGTTCTGACTCGGGTATCTTAAGCAGAGCCTTTGCTATGAGGAAACAAAAAAATCATAGTTACACTAGCACTTTCCTGGGTGTGCTATTTAAGTAGTCCTCTTGCCAGAAGACTCAATATTCTTTTGTTTTGTTTTAAATTTCTGAATACCTGTGGTAGGAAAAAAATCAGGTCATACAAATAACTAATAGCCATGCAGTGAATTAATCATACTGGCAGTGGCTGTTGTGATGTATTAGACTGCTGCCTTTGTAACCTGAGTGACAGATACAATTCTGGTTCTTGCCCTCACCTCCTGACAGATCTGCAACTACTGTGTTCCTGAAAAAATAATGGTGATGAACAGGAATTGCTGTGAACATGCAGATTCTGAAGTTAAAAGTCCATCTCTAAAAGAAAAGCATATTTCAGCTGGCAGCAACTTTTCTTTGAAAACTAAATAGTTTTAATCCAGCTTTAAACAAAAATCTGATTCCACAAGTGTCCCACTCCCCTTTTGGGCTCATGACTGAGGAAGAACAAGGACAGAGATTTCTGTCATCCTTCTTCCAATACTAGAAGTAAACCCAGAAAAATGAAGGAGTCTTGTGAAGCATGTCATTTGTCCATATTGTTTGTGCCATGAGTCACTAATTAGTCTATTTTCCTCCCCTAGCGAGGACACAGAAACAGTATCCAACAGCAGCGAAGGGAAGTGTGGCTCCCCACATGACCTTTTGGAGACTATCTTTATCCGGAAGGTGGGAGCTTTTGTCAACAAACCCATTAACCAGGTAACTAGCAGTAGATCTTCTCAGAAGGCACCTTAATACCCTGCTTCTCTCATCTGTCCCTACACAGAGGAGCAAAAAGCACCGCAATGCCAGGGCAACCCTGGAGACTGAGAGTGCATATTTCTACCTGCTGCATTTCCCTACAAAGTCTTGTCATAGGCTTGTTTTTCATGAAATCCTTGAATCCTGTCACAAAATCTACTGAATCTGCCCCACTTTGCCAACACTCTCTTTGGGTATGGAAGAGTGGATACTCGGGTCTCACAATGATCTGCCAGTATCACAGGTTCATGAACTGGGGAAGCTGGTAGCAAGCTTCCCTTCCTTGAAGGGACATGCAGCAGACCAGTTCATCACTAGTAAGCAAGCATTTAAGCTCAGCTAGGGCAGCTTAGAGATCTGCCCAGTTCCTAAGGCTGCTCCTCTAGGCCTTTTGGACTGGATGAAGAATTGTTTGACTTTGTAGCAGTTCGTTAATCCTTGCCTATATTATACAAGATGTATATAAGCAATCCCACCTCAGGGTATGTATCCGCATTAGGTCAGCCGAGTACAATCTCTCTTATTTTATGCCTTTTAAATGAGGTTGTGAACCCCCTGCCTAGCTGCTGACGTGATCTGGGGCAATTTTTAGCAGGCCTGACAAAGACTTTGAATATCCTTTTCTGTGCTGGGTAAGCAGAGCATCTTAGTGAAATTCTGTTTGCTGAATCTCCTCAGGTGACCATGGCCAACTTAGACATTCCTTTTGCCATGTTTGCTCCCAAGAATGTTGAGCTGGAAGATAACGACCCCATGGTAAGCCTCTTCCAGAGGTATAATATGTGCCTTCTCAGCATCCCTTATGCAACATCCATGCTATTCCCTACCTTGAATACACTTTGGGTTTTGAGCAAAGAACTAGTTATTTAGATTTGTTTGGTTTGAAGAAGTCTCCCGTGTTGAGTCTTGGGCTCTCTAGACATGCAAATAACAGTATGCATTTGCTGCCCCTGCTGTAGTGTGTGTTTGTTGTCCAACCTCCTAACTGCCCCCACACTGTCAAAACACACAGACAGATGTGATCATAAGATCAGTACTCACCATCTTTGATTTCTTGGGCAGGTCAATCCTCCTGACTCCCCAGAAACTGAATCTCCTCTACAAGGCAGCTTACACTCAGAGGGCTCCAGTGGCAGCAGCACAGGGAACACCCATGACGACTTTGTTATGATTGACTTCGTAAGTGCCCTCATCAGTGCTCTCACATAACACCTGCATCTTAAATGGGCTTCAGGTGCTGGTGCAATGGCAGATGATGCAAGAGTAGTTTTCAGTAGGGGTGGGAAAAGACCCATGATTGCAAACTAGAGCTTGACAGTCCCAAAACTGTAAAGACACTGATACTTGGAACCAACAGCTACCAATTAAATACTTTTTCAGTTCCCTACCAACACCTGGGCTCAGCGTCCTCTCTCTAATGCCTAAAGGAGCCAGATTCCAAGGAAATGCTCTTTTCCAAGTGCTCAGGCAAGCACAGATCTTGGTGGTTCTTCAGTTATTTAATCTGCGTTATTGCAACAACAGTTGTAACGCCAAGATGTTTGCTGGTAGCAGGTAATGACTTTACCTGAGATTATGGCAAAAGGGAAGCCAGTGTCTCTGAATGGGAATTAACAGCAGCATCTTTGGTTCTAGAAACCAGCATTTTCAAAAGATGACATTCTTCCAATGGACCTGGGGACGTTTTACCGTGAGTTTCAGAACCCCCCTCAACTCAGCAGCCTCTCCATTGACATTGGAGCGCAGTCCATGGCGGAAGACTTGGTATGGAACCCTGAAATTTCTGTTTGTGGGAATCATGTACTTTATAATGCTGTTCCTATTCCTAGTTTTAAAAAAGTCCTGTCTTCATAGAATCATAGAATAGTTTGGGTCAGGGACCTTTAAGGGTGATCTAGTCCAACCCCCCTCCAATGAGCGGGGACATCTTCAACTAGACCAGGTTGCTCAGAGCCCCATCCAACCTGACCGTGAATGTTTCCAGGGATGGGGCACCTACCACCTCTCTGGGCAACCTGGGCCAGTGTTTCACACTCTCATTGTAAAAGATTCCTTCCTTATATCTAGTCTGAATCTACCCTCTTGTAGTTTAAAACCATCACCCCTTGTCCTATCGCAACAGGCCCTACTAAAAGGCTCCCCATCTTTCTTACAAGCCCCTTTTAAGTATTGAAAGGCAGCAATAAGGTCTCCCCAAGCCTTCTCCAGGTTGAACAACCCCAACTCTCTCAGCCTGTCCTCACAGGAGAGGTGTTCCAGCCCTCTGATCATTTTTGTGGCCCTTCTCTGGACCCCCTCCAACAGGTCCATGTCTTTCCTGTACTTCTCAGAAGAGACACCCTGCCCAAAGGGGGTCCCTCACTAACATGTTCCAGACAAATGCAAAGTTTGTTTGTGGCACACCTGAGCTGCTGAAAGCTGCTGCCACATGCTTGCTGTGGCTGTCATTGAAACCCCCAAAATTGCTCCTACCTCTGGTGTGTTAAACTTGGTGGCAAGCTAGGCCTGATCTTGTAGCCTGAGCAGAGGTGAAATCCTGGCATGGCTGGCAGAAGTCATGTCTGGGTAAGTGCTGTATTGGGCTTGCAGGCATTGTAACATACTGTGGGGGAAAAATGAATACCAAAGGCCAAGAGCTGCAAGCGACTCGATGAAGGCGGTGACACAAGCAGGTTATTGTGCTGCAGCTGGTGGTGGGAATTGCACAAGGTGAGGCCCCAGTGCACCTACTGTTCCTGCAGAACAAACACCCTCTGGGCAGAGTGCCCTTCTCAGGGTCACCTGCTGGGTGCTGCCAGACCAGAGGATTCCTGGTTTTATGCACATGGGAAGCCCAGAGCAGTGGAGAGGGGTTGCACGACTCAGAATTTTTACCTTGGTGTATGTGTGTGTTTAAAGCTTCCTTTCATCCACTGTGAATGAACCCTGATCTGTGTCCTTCTTTACCCTTCCAGGATTCATTACCAGAGAAGCTGGCAGTCCACGAGAAAAATGTCAAAGAGTTTGATGCCTTTGTAGAAACCTTGCAGTGAAGCTGTTTTCCAGTTTTGCTGCCACAGCTCTTCCTCCTCAAGGCACCCTGGAGAATGATGTCAAGAAATACCCGTATTGCCCCTGCTCTGCCTGTCGTCTCACTTTGACTAGTTCCTTCCATCAAGTGAGCTTTCTTTGATTGCTTTCTTCAACAGCAGATACATACAGCTCATCTGCTGATTTTCCTCAACTACATCACCACATACTTCTGGACCGCTTTTCCTGCTCACAGTCGGTTTTGAATTTAAGACTTCAGTAGGGACACAGGAAGCCAAACTCCAATGTATGAAACTTACTTTCTCCTCAGTCTCTGTTCTGTGTGGAGGGGCTTTGTGAAACTGCCATACGCCTCCTCCAAAGGTCCTATGGTATAAGTTCCCTAGGTATAGCTTCTTGCTAACAGACTTTTTTCCTACAGTCTCTGATCCTGTTAAAGCATAGAAAGCTTTGGCTCATTTCCAGGGTCTGTGAGTTCAGCAGATTCAACAGTTTTAAGTCCAGGACATCCATTCCGCAGAACGGGGCATTTCATCCTGACTTCAGTGTGAGTGCCTGGAGCCCAGGGAGAGTCGTCAGCTTTGGGACCTGTGTAATACAAATTACCTTCATTTTCCTGCTTCTGAGGATCTGGGTCTCTACACAGTCATTTTGTGTGAGGCCTTCTGTTATGCTGGCTGATAAGCAGGAATGAAACTACAGAAGCGCTTTCCACATTTCCTTCCTGAGTGTACTGACACTTGGCCATACTGAGTTTACCAGTGTTGACTGTTGGCAAGCCTGCACGTAGCAGCTGTGATGATGCTGAATTCATAGTCTCTGCTTCTGAAATGTAACTGTAAATACTAGGAATCCTATTTCTTTAGGGTTATGTAACTAGGAGTCTTAGTCCAAGATTCTTCCCTCTAACCCTTGCAAACCTTCCTGCTTTATGGTTAATAGATGATCTTAAGAATCAAGAAATATTTATTGCTTTTAAAGAAACCTATATTTAAAAGATGTTCTGTTTTCATGTAGTAGTGCGGGTCATTCTGCCCAGGATCACTGCAGACAGCAAGTGTGCCATGGAACCCTGGCCAGTGAGACTGGTCTCTCTTTGCAGGAAAATATCCAAGATATTTATTTTCTAAGACAAACTTGATTATTCTAATATAATACTCTGTTTGGGGGACTGTATGTCCATTACATCCAGTCAGGGCCCATTGATGGAATGAAATGCACACATCCATGTAGTGGAGTGGCAGGGACTTGGTAAAAAGCTGTATTCTGATAGGCATGAATGAATTTGCAGTGTTCTTCAGCCAGTCAGAAGGCGGCTTCTTTAAAGAAGCACATTTTTAGGGAGCTTATGGTACTTTTTAATCAGCTGGCTTTTGATTAGCTGAAATTTTATTTTTGTAATGATCTGGCTATCAACAGTGTGACTGGCTGGCAGTGCTCTATGGTTGACTTGGCTGTTGTGTGTCTTTTGCCTGATGTAAGGATGGGAGGAGAAACAGTTGACACTAAACAGAAACTTAGATCAGGTAGGTCTTCTTGTGGTTCTCTCTCCCCCTCCCATGTGTAACTAGAGTGAGCAACTGCAAGACCCCTTACTGTCCTAAACCACTTATTTTTTATTTTCTTTCTCCAGAAGCAGGGTTGTGTTGCCTCAGTACTGAGGAACCATCTTAATTTCCTTAGAGTGGCTGAGTAACCAGCCTTCCAGTTAGTGCAATGTGGCAGCTTCTTCAACTTGGCTGCATTCTTAATTGAAAGAGATTGATAGCAGCTGATGGGGGAACCCCACCTCCTCTCTAGAACACTATTTATTTCTGTGCCACTGCTAGAGCAAGGAACCAAGTTCAGAATATAGCTTATTGTAAGGTCAGAGCAAAACAATGCTTTGAACTTCACCAGCTTTTTTGTCGAGTGATGTGTTCAGTGGGAGGCCACGTGAGCTCTCAAACTCTAGGTAAGAGCTGTGTTGAAGGAAGGCTACCCAGCAGAACCTTTCTAGCTTACTCAACCATTTCAACTTTTCAGCAATCTCACAGAGAAGTTGCTTAGACCTTGCAAAATAAGATGCACAAACATTTAAGAAAACTTCCAAGATAAACAGCTCACATGAGCTTTAACAAATACTTGATCCCTGCAGCCAGAGCCACCTTTTTTTACAGGTGGAAAGGGTCACAGAAGGGTGCAGAAACACAAGGAATTAATGGATCAGCTGGCTCTTACCTCTGCTTAGGAAGTTGATCTCTGCCACCTTGTAGGAAGTAGCTTACAGGCAGGTGGTTGCTGTCACTTTTCTCTTAACTTACAGGCCGTGCTTGGGAAAGTGATACCATCTGGGCTGCAAAGCAGCAGGGATGGGGTAAAGTGCTGGTTCACGCTGTATTCGTGGAGAAAAATAGACTAGGTTGAACTTCACCTAGCCAGTGCTACTGCTGTCCTCTTCTCACACTGACAAGCTGCAGAGTTGGCAGAAAGCATGCCATTCCTGCTAATCCTGTCCAGAAGGTCTCCTGAGCCAAATACTTGTGCTCATTTGTTGATGCAGTTCCTAACATAGCTACAGTTCCCACATCTCGTAAGGCAGAATGTCAGTGTGGCACATTTTTTTCTACTTCAAAAGACTGGCAATTTGCCTATATAAGCTGCTAGTGTTGAGCTGGATGGCCATAGCAATAAAGAGATTCTCTAGGGCTGAGTTATGTGCCTCTTTTCTGGACATTCCTCAGTTTCAACACATAGTTGCTACATCTAGGCTCCGAGTTCCCTGACCACTGCACAAATGCTCTGCTTCAGGAAGATCTAGCTGCTGCTGTGGCCTGCCACAGATTGTGTTATGAAGGCTGTTTATTTTAGCAGCTGTCTGCTCGATTCTATATTAAGGACAGTATGTATGTAGCTGCTGATTTACAGATACTTTGGGTGAAGGGGAAGGCTCCTAAATTGTATTGTTTTGGAAACAGTCTCCAATGTACTTCAAGCATTCAAAGAATTTCCAATAAAACTTTTATGTAAGCAACACAGTGTGTTTTTCTCCACGTGCACTGATAGGTCTGGGACAGTCCCAACATCTCACTGTTTCTCCCCCAGGAAAGCGCATGCAGGGTGGAGCAGGTTCCTGCCTCCAACAGAGAGGGTAAAACGCACTGGCCTGTTACAGTTGGAGTAGTCAGCAGGACCCTGGTGAGACCACTTTACTGGAAGGAGGACAGGGAGGAGGAGACAGAGTGGGTGCCTGGCTGGTCCCAAATGCAGGCATGGGGAACAGTCACACAGTGTTTGGCCCTGGTGACCTCCCCCCAGTCAGCTGGGAAACTGAATTATCTGGATGTCCAGCCCCAGCTGAAATATTAACTTGTCTCCAAAAGAAAGGGGTAGGAAAAGGAAAAAAAAAAAACCCAAACACCAGCAGAATTTGCATTGTACTTGGTTGCTACTACATGCTTAAAAGGAGCGTGGGAATGTTTTGATCCGACAGAAGAGTTAGAAAAGACACGTAAGGTGCGGAAAGAACTAGTATGGGCATCCCAGCAGCAAGAAATGGTGGTGAAAGAGCATGCTGCGTGCAGCAAGCAAACCAAGTTTAACAGCTTAAAATTAGTCTTGTATCAACACCTTTAAAGGAGAGCCAAGATGGTAAAAATATATGTGTAAGTATAACAACTGCTGATTTAAGCTGCAGCGTAAAGGGTGTCTGGTTATTATAAAGAAGAGAGAATGGATGAAATGGCAGGAATGGGGGGAGAATAAAAAAAGAAAAATGACTGCATATAGTGGAAGCTTCTATGAATGGGAATATTCCAGCTCAGGGAACAAGGGTAACTATAAAAAGCAATCTTATCTTCAGCAAGTAACACAGTAAACTCTGTATCCCATTGCAACCTTATAGATACTGATCCATCTACATTACATGTGTGTGTATGTGTGTGCATTTACAAGAATCATTTCATGCACTTACAAGAGACACTGCACAATGTGGGGAGAGATGAATTGCTGGCAAACTTGTACAAACTGTCCTGTGAGATCTGGGCCTTGCTATAGGGCCCTCAGTATACACTCTTTTCACCATGTCACCATTAAGACAAGGCACTGGATAAACCATCAGCAAGTAAATGAAAAAGTAAACAGTCATAGAAGGATGATTAATCGCCAAGGTCATGAACATTCAAATACCATCCAATAGTGAGCCTAGTATATGTATAAAAAGAAAAATGTTCTCAGAATAACATCCTTAAGGCCCCAGGGCAGCTACACACGAAAATACATCCAGTCGCAATGGTGTTCATGCTGTGTTAAGTACTGTCCGTGTGGCTGCACACAGCGTACATCCTGCCAACTACAACCCCTGTCAGGGATGGACCCACCTGCTCCTGAGCTCCTCCAAGGCCAGAGCAGATGTTGCCACAGCAGAGCCTCGACAGCAGCAGGTCACTGGGACCAGGCCCAGAATGGGACCGACTGCTGCACTCACAGGAGGTGCGAGATATTGCTGTACAGTCAGCTGTGAACCACACTGGCCGCATGCAGGGGGCTAACACAGTCCCAGGGGTGGGAAATCATAGACTATAGCCAAAAGCACCATCCACATGAAAAAGCCCCAGAGAAATAATAAGTTGTAAACCCCTCTAGAACTGAAGTACTGTCCAGTAAGTTACAGCAGGTAAATAAATTAATTAGCCAGAGTACAAAGACCATATGCAAAGTATTTTACCTGTGAACTGATGCCAAAAATACCTCTGCCTTCCGGTATATGGCTGACAGCTTGTCACAAGTCACACTGAATAACATCAACATGTGGAAGGAGAATTGGCAACACTAGGAAGCCC
Source organism: Elanus axillaris (assembly GCA_026212715.1). Taxonomy (NCBI): domain Eukaryota; kingdom Metazoa; phylum Chordata; class Aves; order Accipitriformes; family Accipitridae; genus Elanus; species Elanus axillaris. The sequence goes on from JANZLQ010000032.1 coordinate 20,847,179, forward strand.
TTAACTGGATTGGCTTATCAATAACAAAAAATGAAAAGCAGCACGCAGTTTTAGAAATGCAGGTGTTAACATCAGCATTAACACATCATCCAGATGACAAGGCCAGTAGCCAGGGCTCAAGCTACTGCCCAATGGTGATGTTTTTAGCTCCAGGGCTCTGTCCTGCTCCTCACACACCAAGGAGTTAGCAATCCATGTAAGTTGAGATGAGAACACCCAGGTCTGTGCTGCACTTATCACCTGGCCGCAGTATAAACTTAGCCAGCTAATCCTAACTGGGGAGCTTGCAGGTGGCTCCCACTTGGCACCTGGTGATACCACAACCTGTGCAGCTGCCTGGGCCCGCCTCTGGGAAAGGGCAATCCTAGGCAGATTGCTCATCTGGGAGACGGTAACATGGGAGCCCAGCCCTGTTCAGGAAAGAGCCAAACTTGCAATACTTCATTTTTGTTTGAACTGTTTCTAGCCTGAGGCTCCTGCAAACTAGTATTTCTTCCCAGAGTTAACTCACATAAGATGCATTTCATACTCGCTTTCCTCCCTCTCCGCATGGTTGTGGTTGGCAGCATAGCCAGCCTCACTACTCTCTCTTGTAGATGTGCCACAGCTGCTGCCACTTGACAGACACACCTGTATCTGGGATTACATTTTGACTTTTATTGAAATACAAAAAGTGCAAACTGTGAAATATAAGATTGGTGCAGATTAGAAGGAAATAAACAATGTGAACCATGAAAACCCCAGCCCTGCACCTGATGAACATCAACAGAAAAGACAAGGAACACCAGCAACAAAAGCAAAGCCAGAAGTTTTGCACAGGAGCCCCTGTGCATAGAAGAGGAAAGAAGGACCAAAAGGGCCCTCAGCTCTCTCTCAAATTAGCAAACGTTGCCACAAGGCATCCAGATGGCCCCAGCCCCCCCTGCACCGCCCAAAAGCTCTGGTGTCAGTACATAGCTTGGGCCAGGGAGCAGGGAGTGATCAGAGGCCATTAAGACAGCAAGGAGGCTTAGCAGAGGGGAATGGTCTAGGTGCTAAAAAGCAGAGGGTTGAAGAGGAGCAAGTACCCCCACAGGGAGAAATGGCTAATAGCTAACCTGAAAGACGAGTCAGGGAAGAGGCCCTTGGGCAGCTCTACAGCCCGGAGAAAACCAACAAAGACCAGCACCCTAATCAGATCCTGCTCCCCACCTATACATGGCAGTGAAACCCAGCCCTGCCAGCACCCTGCCTGTGTGAGGAGGCTGACCAGGTGAGGAGGGAATTTAACACCCTGGGCTGCAGGCAGGCCCAGGCCAGTTCCTTGCTCAAGTCACAGGAGGGATACTTCAATACAAGGCATTCAGGAGAGCAGACTGCAGAAGCAAAGCAACCCTGGTTACTGCGCCTGCTCCAGGGCCCCCAGCAGCTCCAGCATGAGGAGCAGCAGAGGAAAGGGGATATTTACACTGGGTCCCTTCCAGGATTTGCATTTTCCCACCATGAGCAGTAGCAACTTCCTGAACACCGTCCAAATCTGCTCCCTGCAGGCACTGAAATGGAGCAGGCTTTTATCCCTGCCTGCAGGGGATGCACCAGTCTCCATTTTGCTAAAAAAGGAAACTTTAGTCCAAGAATTTACTTAAAAAAAAAAAAAAAAAAAAGCACCCACCAAACAAAGCCCAGCCAGAACACAGATACTTGCAGCAATCCCTGCTCAACCCCTGGAGAGGACCTAAGCTACCCAAGCACTGCTCCTCTCGCTCCACGACAGAGAACGGTCCTTGCTGCTCTGCAGAGCTGGAACATGCCACCCTCCCCAGGGAGCCAAGGCCTCGTGCGCTGACACACAGGCACTTCCCATTCCAAGTTGCCGACCTTGGGTTTGTTTGTCCCAGGAGAAGTTAGCTGGGTTTGCCTTTCCTCTAGGGGATATAAGTGAGGCCACCGTCAGCTGCAGAGCACCAAGTCTCTCCCCATACCAAAGCCTACACAGAGCAGGGTGCCTGCGGGGAAAAGGGCTCCCTCAACCTCCATGCTCCTCCCAGGCTGTCTTAGAAAGCCTTGCCTCTTAAAACAAACACTGGGGCAAGTACACCTCTCTCCACACTGTCCATCCCGGGAGATTACTCCTCCACAGCGCATCAGCCCTGCTAACTTACTCTAGCAGAGATCACAGGTGAATTAGGAGCTGAGTATCCCTACCTCCAAAACATTTATTTGGTTACTGCTGTGAATTGTTCAGGCTGAAGCAATTCATACCCTGGCCAAACAGGGAAGACTCCTACTCTTGGAAGTGGGAGACTAAGCAGCCTTGTAGCCTCCACAGGGCAAAGTCCTCCAGTATCTAGAAGGGATCAGACCCAGCCCTCTCCTAGAATATCTCTTGCTCCAGCCTTAGTAATGCTCACTGTTCCCACCCACGTGTTGGTGTGCCTCCTCCGAGCCAGCTGGCTGGACCTGTGCTGCCCTGCAGAGCTGCCTATGTTCGCAACCATCCCCATTCCAGAGCTTAGCAGAAAAAGTAATTTCCGTAATTCCTGCAGCAGATGTCACTTATTTTGGTTACAACTGGGGCATCGACCTTTGTTCAGTGTTAAAGGCAGATGAAAATATTATGAAAAAGCAAATTCTACTTAGTATCCAGTAGCTTTTTAAAAATTAGTTCTGCTTGGTCCAAAAGATTTGTCCCTGTGGCCAGATGCAGCAGGGAGGCCTGGCCCAGGAATGCAGGGCACAAGATAAAAAACACACCAGTGAACTAAGGCTAGAATCTCCCTACTAACACCCTGCCAGGCCCAGGCTAAGGAGAGGGATCTCTTTTTAGCTCAGGTAATCAGAATGCTGCAGCCCAAAACCAACAGTGATGCCCTAACAGTATTGCAGCTGCTTTGGGCCAAGCCCATCCCGCTCTGAGCCTGCTTTGTGGACAACCCCATCTCTCCAGCCGTGCCCAGAGCATACAGGATGCATCTGATCAAGCTTCCAAGGCAGGATGGAAGGAAGGAATGAACCAAGGAGGTGATGGGGCAAAGGCCCTTGGCATGGAATAGCTGTTCCCTCACAGCTTTGGCACGAGTGTTCAGCACCTGGGCAGAAATCCATAATCCAGACCTGCTGCACTCCAGGGTGAGTGTTAGCCCCAGTCCCTAGAGCTTCCCTAAAGGCCACGCTCTCTGTTACACTACGCTGGGGAAAGGTCTACTCAAAAAGACAACTAGCCAAGGCGGTCTGTGCCAGTCAGCACAGTTACACAGGCCTGACAGAGGAGTAAGAGGCCTTGTGCTGCTGCCACAGGGAAAGGCAGTGATCCTCATAGTATTCAGTGCCACCAGGACACTTGCTCCCTGCCATCCAGGCTCACCAGCTATCACAGGGCCCCAGCCAACCCCACTCCGCACAGCCAGGTCTGGCATGAACCTTCCCAGCTGGGCTGGAAATGCTGCTGGAGGGACAAACAAGCAGGGTAACTATGGGAGGCACCTCACCCACTACACCCCAGCAAACACTGACTAGCATCTGGAGTAGGTGACCCCAGCGGGGTTTGGGCTAAATTCAGCTTCCTTGTATTGGAGTCTGACAGGTAATACAGCTCATGTGCTCTGAGCCTGTCCTTCACTTGCCTGCCAAAAGCATGCGGTCTGGAGTGGCTGTTTGCAAGTGCAGGACACGGTGCTACCTGAAGCACATGGGCTGCCTGGCTCCCTTCCCTGCTTTAGGTGCCTCTGGGGAAAGACAGAATGCACACCCAGTGCTGAGAGATGGCACTCGCAGCAAGAACATCTCTGCCACAAAACCCAGCAAGCCTGCCCTAGCCCAGACAGCCCAGCTGAGGCAAGGGGGGTGAGCTGGGGCTATTGGGAGCTTAAAGAAAGAAGATCTTTGCTGAGGAAGGGACCAGGAGGGCAGAAAAACTCATGTCAGGGAAGAAGGAAAGGAATGCAGGTCATCTGATAGGGCAGCAGACTGGTGATGAGCCCTGGAGGAGCTGCACAGACTGGCAGGTGGGTTAGGACTCCACTCAGCAGCTGGGAGACCAGCTCCCCTCCCCATCCGGAGCAGCAGGTCTCCTGCTCACTTACATACACACTTTCTCCACCATCTCCACAGCCCTCACTCTGCTCATCACCCAGAGGATCAATGGTCCCTTTGCACTGGAGACAGCTTGGTCACAGCTCCAAGACAAGGTGGGAAAGAAGGTGGGAAGGTGGGCACAGTGTGCTGGTGTGGGCTGGCCTGGATTCAGGCCTCCACATCCTCAAAGAGCTCCTTCTGCTGGTCCAGCAGGAACTTGGTAAAGGTATTGATGGGGTTGATGGCTTTTAGTGTGATGGCTACATCTTTGGCCCACAGCAGATTTGGGCCAAACACAACTGCCAGGTTGGTGTTTGTCATCTTGTTTCTGTCACTGTGAGCAGAGACCTATGTGGGAAGGAAAGAGACCATTGTGAATCCTACAGAACAATACAGCAGCTGCCCTCTACCCTCCCCAAAGCCAGAGCTGACAGACTCCCAAGGGCAAATGGGCAGAGAGAAGCTGAAGGCCCAATGCCAGAAAGCAGCTGGGGGGAACACGCATGACATCCAGCATTCAGGAGGTGAGGAGCAACACCTTGCCATTTGCCACTATGGATTAACCACCAAGCCATACCATAACATAGGACCAAGAGCACTGTCAGCCAGTATCTCTACAGTCCAGATCACCACTCAAAGCAAAATGATCTTCCCTCTTGCTAGAATAGCCTTGCAGTGGCTGCCCTGGCAGCAGGAAGTTCTGTAGGGCGCATCTGAGACCCCTCTTCTAGTCTAATCTTCTACTCAGATATTTTGCAGTTGTACCTCCACCCTGGGGAGCTTTCAGCCTCCATGGTACAGACCACAAAGGCTTACTCCCTGCCTGCACCTCTCAGAGTTATGAGAAGCAACTGCTTAGGCTAGTTCATCATGATCATTCTTGATCTCTGTATAACAAGAACATAAGATAAAGAAAGGCAATTTCCTAGCTTTAGACTTGTTGCCTCTCAAAGGCAAAGAGGGAGCAGGCAGTCAAAAAGCTGATGCAAGGCACTGGCAACTGAACTAGAATACGACTGCCCACCTTCAGAGCAGCTCACCTGCACCAGAAAGGCTGTCAGTAAACGAAGCACTTGGTAGTTTTCCTCTGGCAGAGTCTGGAGTGTTTTGCGAACAAAATCCACACGATTCACCTCTTCTACACCTAAAAATCAAGAGAGACAAGACAAGCAAGTCCATGAGGAATCCTCAGCACCCACCTTGATGAAAGCCCTGTTGCAGTCACAGGGTATCCCATGCAGAACTACCCCCCCTGCAAAAGATATCTTTGCCTTTGGCCAGTGCAACATTCAAGAAGTAGCACACTCTTGTTACAACTCACTCTGGAAGCTGACAACATGGCTGTAGAGGCCAAAAGTGAGGAGGGGCTCAGGTAGCTCCCTCAAGAAGGTCTTGAGAATCACAGCAGGGAGATGGACATCTTCATACTGCTGGAAATCTACAGGCACACCTGAGAAAGTAGAGCAGAGACTGAGTGCTCACTGGCCAAAGCAGGACCTTCTCCAAAGAATGGTACGTAGTGGTCAGAGTCCAGAACTAGGGAAGCTGTATTTTAAAGAAGAAGACAGACAGGGTACTGAAGCACCACATCTTCTAGCAGAGTGGAAAATGTGTCCCAAAAGCATAGGCAAAGCACTGCTGAATCCAGCACTACATCTTTAGAAGTCATCAAATGAAAGAGATGACCAAGTTTCTTCCTGGTCATCTCCAGTCCCTCAAGTATAACCAGACCAAGATGGTATACTCCACCCCAAGAATCAGGGAAATTTTCAGGAAGGAAAAGGGCAGCAAGAGGAACATCAGTCGGAAGGAATATGCTTTCCACACAGCAGAAGTGTCAGATGCTTTTCCGTTGCAACTCAGGTCATTCCCTGGTGGGGCCTAACCTAGAGACCTATCAGAGAAGGACAAGAACCACGATGGACTAGTTCCAACACAATTCCAGTTGGACAGTAGTAGTTCAGGAATGAGAGGGGCTCTGCTGAGTTTGGGTACTTACCCATGTTGTATTTTTGCTGCACCTCCCTGACAACCTGTGTATTTGCTGATCTCCGGAAAATCCCTTCTGTAGCAAGAGCTATGAAGTGAGAGCAGATGGAAAAGATCAGCCATGTAAGTTTCTAAAAACACTAGTTTTAATCACAAATCCATGCTGTGGGGCATTCAGACGGATGTCAGCAAGTCCCTTTTTTAGAGTATGGCAATTCTTTCTGCTTCTGCTACCAGGCAAAGGACACAAGGAGCATTTTGCTACTCTTATACAAGTGGGAGCATGGACAACTGGAAGAAAGAGGTTTCCTAAGCCTTGAACAATCTCTCTTGAAAGTTAACTCATCTAGTTCAGGCCTTTACACCTTATTCTAGACTGCTGTTGTTCTTTATCTTACCACACTCTGGATGGGAACTTGGGTGGAGGAGAGGCCACTGACATGGAATTAAGAAGGGCTGCAGCTTCCCCTGAACACTTACCATGCTCCTGCAAATGAGCAATGGTGTCTCTGACCACCAGAGGAACAGGAGACTGATCAGGGTTCTTCTCCCTGAGACTGTGGGAAGAGAAAAAAGGTTACAAATGACTGGTCCTCCCTGCCCTGCATGCAGCCCCTGAACCTTGAAGTTGCCCCCACAAGCTCTACCACATAGGATCTTGCTATCCCAGTCCCTGGTTTGTCCATTATTCCAGCCTTCTCTCCTCTTCACCCATTATGCTACATCATTCACTGGAGCAAGTATGAGCTCATTACTACACCACAGGAATATTTCTCTTCTGTAAAAATCATAGCCTATAGATGCCAGGGCAAAGGGGTTCCCAGAAGGCAAGGCTGCTAGTTATGGATCAGGTGAAAAAGATTAAGCTTCCTTTGAGAGAAATATACGGGGTAAGGTCACCCTCCCCACTTCTGTAGTAGAAGATATATCAAGCCAATGGCTGTCAGGGAAGACCTAGTGATGCCAAGGTGTTCGCTGCCACCCTCACATTGGATTGTCTATACCACTTGATAGCATGGAGCTGTTCACCCCACACAGGCTACTAACAAGCTCAGGCACACAGCATCACAGGAGTTACATTTGGAAATGTTGTGTTGAAGCTGAGGAATGTGCTCCCAGATTGCTTCAGAGGATCTGTCTGGCCACACAGTACTGGCTCCTCCTCATTCGCCGGGGAGGCAAAAATCACACCCAAAGTTAAAAATACCTGCAATGCTTAGCCAGTATCAGCAGCCCTTGCCAGTGTCTGTGTTTGCCTGTGTCACCATGCAGGAATTGGGGGGGATGGGAATCAGTACAAGAGTGAAAAGAAGTGCTTTAAAAACAGAATTTATGAACAAAATAAATAACAGATCTGCAGCACTGCTCAATCAAAATAGCATAGCCCTAAAGACACCTCCATCAGCCTCCTACAGACTTGCTTTCCTTAAAGGAAGTTTCCAGTGGCATAAAGCCACCCCCATGGCCCTTACTTTGCTCCTCCCTTAGTGACCCTTAGCTGCAGAAACAATCTTACCCTAATTTAGATACAATCTAGCCAGGGAATCAAGAGGGTGGAACTGAACTGAGTCAGTCAGGATCTGGACATGAGTGCAGAGATCCTCAGAAGAATGATTAAAGCTTTGTAGGTAGTCTGAACTGCAAGAAATCTTACAGCCACTTTTGCTGCTGTTCAGTTATAAATACAGTGACCTCATATCAAGCAAGTCAGGGCAAAAGCAACACAATACAGAGATACTCACTGCTGGAGTGAGACTCCAAACTGCTGGTTTGGCAGCGGTGGGCGCGGAGGTGTTGGCTTCTGGGGCACTTGTGAAGGTTTCTGCAGAGATCTCAGATATTCATCGTATCTGTAGCAAAACAAAGACTAGTAAAAAGCCACTCCACCTCCCGGAAAGAGCACAAACCCAGTGCTACATGTGACCCACTTGCACACCCACTGGTAACAGCTCCTGCCTAGCATGGTTGATTCCACCTATGCAAAAACGGGACAGGCAGCTCTGGAGCACAGGGGCAACAAGAACAAAACATCTGGTTGCCAGAAAAAAGCAGGGAGAAAGGAATATCTATCTGGAATCAGGAGCTGGAGTAGCTGAGAATGAGACAGCACGGGCAGGAGGCCAGGACAGCACTGCTTGTGATGAGACAGCTGCATGTATGTGTTAGGGACAGGGAATCAATCTGGTAGGACCAAGACTGCAGCAACTTTGGGAAGCCCCAAAGACAAGCTGAGCTGTGCAGAGTGAACAAAGCAGGTGCCCAGATGCAGCAGATGCACACCACAAGCTCCAGGTCAGTGTCAAGGTCAGCACCTTGCAGAAAGCCCCAGCAGGGTGAGTGGGAGAGGCAGGATTGGTGCTCCACTGGAGGAGGATTTTTAACTCGAGGACAGAACTGGGCACTGGCACTAAGGACACATAGGAAGGAGCATGGAGAGAAACAACAGTCAATTTGTCACCACTCCCTCCAAAACCACTGCCTGAGTGGAACAATCTCTTCCTCCCCTTGCCATTCCTCCAGAAAAGTCTCCTCTCAGAGCCCTATGCAAATGGGAGACAGGCAGCACTCTCACTTCATCACTTGGCTTGGGATCCCCAACTGTTCCAGCTTGACATACTCCTCCAGCTCACTAAGGAAGTTCACATAAAAAATCTTTCGTCCAAACTTAAAGCTGAAAAACAAGAGAAAAGTAGGTATGTGAGGAATCAGGAAATTCACTATCAAAACAGACTTTTTACAGGCAAGGAGAGCAGTGGTCTACAAGAGACATCAATGGGGCAAAGGGGCAGGTATGGCTGAGCAGCAGAGATGTCACCCACATAGCTCTCCAACTCCATATACTTTACCAGGAGACGCCAAGATTTTCCGTGTCATGTTAGAAGCCCTAGCAACAGCAGGCTTCCTGAAATGCTGGATTTCTCCTTCCTAGCAGCAGGTTTTGTTTTCGATTATTTTACAGAGTCAGGATTTCAGCATGAACACAGTGAATTAAATATAATTTGGACTGATACTCTCACTTCCTTTTTCATTATTAGCAGAGCCTGCAACACTTCTACTTGGCTGGACAGAAAGGGAGCAGCACAGAACTGCAAACTCTGTAGGTTCCCAAAGCAGTACTTCCTGTGTCTGAATATTTCTGAGCTCAGAAACAGGAGAAGATAGCATAGGGTGAGAGACTTCAGGGTAGGCTTGACAGCCTGGGCTCATCTTATGCCCCACTGAGAATGCCTCATTCTTCCCCTGCAGTCTGAGGATGTGGGTGACCCTCCTATAGTGCTTCCCACCTGATCAGAGGCTTGAAGAGAATCAGCAGGGTCTTGATGAACATGGTTGGGTGCACAATATACAAGGCTTTGATGTTCTTCTTGTACCTGCCAAGAGAAGCTAAGTAAGGATTTGCTGCACTTTAAGCAGAGGAGCCAAACTTTCCACAAGATTAAGTCACCCTGGGTGCTCCATTCCTTTTGCACTGAGCCTCACCATTGCCAGCACCCACGGCCTCTACTCTCCCATGCTTCGTAGCTGTGTCAGGCTACTCAGCAGCCTAAGGGCACGCTCTATTGTATTCCAAGATTCACCAAGAAGCAGTAAGCAGCCTCACCAGGTAGCAACAATTATAGCATGGGGCTGACACACTTGCCCTGGTCCTGGTTTTGCTGCTTGCCTGTTGGCCTAAAGGATGTAACTACAGAAGGACCTGTTTATCCCATGGATTCAGCCTGCGTTAAACAGCAACTCACCTCAATAAGCAGCAGAAATAAGTGATAGTAAATTATGATCACCAAGCTACATGGGGGGGCCTGGGGAAGATCTTCTGTGTTAGGTTACAGAACAGCATGTTATATCCTTGCTTGCTGCAGCCTTACTTACTTGCGATCAAATTCCCTGTAGGCATCCCGCAGCCAGCTCAGGGATGGCTTGTTCTCACTGGTCAGGCCATGGTGCAGGTACACCAGTGTGTAATCACTCTCCACATACTGGTCCAGTGTGAATTTCAGGTACCTGAGAAGAGACAACTGCTGAACTTGCTTCATGCTTTGCCACAGAGAGGCTCTTCCTCCCTTTGGGACTCATTTTGTTTGCCATAACAGAGGATTTGCATCCCCAGCAAGGGAGGTAAGCACTTTGGGAGGACGTGTCCAGCTGAAGAAGTTACTGCAGATAGATCTGGCCCCAGGAATCCAGCACCTGGAAATCATGTCAGGCTTAAGAAGTTAACAGCAGCCTCCTATGACACTACTCACCCCAGCAGTTTCACGTGATCAAGTTGATGACTTGGGGGCATGCGGCAGGCACTGAACAAAATTACTTTCCTTCCGTATTTGTCATCACCTGCAGATAAAATGCCAGAGATTACAGGGAGTTTAAGGACTATGTTGTGCTCTTGGCAGCAAGGGGTAAACAGAGAATGGGAAACTGCCATAAGAAGGCAGAAGTCTGGATTGCCACAACTGCCAGCAAAGCTAAACCTGATTTTCAGCAGAGTTACCATGAGTCTAGTATGGAAGCAGAAACCTGAACACCAAGGGCCTGGCAAGTCAACAATGCAAACGGAAAACAGAGTTGATGTTGCAGCCCTGGAAGAAGAGGAAGGATTGGAAGCCAGGATGCCCCAGGGCACATAGGGATGGAGCCCTCAAGTGCAGAACAGAGTGCTCAGAGCATTAATATTGCAAGGGCTGCCCCGAGGCACTGCTCCTGATGCACGTGTGCCCAGGTAGACACAGGGAAAACTGCCCCTCACAGGCACAATAACCACTCCTTCCACCCTGCACACAGTCCCAGACTAACTGCTTGTGGTCTGGTGCATTTGTTTCTTGCTTCACCTGAAGTTTAGTCCTGCACACAGAACAAAGGCATTTCATACCCCGGAAACCAAGATATTCCTAGAAACAGGGCAGTCCCAGCCACATCCCAGAGATGAGAAGCAAGCATCATCATAAGCCTCTTCTACAGAAGGACCAAGTGGGGCTGCTGGATTCTCCAGGGGGATTGCAGAACAAGCTGTTCACTGCTTCCTAGATTTTCCATCCACAGAAATATTTTTCCAACCTGAGCTGGACGGAGCTTTAAAGTACAGCACAACAAAGCATTCTATGTGAAGAACCAGCAGAAAACAGTCCCCATCACACTGGAGCCAAATAACCCACAAAGCACCCTCATCTCAGGGGGGGCACTCCCAGCCACCACTTGAGGCTTCAGAGACAAGCAGCCAAGTTTTCTCCAAAGGAAGTCTTCATAGGTCAGTGGACTTCTGCCAGCAGAGATCTCAGCCCCATGAACAAAACCTGAGCAGATGGGCATGGACAGGCTTAGCAGATATGCTAGGGGAATTGAGAGATTTAGATAAGTAAGAACCAGGTCACAAATCTTTCGGACACACAGAGTTTGAGGGAAAGTCTGGTTCTCTCCCAGATGCAACACCCAATCCATTTCCATAAGGATTACTTGCTTTTTAGCACCAGTGGAGGTGAAATGGTTCCTTTTGTGTGAAGGGTTAAAGTCTTCCCATCTTTCTTGCTCTTCACCCTACTCTGACAGATATGTTTTCTTGTCAAGCAGAAGGAGCACGGAGCAGTGGAAGGGGCTACTAAGGCTATACCCAACAACACCCTCCTTCCTCACCTATGGCACAACCATCTCATACAGACCACAGTAGAGAAAAGCAGCAAGGACTGCTACTTATGTGGGACAGCCCTGCAATACATCATTCCTCTTGAAATATATCCCTTTTCCCCCACTGATTTACAATATTCAGAGCATACAGCCATTTTCTCACCTTTGCATGGGCTCTGGTCCTCAGCTACTGCTTGGTTACACTCGCTGTGCAGCAACTGAGATCTCAAACTGAACCCCGGAACAGCAAACCTGAAGTTTCTGGGAACACAGCCTGCTAGTAACAGATGACCGCTTGGTGCTGCAAATGGCAGCCAGAGAACTCACATACACCAGCCATGACATTAAGATGCCCCTAACTCTCTTTTACCCCCTTCCTGGCCAGAAGAATAGATTCTCTTGCTACTTGTTCACTTATATTTTTCCCTCACAAGTCCCATTTTCAAGTCACTCACCAGACAATACAAGAGACAGAATTTACTGATGCACACAAGCCAGAACCTCTACAAAAGCTAGGGACACTGAGGCAGCACTAGGTACAGACCGGGAAAGGGGTGGCATAGGCCATCACATTGACATACACATGCAGAGGTAAGGGGCAATTAGGGAGGACACATGACCTAGAATGCAGGACTAGGAGAGAGTGATGCAAGGCTCATCTGGAACAACCAGGTACAGTCACAGCCAGGCCACAAGACCAACATCACATTGCATATCCCATGGTAGCCCACTCTCTGCCTAGCCCAGAGTTTCTTGGTAGCTTGCTGTGAGCTTCAGGGCTGCGTCTAATGCACATAAGCTGTCTATAAAACAAAGGCCCAGGCTACAAAGTCCTGGGCAGGGAATATGGCATATTGTGACTCTTCCCACTGGTCTTGAGCCACTCATGTCTCTATCTGGAAGACAAAGAGTCCTGCGTGCACAGAGCAGCAAGAAGATGACAGCATCTGAGAATCCACTGAGTTCTGTAGTGATGAAAGAGAATGGTCAGAAAGACTACAGATCTTTGCAGATCATAGCTCTGTGCTAAAGTCAGAATAGGTGCTAACTTCAGTTAACTGAGAGGCTGCATTTCACACCAGAGAGGATGGTCTGAGGGCCAGAAGCAGATTGCAAGCTTGATCAAGGCAGGTCTTGGTTGTGAAGAACTGCAGTATAGCACCATGTTCATGCGATGTTCTGGGTGGCCACACACTCAGCTCAGGCTCCTGGGCGCTAATTTCCAGACTTGACAAGTCACAAGTCAGGAACCACATAGCTTAGAACACCTTCCTCTGGAATGACGTGAAAGCCTACAGCAGGGCCTATGTAAAGTCTAGAATCTCATTCCTTATATAGCCTTGGTGAAAAGGTCTGGGATTGCTGGTAAAGAAAAAACGGACAATCCATGATTCTGCCAAAGGGGAGATGCCATGTTTCCCCTGGTTAATTTCCAGGGCCAAGTGCGCCAGAAGATAATCTATAGTCCCCTGGATGACTGAAAAAAAGGAATGGTCCGTTTTGCCTTCCAAATCAGAATGAATTTATGCATGAGACCTACACAGGAACCAGCACACCCATTACTGAGTTCTGGGTTTCACTCCAGTTTCACCACACTGAGCTCAGCCTGTTAACGCAGACACTTTCAAAACAACCAACTGCCAATCTTGTTTCCACCTGACATATATCAGATCAGTCTGGTTCCTCCAGACATGACAAAAATCAAAATTTAGCATCAAAGCTGAACAGTCAGTTGTTCCAAGTTATAAACAAGGACCTAAAGCCCATTCCATGCATTCTTGGCTGTTGGAGGAAACTGCTTGCAGGTAGCCTCTCTGCCTCCAACTGAACAAGTTTTTATTGTGTTTGATCTTTCCCAGACGCTCCATCCCTTGTACTGTTTGCAATATTAATCTTATGTATGTAGGTTTTCAGCCCTTGTTTGCAATTGCAAATAGCTAAAGTTTCCATTGAACACAACTACAGACCATGAAGTAATCACTCAGCTTCTCAGGTTGTGTCCTACCTCTCCCAGATGAGGAATACTCAATAGTTAACAACAACCCAAAAAAGAAACAATTATATACCATCAGTACTCACAGAACACTCCAACAATGTGCATACCTTTGTAAGTTCGTACTTCAAAAATATTTTCAATCTACACTGGAATTAAACTACCTCCCTATAGGAGGTAATTCAGATAGTTCTTTTTTTTTTAACAACAAAGAGCAAGACAGTAGCCAATATGCAAAGCCTCTCCAGTCAAGACAGCTGCTCATCTAAAGAGATACTAACTTGTAGCACTGATGGACATGCTAATTCTCCTGAACATTGTTATGGCGCTTTTAAGGCCCAAACTCAGTTTTTCCTCTCACCCGAAGAGCAGCGTTTCTAGTGCACTTCTGAGACAAGGGGCAAGGAACATCATTGCTGTGGCTCTAAGCCATCAGTGCAGGACCATATTTCTAAAAAGGCTGAAGTTTAAATATCGAGGTTAATGTTTCAGATTGAAACCTGCAGCAATACAAACATATCAGAGCAGAAATTTACATCAAGGTAGCAGTACTGTCCTGAGAGAGAAGACTCTATGAAATGAATCTGTAGAGCCAACACAGAAAATATACGCCTGACTTGCAAATCCTGCCAAGTATTTCTGGGTATTTCTCCAGAATTATACCTGTTAGCCTTTATGCCATGATTAGAGGCTGTCATACTACTCACTGGCAGCATAACTGCAGTCCAGACACCCAGTTCATTCATTCCTACCTTCATCAGGTACCCTCAGCTGAGGACCCACCTCAATTAAAGATGCAAATGGGAATATCCTGGTACTTCGATACTGAGTGAATGCAGACAGATAAAACTTGCCACCAAAAGCTAGCGTTATTGGTAAAATAGCAAAGTTAACAGAGTTCAGGGTCAAGGAGAGGACACCAGTACACAATTCTGGAACAGTACTACACAAGTTTCACAAAGCTGAGAATGTTTATCAGAGCCACTGTCAGTAAAAAACTTCTCTAATGTAATTTCAGCTTATGACACAGCTGGGCAGAGTTCAAGTATAGTAGATTTTAGTTGCCTGCTGAATTCCAAAGTGGATTTAGCCCCTCAGAAAAAGAAGGTAAGGAGCTCGAAGTAAAAGTATTTTAATACATGCCATCTTCCACCTAGATATCCCCAACATCCAAACACTGCCAGAACTGTAAACCCTTATCAAGTGACTACAGCTCTGATACAAAATATACTAAAGTGTCAGATAAAGAATGTAAAATAGGAGGATGCCTGAGCACATGGCAAATGGGGGAGAAGAGCCCACCTAACGAGGCAGTGAGGATCAGCATTTCCATGGACTGTGCCAAGGTCTTGGCCTGCTGCTCAGAAAAAGCAGAAAGAATTTCACACCAAAAGAAGTTTTCATCTACACTGAGAAGTGTGAAAGCATCAGCAGCTTAAGGCTTGGGACTGAAGTCCAGAGAGCATTAACAAATGCTCAGCAAGCACAGAGCCATCTAGCACAGCTTCAGGCTAGAACGAGGAACAAATTACCAAAACACATCTCTGCAGCCAAACGGAGAAGAAATAGGTGACAGTTACTTTCAGTTGGAGAATCCAGTTTAAGCGCCAGCTGCTTAGCACGTGAGCACAGCAGCAGATCAGGAACAGGAAGCAATCCTAGGATGAATTTCCAAAGCACATGTGACAAGGAGGTAAATCTGAGTTCCCACTGAACTGGTCCAAGCAGGCCACCACCATGACAGAAGAGGAACAGGATTTATACTGAGACCCAAGAGCCCCAAGGTAGAGCCCACACGCCAAATTTGGCTCAGATGATTCTGCGGTGCCTGAGGCAGAGGTCCAGCCCTCAGAATACAATTTTGTGCAGCCTTTGGACTCCTGAAAAGTTGCCAGTGCAGCCTAAGGCTGAGCAAAGTCTGGGCTCCCCTGAGACAGTCCAGCTACAGGCCACGGTCATGCTAAAGGAATACCATGATCTACAGCTACAGTACCAAATGTTAGTGCCACAAAAAAATCTACCTACCTGGTTGGGCCCCATCAAGTGCACCCTGGTCTGGAGGAACAGAAACAAAGTTATAGCAAGCCAAGCTTCGCACCCCTTCCCAGAAAATAATCTGGAGTATAAAGTCCCAGAGTCTAGCCAGATTGCTGCTGGGATGCATTTTGTTGCTGTCCTGCAGCAGTCAGGCTCCTTCTATTTCATCTTTCCCCCAAGCTCCTCTCCACAGCAACCTTATCTAACAATTAGAGGGTGTGATAGCAACCCATGATTCCTGAATGTCCTTCTTGAATTTGCAACTAATTCAGTATAATCATAGCCAAATTTCTGGCCCTTACTGTTGCACTTCCCCTACCAACAAAATGGCAACTGCCATACTGCCACTTTTAAAAGGGTTAAACACAACTAATTCTGAATGTCAAGATCCTTTGAACAACTTCAGAAGTGTATAGAGAATGGCATCACACCATACAACACATCCAACAGACTGTTTTGCAAGAAGCTAAATTTCACTAATAAGCTGAAGATGAGGACAATTTAGATCTTCAACACACCTATAGCTTTTTAAAAAATTAGTAGATTCTGATTTTAAAAAAATAAACTATTAGAAACAAGAAAAAGGGTTTCTCTGGCCAGGGAGGGGTCTATAAAGGCATTTATTGCCATGCCCAGCCCCTTTCCATCACTTCCACAGCTATATACGGAACAGAGGCACATGGGTCGATCAAGACAGGAGCCTGAGCAGAGCAGGGCTCTAGAAAGAAACTCTCCATTCCCTTGGTCTCCCTTAGAAACTTAGAATCCCTTAGAAACTCTCCACTCCCTTGATCTCGCATGTCAAAACATGGTGCACAAGCTCGTCTTGCTTTGGATGGGCCAAATCCTACAGAAGCAACTCATCATTCTAAAACATACAAATACCCTTTACAAAAAAAAAGAAAAAGTCAAAGCCAGAAACTACATCAAAAAGCAGCAGAAATGTAGGCACCCTGTATTAATGAAGCCAATAATAATGTACCATACTGGAAGGGAAAAGGACCCTTACTACCAGAGGCCTTTGCTGAGCCCCAGTAGCCACCAAATATACACAGCAACATCCTTTCAACACAAGTTTTGTCTGCAACTTCTGCTTTTGCCTACTTATTGAAACAACAGCTACTGGTGCTCAAAGACTGATTTAACCTCCCCATGTCAATCACTGACAGCAACAGCAAATCATCAACACTAGTTACAACTTTGGCACCTGCAGCCAACAGCGGGCTGCATTGCTTTTCAGGTAGGTTTGGTACCAGATTCACCACTGAAAAGAAGATACTGTTGAAGCTGCAATTTCAATCTAGTAGTACACAAGAAGGTACACCCCCAGCATTCCGCCTTGCTTTCCCGCTTCAGTCACAGGTCTTACACACACTAGCATCATGACTCCTCTGCCAGGGCAGGCCTACAGACTGCCAATTAATGGTGAGGCAGATTTCCCACAAAAACTAGCAGAAACGTGCTCTGAGCTTCATCAAAGCTTTAAAGTCATCAGGCAGGGACTACATAGCTGAAGTAAATAGTGATGGCCACTCTCCTGACAAGCACTACATCAACTTCTAGCCTCCAAAGCAGCAGAAAATTCATACGCCAATCATATGTTAAGCCCCAGTTTTCTTATCCCAAAGGGGAGAAAGCCAATTATTGTGTAAAATGGGAATGCTGATGCACCTCATAGCTATAGGTTTGCATATTGACCACAAAGGTGAGACCAGTTATTTCAGACTGGGCAGAAGTAGGAAGGAACACACTGCCAGAGAGCTGTCAAGAGCACTACTCTTCAGACAGAGCCCCATGTTTCCAGCAGGCACTGCCATCTCCAGAGACCTCCTTCAGACTGTTATTAACTACCTGCCATATTCTTGCAATTCAGCCTCTGCTGAAATTCAAGGCCAAGATTACGTCACCCTAGTCTGCCTCATCCCCAAAGGAGACGGAAGCTGCACCTTTGCCATATAAGAATTAGCAGGAGGATACAGAAACTCTTAAACATAACAGAAATTTGGGACAGCTCCTCAACAGTCTTCAACCAGAAGCCTGCAGTTCCTCTGAACGCTATGTAATGTGAGCAAGGAAAAAAACCACACTTTGCAGAAGTGGTTTGTGCAGTGAAATCGAGCCGCCTCTGCTCCAAATTTTAGACACGTGCAAAGATGAATTTCTCTGCTACGATGCTCACAAAAAAGAGGAACTCAGAGTCAAGAAGAGCACAACCACGCAGAGACATCTCCAGAGCCTGTGTAAAACACTCCAGAGTCACATACATTAAGGCAGGTCTGAAACGATAGGCAGAGTATCATCTCTTTCCTTCAGAAAAGCACTGAATCCCAGAACCAAAAGAAGGTTTTCCAAAACTAAAATATTCTGATTCATAACAATGCCATGGTACTCCCTCAGAACTGTGACCTGGATGCCTTTTGCTGCCATCTTCCTGTGACACCACTGCTCGGGACAGCAATGACCTGCCTGCTCCTTCCCCATGGACAGCCTCTTCCAGGAAGATCCCAGTCCCCCCAGAAGAGACAGGAGCATAGGGCACAAAGGAGAGTCTCCACGAAACTGCTGCACTATTTTTAAGTGAAAAACGAAACCAAACCCCTTGTTTTTCAAGTAAATTCTGCAAAATGTTTTTCAATGTTATTTTCCCTCTTTAGGCCCGATACCCAGGATATTCAAATCCAGCATGCTTGAACTGCATCAGAAATTAAGGTCAGCTAGAAAACAAGTGCACTGACTTTTTGTCATCAAAACCAGGCTTTTAATAAGTTATTAACACCATGTACCTATCCTGCAAGAAGCAATTACTTTTCTGACCACACAGGATAACCCTGGGATCATGGAGTTCAGCCCAAGGATGGGAACCAGTCTTCTGCTTTTGTCTCAAAATAGCATCATCGTCCCAGAATATATTTCAGGGAAGGCAGGAACAGAGTTAGCCATATGCTTTCAGTTCTGAAGTGCAGAAAAGGGAAGGGCACGGGAGAGAAAGCTCATAAATCAGCAAAATGGACACAACTACCCTTGGTCTGCTGACATTTGCTAATATTTACAAGAGAACTGGGGATGGAGCTATTTTCTTTCAGGCTCAGCCTGGTGAGCATTCATTGCACCTGAAGGTGCTGAGAAGCACAACTTGTCAGTAGAGCCAGATCCAAACAGTTTCATATTAATCCTCCAGTGAGATTTTGATTCTCCAGGCTACTTCTAATAGGATTTTTCCAGATTTTCCTGGACTGTTTGCCTCCAACAACAGCCCAGAGAACACTACCCCGTCTGATTCCCCAAGCAGTTAATGTTATTAATTATTGAACAAGAAAAATAAACCAACAGCTTCACCTCAGAGCCCAGATTACAACTTGGGCCCCTTTGATAAACTTCATAAAGTTTTTTTCAACTTCCTCCTTTCAGGAGATGAGACACAGCGAGTCTTAAAACTATGGAGCAGCACATCTGCTATCTGGAGCTGTGCTACTAGCTCTTTCAATGCCAAGAAAGGCATTGCACCACGTTCTGTGTGTGGGGCCATCACAGGCTTTCAGATAAATCAGCTACGGGTGAAAATTGGCCAGGACCAGCCAACAACAGAAGCTTCTCTGAGCTGCTTCTGCACTACACAGAGACAGGGACAGAGAGCTCACTAGAAACACAAATTTAAACCAGGACGGGGAAAAGATCTCTTTCAAAATGCAAGCACGCCTCCCAGTCAGCCGTCATACGACCCCAAAATCCTTTCAGGAAGTTAAAGAATTCTTCATTTGCTCTCTTACGTGTCGAATGGCTGCATTCCAACAGCCACTGAGACACACCTCCGGTGGAGTGATACTCCATTAGAGACCTTGGGAAAAAAAAAAATCTACCTCGATACAGAAGTCCCCCAGAAAGACTGGTGCTTACGACAGAAGGCAGGCAGCACACAAAGTACATCCTCGGTTTGGGCAGACATTCCAGTCTTATCAATGTCTCTGATCTAAACTCTCTGCTAAGCACTGTGTCTGAAGTTTTGTCTGAAAGGAACAACACTATCATTTAACTCACCAGCTCCCGAGTCCTGAAACACCAGTTACCTCTGCCATATGCTTTCCAAAAATTAGAGCTATTATCACTGAAATGGTGGAGTCCACACATCCCAGTTTAAGCAGCAGGGATACCAGGGTGCAGAACTCTATAAACCCTAGTCCTGAAACTCCAGCCCCATGGAAAAGCAGGTTAGTAACACATCTGACAATGAAAGCGCTTGTGGCAAATCTACAAGATTTAATGGCCCAAATGCTAAACACCTGGTCTGTCAACCTAAGCAGCCAGAGGCACTCAAAAGACAAAGAACAACAGTGTTGAGTGTGCCATTATCATTTTGTTCCCCAAAAGATGTAACATGAGAGGTTAGGAGAAAGCAAGCTCATTCTAGAAGACAGCCCAGAGAAGAATGACGGTCAGGACAACTCTTACCAAGGTAAGTGCCTGTGAATCTTCCCTCTGTGGTCAAAACCTCGCTGCAGAACAACCCTGAATCAGGGGGGACTCCAGCTTGCACCTCTGCTTCACTGCAAATTCACATGTAGGGCAGGCACCAAGGCACAGAGAAATGGCAATAAGAGGGATAGGAGGTGGCTACTGGTAATCAAGGAGGAAGTGTGAATCAAGTCACAACAGGTTGAAGAGGTGCTTTTTTTTTTTTCCTAAACAAGGAATGCAAGACAGGCTGGGATTACCCTTCCCTCAGACTTAGCACAGCAACCTGAAAACTAACCCCAAAACTCTTTCTTATGGAGGTCCCATCAGTAAATCACCAAGGGTTAGTGTAATTAAAATAATATGGATAAGACAACCACACAGTAAAAATCCGAATGCTTGTGGCTCTGAATCATCAAGCCTTTCTTTGCAGTGGGCCATGGGCCTATTTCAGATTTCTGTAGATGTTGTTTCTGGACAGGACGGCAAGCTCTGGCCATTCAGGTGTAAGAGAGCTGCCAGACCTACTGTGGATTACTCAGTCAGCTGAGGACCTTGCAGCAGTACTGCATAACTAGATAATTTCTGTGGCATTATCATGCAAAATCCACATCTTGTGCTCAGGATATAGTCAAGTGCCACATCTAAAACAATTCAGCAAAAGCAACCGAGTCCTGCTAATAACGTAATCAAGACAGTAAGAGCCAAGAAGGAATGCAAGTTTAACCAAGGTCAACAGAAAATTACACATATTGCAAACATTCAAGAAGTCTGGTGCTCCTCTTTATGATGCCACCTGTCATTGCCACTCAGGCCTAGCATATTGCCCCCACAAACCCATTAGAAAGAGCCTTCCTCAGCCCAGCTGCAAAGACATTAAAGGAGAAAACAGAAAGATCACTACCTGCTACTTCCACAATGTGGTGCCGAGCGATATCATAGTAGGGATCATCCCACTGCAGGTGAGTGACGGGCTCAGGGGAGCCTTTGGAGTCCTCTGCACAAAACACAAGGAACAAGCACTTAGGAGAAGGGATCTGGAGCACCTTGGCGAGGGGTACACTAGAGACAGAGGGATGAGAAAAAAATGGCTCTTCAACATGGGAAGGACTAATGTATGCACCTGTCCACCTCGGAAACCCACCTTTGAAATTCTGAGTGGGCAAGAGCAGCAATGACTTCAAAAGAGACCTGTCAATCCTATGAGGTCTATACATGTCCCTCAGACTGCACACCCTCTCAGAAATTACTGTTCAGATGTGTCACAAACCTTCACAAGGACCAAAACCCCCAAGTGCCAAGGGCACCATCATGGCTTGACGAGCCATGAGCAGCAGCAGGAGGATCTTAACATCATCCCCTGATGGATGGCCATCCTATATGCACCTGAGCTAATTTCCCTGACCTCTTTGGGCAGCAGTCCACAGCACAGGATTTCAGAGCAACAACTCAGATCTCCAGCCCCGCCTCCCACATGGAAGCTCAAGACACTTCCACTCAGGAAGGCCAAACTATCTTGCAAGAGAACATAATAGAGGACACTTAAGGACTTACAGCATGTCTGTACTGTCAGCACCAAAGCGCAGCCACCCACGGGACTGAGAAGAGTATGTTTACATCAGCTGGCTCTGAGCTTTTTGGTGCTGTTCAACGGCGGGACTAATTCACTTGGGTGTGCTGCAAGATTAATGCGTCTCTAAAGCTTTCAAAGAGAGCTGGGGCTCTCTGTATATGTAGGCATGAGCACAGTGCTGCAGGACAAACAATTCCTTTTTGGCCAAAACCCAGACCCCAAACAAGCAGGATACTTACCTGATTTGGGAAAAGCAGGGGCTTCATCTGCTGGCCAGCTCTTATCATCTATGGAGGCCAGTTTGAGCTGGCTGAGGGACTGGTTGGTATCATCCAAGTTCAGGTCATCCTGAAGCTCCGAGAGTGGGTCTGCAGCCATGGTCCCCAAATACCACAGTTTATTTTGCAGCGTCTAGAACAAGGACTGCAGAGATTGCTAGGTGAGACACAGAGATCACAAGCTTACCTCCCCACAGAGGCTCTTCCTCTTCTGGCTGATCTTCCCCAAATCCTTCCTTATCTTTACTTATCCAGAGATCATACTTCCCTTCCCCTTAACACAGGCAGGAAATCCTCCTCCTCCTCCAAGCCAGGAGCACCAACATATGTCAGATTCTTTCATGCCTATTGCTATCAGAAGGCCATCAGGAGCCTTTACCAACCCTCTCGGCGAGCCTCTGCTTGACCACAGCTCTGTAGAGAGGAGTTTCTCTCCTGAAACAGGAGCAGCAGCAAGACACTGAGGAAAGCGACAGGCTACACCAGCCCCTGCTTGATCCATTCACTGTACCAGCTCTGAGCTCCCCCTCCCTCCAAAAGGCTGGCACAAAGCCCAGCTGTTTCCACAGTTGGCCCAGTGCTGGAAGCTTTCCCAGGAATCACCCCTGCCTCTTCTCACCATAAGGGAGGACCAGAGCTCTCAGCAACACTGAAGTGGGTGCTTCAGTGTGCTGGGATCTGAACACAGAAGTGAACAGCTTCTTAAACCAGGATTTTGTAGGCTGAGCTAGTAAGACAGGGAGAACAATACCCATACAGCCCTCATCTTCTTTCAGCATCATCCAGCAAATCCTTTCTCCTACACGACAGCAAGCAGCCAGGAATCACCTCTTTAATTTAAAGCCATATTGCTAGTATTTTTCACCAAGCATGCCGTAATACTGAGGAGACCAAAGAATTAAGAGGGTCCAAGAAACAGACAGGTCAGTGTGTTTGCTGCTGCTTGCAAATATTTCTCACTCTCACCTAGAGCAGAAGGTATGTCAAACCCAGGACTGAGCTAGCACAGCACAGAGCATCTCCTAAGAGTACCAATTCTTAGGGACAACCCCTATGAAACAGCTGTTAGCCTCTAAAGTCAATGTCCTGGAAGTAAGCAAGGAAACACTGGAAAGGACAAGTATGCAGATCTGGATTGCTCGCACAGACCACACGGACAGTAATTCAGCGGCCAACAGGCAGCAAGCCAAGAGGAACTGTAGGAAAAACAAAATGACACCTTGCATCAGCAAGACCGTAACGCTGTTTCTCAGCCAGGTTTGTGCTTGTTTTGCATTATGAGGACAGCAAAGAGTTCAAAGATGATCTGAGGAGGCATAACGTCTTTGTGTGGGAAGATTATATTCACAGTAATGCTATTTCTTTTAGCAGAATGGAGATGGGCAACGATGTTTTGCATCTTCCATCCCTAGAGCTTGAATGTGTATATTTATCCAGAGAGGATGATGAAACAGTTACTCAGTTGTGAGCACAGAGGAGAAAAACCCGTGAGAGACTGAGCACTGGAAGGCATCACGTCCATGCTCACGGCAACACTCGTGACCAAGCTTGGGGATGCATTTTGAGAGTACAGGAAATTAGATATTCAGTGCTTGTCCCCTCCCTCTGGACTACTCCATGCTTATTACTTCCTGTCCTCCCTTATCTGCTACTCATCAGTGTACAACCAGTTTTCAACTTTCTGGGGCTCCCAAAAGACCGGGAGCTATTGCTAAGCAAATGAAATTAAGTTTGCCGAAATATGAAAAAGCAAGAGACATATGGGCAGCTGATCACCAAGACAGCACAGAAAACACACAGGGTCTGACCACTGCAGCCAAGCAGAGACCCAAGCAAAATTATTCCCTGCCCTTTGTTGAGGGCTGCGAGAGCTGTCTGACCTCCTCTGACCTCGAAGGGACAAGGAGCAAGAAATCAGGTTCCCTTGTACCGTGAGCTCATGCTGCAACCACGCAGCAGCAGAGCCAAGGGACACGGACTCCCCACCCCTAGCAGCTGATCCAATTTCTATGGTAACACCAGGCACCAACTCTTATGACTCAGTGTGCTTAAAGCATTCCCTGCTGCAGCTCAGCAGCCCCACAACACAGCACCCCAGGCAAAGGAAGCATCCATGGTCCCCCAGGGCAGCCCCTAAGCATTCCCAGCTCCCAGGGACTTCCCGGCCCTGGTGGGGACAGAGGACCTACATTCAACTGCTGCCATCCACTGAGATGCCTTTCAAGTGAGATTCTTGGGGATGCCTAGTAGCAACAGTGTCCCCAGAGTGAGGTCCTGAAGCGCTTAGGGACCAAATCCAAATTTTCCCACGGAGCAGTGATGGTGCTGCCATAGAGCCAGCAAGAAACCAAGCGTCCTCACTTGTCCCTACATGGATCACGGCTTGGCTTCACAGTCAACTTGCAGCACTTGATCAGAGGCAGAAGAGCTGGTTATTAGACAGCACTGGGGGATTTCCCCTCAGGCATAAAATTAATCCTAGTGTGGCACCATGTGAAAGAAGGAAGTCGTTAGTAGGATCCTTACAGTTCCACACTGTAAAGAGCCCAGTGGATAGTGCTCTTGCCAAAACCTTCCTTACTCCTTGGAAAGGCAGACCAGACTCCCCAGATACCTCCATGCACTCTTCACATTGGCAGCTCCATTCCTTGGCTCTAGGTTAGTGCTCCATGGCAGAAATGTTAATGGATGAAGGATCCAGAGCAGAAGACCTCTCAGATTTCAGGTCCTTCCTGTGAACCAGACTGTAGCTCCAGAGAGCCCCAGAAGATTTTTTGCAGAATCCTCCCCAGCCCTTTCCCAACAGTGCAACAGACAAAAGCACAAGGTCTCACATCAGGTAACCCTAGAACAGTTTGGAGAAACATAATCCTCTAAATGCCCGGGAACTAACAGATGCTGAGAGGGAGACCTGGAGTTAGGATGTAGGAAACTACTTGGGAATCTTAGTATAAGGTTATAGATTTCACTTCCTGACAGCAGAGCTGCATGAGACTTTTCCCTGTGTACTCAAAAATGACCCATAAGCAGGGCTTATCATTGAACAGAAAGTCCGTCTGTATCAGTATAAGAGTGAAACAGTTGTCAAAACACAGCGTTTCACCAGACTTAGCACAATTTAAGAACCTCACTTGTTTTAGATAAGCGTTGTGACAAGATGCAAGTGATACATCCTGTATAGTCAATCATAAGGTAAGAAAAATGATGTACCTAGACTTAAAAAGTAAAAAGCCTAATCAAATGTTTAAAAACTAGAGAATCACACTTGACATCAGAAGCATCTACTTACTGCCAGGCTCTAAAGAGCCAAATGCTTCCCTTTTTCCAAGCATTTAAGTGTGATTTCTGAACCTACACTGGTTGACCTGAATGCTCGCTGTCTAATAAAAACTGGCTTCCTTGATAACAGAGAGATGTGCTGGAGAACAGCAAGTTACACTGAAGGAGAGAAACCTCACCCCTTTAAAATACAATTTTCACACAGATTCCGAGCTGGAGATTCCTTATGCAAGATCCCACCAGAATTTACCCAGAGAAGGCAGTTCACTTGTATCTATAAAGTCTTGGTAGCTGCTGTTCACGCTGACTGGTTTTATCTGCAGTTTGTTTCACTAATTCACCATCACTTACTTCTATGCTGCACCTACTTGGCAGTTTCCTTTTCCTGTTTTTCTTCCAGATATACTATTAACTCAGAAGTAAAGTTATCAAAATACGTCCATGCCTATATTACCACGCCCTGGACCTGTACTTACACACTATAAAGAATCAGAAAAACCAAGTGGCCTCTTCTTCCCTGCCCAACTAACAAGCAATGCTCGGACCCAAAGGAATCCCAGTTCCGGGGTGACTGTGTTATTTTTTTTCTGACTCTGCTGCTGTTTGCACCTCCTCCCAGTTTCATTTCATTTGCACAAAAATGTCTGTTTTTCTGTACACAGCAATCAAGCCCCTGCACTTTGGCATAGTCTTAATATCAGTCACATTGCAAAAAAAAAAACCCCAAAAAACAAAGGAAGCAGTTACTCAGCAGCAGAACCTTCAAAGTACTCACTCACATGAATGAGCTCCAGGACTGAGACTCACTGAGACAGTCCAGCCCAAGTCTCCCCTCACATCAAGACTGATGATACCACCGAGAGCATCGCTACCCTGGTACTACCCCAAAAGAACTGAAGAGTCAGTAGCCAGATCGGCTTTGTCTGGCTCACTGTGACCAGCTCACTCAGGACAGACACTCTAATGCTCGGGGAAACTCTTTGGTCCTTCATTATTGTAACAGCTTTTTAAATGAGCAGCCTTTCTTCTCCTGTCATCTCAAACCCTGTGCTGAAGGCCACTTCTGTGCCTGCTGAAAATCCGTCCCAGGCAGCAACCAACCTCCTCTTAGTGGTTCTCTGCAGGGTCTGCGAGCGAAGGTGCTGAGCTCTGCTTCTTCCCTCGCAGCTGCAGCACAAAGTACAGAGGCTGCTATCAGTGCTGTGCATATCAGTGCCCTGCAGGATTCACCCATCACACCCCGTGAGGAAATAGGGGGGGGGGGGCACGCACAGCCCTGCTGCACCTCTCCTCCTCCTCCTCCTCCGCCTCCTCCCCACAGGCCTGATTCTCTCCCATCCCCTCCCGTGACAACCCACAGCCGACTTCAAGATTCAAATAAGAGACTCCAAGATTTGCTGTTTACGCCGTGAAAAGAGAACCCCAAGTTCCCGCGGACAGCAAGCTGCCCCCGCAGCCCCCGGGCCGGCGCCCGCCGCTGGGGACGACGGGACGAGACGAGCAGCACCGGGGGCTGCAGCCCGGCCCCGTACCCCGCTCCAGCAGCAACCTACACCCCCGGCACCACAGACGTGACTAAAACCCTCGCGGCCTCCGAGCCCCTCTTCTCCCCCCACGCCTGCCCGCGGCGCTTAACACCGGCGGGGCTCTTCCCTCCGCATCCACCCGGGCAGGGGCTCCGCGGCTCCCGGGGCTCCGGGCCCAGGCCCGCCCGCTCAGCCTCAGCCCCGCCCCGGCAGCACCAGGCCAGGCCGTCCGTCCCCCCCCAACCCCGGGCCCCTCAGCCACCGCTGACAGGAAGAGGCCCGGCTGCCCTCCCCGGGCGCCACACCACACACCCCGCCCCGCCCGCCGCCGCTACCTACCGCCGCTGCCGCCCGGTGCGGCCTGGCCCGGCCCGCCTGTCAACCCCCAGCCGGCATCCGCCGCCCGCCGGAAGCGCGGCTGCGCCGCCGGGGGAACGCCGCCCCGCC
>JANZLQ010000032.1:20875482-20915653 GCA_026212715.1 Elanus axillaris
CCCCCCATCTTCCACAGCTTTAAAAGAAAAAAAAGTCACAAAACCAATGGTTTTTCATGCCAGAGCCCCAGGATTACTGCACGGCAGAGTCTCTTGTTTCCAGCGTTCATGTTCCTCTGATCCAGCAGCAACTGTGTCGCGTAACAACAGCCAGTGTTAATTCACCCACCACGCTTTTGTGTTCGCGCAGGGGATCCCGATGTCTCCAGGATGATGGTGGCTGATGAAACCACAGTCCTTGATGTCCCTCCTGAGGTTGGCAGGCCCGCTGACAAACGTTTCCACAGGCTGCAAGAAGAGGAAAGCACAGCTTCCGAACGTGAGCCATGGCAAGCCAGGGTGGCGAGGACTGAGCATCAGCGCCTCGAGACCGTCTCAACCGTTAAGGCCAATGGCAGGTGGGAGGGAGAATTGGACGAGGGTGCGGATCCCGGATCTGCAGCAGAAAAAGCAGAGATGGGGCATAAAAAGGCATGCCCAGGAGACCTGGATCTGTCGTTGCCCTCAAGCGGGGTTCGACCCGCTGCTCGCGTGGCAGCCGAGCCATGGAAGGTGCATGCTCTGACCAGCCAGCTCCAGAAGTGCCTGCAGGACTGTGGTGGCAGGACAGCTGGGCAGGAATCCCAGCAGCCCAGTCCTTCTGAAGGAGAGAGTGTAGAAACTTGTGAGAAAGAGAGCAAAGCTTCCAAAGACTCCAGACTGGCATCCCCAGAGCATGGGAGAAAGGGCCCGCTGGAGGGGCCTGAGGGGCAGGAGGACTATGCAGAGCTGGTGGAGGGTCATTCTGGCAGCCCAGGCCCCCCCCCAAAAGCTCTGTCCCAGAAGGAGATGATTAAGCGCAGGTACCGCTGCGGGGAGTGTGGTAAAGCCTTCCTGCAGCTCTGCCACCTCAAGAAGCACCGCTTTGTCCATGCTGGCCACAAACCCTTCCTGTGCACGGAGTGTGGCAAGAGCTATAGTTCAGAGGAGAGCTTCAAGGCCCACGTGTTGGCCCACCGGGGTGTGCGGCCTTTCCAGTGCACCCAGTGTGACAAGGCTTACCGCACCAAACGAGACTTGCAGGAACACCAGGTCCTGCACACCGGCCAGCGCCCCTTCTCCTGCGAGCAGTGCGGCAAGGCCTTTGCACGCCGGCCCTCTCTCCGCATTCACAGGAAGATCCACCTGGCCACCGGGACCGGCCCAACTAGTCCCAAAGGATGCCAGTGTGCCGTATGCGGACGCCACTTGGCCAACCCGGGCTCCTTGCGCAATCACATGCGCCTGCACACGGGGGAGCGCCCTTACGCCTGTCCTTACTGCGGCAAGGACTTCCGACAGCAGAGCAACCTGCGCGAGCACCTCCGGCTGCACACGGGCGAGAAGCCCTACAAGTGCCGCTTCTGCGGCGACGCTTTCCCCAAGCTGCCAGAGCTGCGGCGGCACCTCATCTCCCACACGGGTGAGGCCCACCTGTGCACTGTGTGCGGCAAGGCGCTGCGGGACCCCCACACGCTGCGTGCCCACGAGCGCTTGCACACAGGCGAGCGCCCTTTCCGCTGCGAGCAGTGTGGCAAGTCCTACACCCTGGCCACGAAGCTGCGGCGCCATCAGAAATCCCACCTGGCTGGCAAGCCCTACAAATGCGAGCTCTGCGGCATGGGCTACACCCTTCCCCAGAGCCTCACTCGCCATGTGCTCACCCACAAGGTGGAAAAGGACCCGGAGGAACTCACCACGGCTGTGGCCTCGCTTGCTGTCAACCTACCCCAGGCAGCAAGGAAAAAGCCTCAGAGGAAGGGCCACCAGGAGGAGGTTGCAGCAGAGCCCACCTTGCTCACGGTGGAGGTGCCGGGGCCAGCGAATGAGGCCGAGCTGCTGATCACAGCTAGCGGTCACTGCATTGCTACTTACCAGTCTCAAGGCAGCCTCCCAGATCCCGGCGCCCGCAGGAGGACTGCTGGGCTTTTGCCATCGGCAAAGGACGTCATTGAAATCACCATCTCCAAGCATGAGGACAAATGCATTATAGTGCAGGATGAGGGCTCACTGAGTGACATGGTCATCGTCCAGGAGGGGGTGGGCTTCGGAGCAGTGGCAGAAGTGGTGGAGGTCGAGTCTGGGACCTGACTACCCCAGCCTGCCCTGGCTGATCTTCTGTACTTATTAAAATGGGGTTTAAAAAAACAACAAAAAACCCTAGCTCTTTTCTCTCTCTGTGGCAACAAGGCCCTGTGGCTGAGCCCCAGGCAGAATTAGCAGTCTTGCAGGTAACGACCTGGGTCTTTTGAGTAGCTGCTCCTTGGAGCTATGAGCCGGGCCTGGTGCAGGGAAGGCGTTGGCTGTTGATGGGAATAACTTCTTAGAGAAGACACCCACAGCGTTAATGAGCAGCGCTTCTGCTCTACCTCTGATAATACCTCTGATAATGCTGTCAGTGGGTGACAGTGCACCATGGGGAAGGCAGGAAAGGTCTCAAAGCAAGGGCTTTGAACAATGCCTTCCTTTCAGGTTTTTCTTTCTCTAATTAATTGTTGCTATTCAAGCACTTTCCTGGGCTTTTACCCTTGGAGCTCAGCGGCACTTCTGAGCATCTGAAGGCGATGCTGATGCCCAGACATTGCTGGGAAGCAGCTTCCCAAGTGTTTACAAGGTGTCTCTGTTGTGGGGTTTTGAAGAGCATTTTTCAAAATAGCAGGAGCAAATTCCTGCCTTGGAGCTAGGGCTGAGTGTTCCTTCTCCACTGTCACCTGTTTTGCTTGCCGTCGGCTTCCTGCCCTTACCGTAACCGGATGATCTCTCTGAGGACATGGAAGGATAGCTCTGTGTCTCACTGCGTGAAGAGCATTGTACAGTGTATTTTCACTGTCCCCAGCTGAGAGGCTCCTTACCTCTCCAGGTAAGGGTTCAACAGTTCACCTCAGCCTGTTCAGAAGATTTTGCCTTTCCCCTCCATGCTCCAGCTGGGTTCATGAATCTGTTTCCCTTGTTCTTTTTCTCACATTCTTGCTTCCTCTATTCCACTGCTTTCCTGCTCCTGCACCAAAAAGCTAAAAGCCAGCACCACCACAACTACACCCCAGTATTTCCACTGATCCATCTTCAGTGCTCATTTACCAGCTGAGGCATGCTGAAGGAATTTGGTCCCGCTTCAGGAAGGATGTGCACAGCTCCCAGTGCCATGGGAACTTGACCTCATAGGAAGAGACTGACAATACCAGACCTAACAGAGGTCTTTGAGACTTGCCCCAAACACTGCTTTCATTTGCTGCGTCCTCAGTTTTAGTTAGTCTTGCGCTCTGTCTTGCGCCTCTCTAACATCTGCATTTCCCCAAAAAAGTTTTGTTCAGGGGCTTAAATTCTCTGGGATTTTTATGCCTACTGCACAAGAGGAGGAGGGTATAGTGTCACCAGGGAATCATCAGTAGCACAGTTTTGGGGTGCTACGAATGCTACAACGTGACAATCCGAAAAGCCGCTCTTTGCGGTTTCTATGTTCAGCTTTTTCCATAAACTTTTACAACCAGTTTGCAGACAAGGTGCTAGAGTCAGCTCCACCACACTTTGATGTGAAGTGAGGATGGGAGGTGAATTCAGCTAATAAACCTTTGGGTGTCCTTATTTTTAGCTATTTTCTTTAAAGTCAGGGGGCAGATGAGCCCAGTCTTTGCCCTGAGAGCTTGGAGACAGACCAGTGGGAGCACAGCCATACGAGGGGGGCTTGTATTTGAAGCCACAGTGCTTCCTACTGCTCTCCCTTTGGTGCCTATCCTGACTGTTGCAGTTCTCAAATATTGACACAGCTGCAAAGTGTTCTTGCTGGAGCTGGGCTCGTGTGCTGTGTTTGAAGCATGTGCCCTCTGTCACAGCAGACCTGGGAGAGAAGGGGAAGCAGCTGGGGGAAGGGGAGAATCCAGGCCCCTATTGCTTAATCTGACCTGTGACTACCTTTTTTATTCTGAGATGAAAGAGAAAAAGAAGGAGCAATTACGGATTGGGAGGTCTTCACAGAAATGTTATTCACCTAACAAACAGTTGATTTGAGTGGGTAGGGGCAGGTCTGTGCTGTGCCTATCACTTGGATGCAGGATAAACTTAGCTGGCTAATCTTGACTGAGGAGCCCAGAGGTGGCTCCCACCGGGCACCTGGTGATGGTGCCACCACCACGTCTTTGTCTTCATCTTAGAAGCGGCATGTTCTTGTGTGAACAACCTTTTGCTTGGCAGCAAAACGATGAAAAAAGTTGTTTACTCCTAAGAAAATCCTATAAAAGCCCTGAAGACCACAGTGCTGGTGAACATGGATGGGATCTGTGCAGTGCGCCATGGCCTGGCTGGGTATCTGTCTGATGCTGTACAACTTGGTGTTTGCAGCATCTGAAGGCATGTAGGATTACCTAATGCTATGCCCTTTGTTGTGTTATGGCCAATAAATGGTACTTTAATTAATACGTTATGGGCTCCAAGTCCCTTTCTTACTGGGATCTATAACAAACACTTGCACCGGTGCATCACATTTGGTGTAGCTGGCAGGATCCTGGTGAGAAACGCCTTTCTGGAAGAAGGATAGCGAGGAAAAGGATGGGTGCCTGCCTGGTCCCATGTGCTGGCACGGGGACCAGTCACGCAGTATGCTGCATTATAATGCCAATAATATTACACTTCAGGGCAGCAGACACGTGGATCGCCTGGCTGGCTGGAGATCTTGTGCTCCTGTTACCCTTTACGGCTTCAGGCAGCGAGCACACAGGTCTCCTGGCTGGTGGGGCTCCACCGTGCTCACAGGGCTTCACCGGGGCTTTGGGGTGCTGCTGCAACGCTCCAGGGCGACAAGTGCACGGGCCTCTTGAATGGTTGGGGTCCTTCATGCCGGCAGGGCCTCACAAGGTATTGGGCATGCACATTATCTTAAGCATTACGATAAGCATGCACATTATCTTAAGCATGGTCCTCAGGGACAGGGGAACCCCTGTATGAGGGGATGGGGGATTCATCCTTTGTGATTGTATTCAAAGTATTACAATTGGTGATCAAACTGCGTACCTGGCTGGCTTCAGGAACATGTTCGGAAATACCCCAACTATTGAAATAGCAAACTATCTGTCACAGAGCAGACAAAGGCCCAAGAAAATAGGCCAAGGCCAAACCCTCCATACTTAGCTCCCCAGCAGTTGGAAAAATAGTTACATAGGAAATAAAAAATTGCTAAAGGCTTTCTTCACTTAAAAAGAAGAGTCAACTCACAGAGGGAAAGAGATCAAAACTCCCAGCTGTGTTGAAAGCCATAACTCGGGGAGGGTAAAGGTATGAATATTAACTTTCTTACCCTAAGAAAGAAAATAGCATCCATCTCTCATGGGTGGGTGAAGGCAGAAAGAAAATGGAATTGATAAAAAGTTGCTTACAGGAACAGCAAACAGATGGAAGAGTTAGTTAAATGTTCAAGGGGTGGAAGTCAAAGCCCCTGGAGAGGTGATAGCTGATGCACACTGTCCTGCTGCAGAGGCTAACCGCAAGAATGGGAGAAACAGAGAGGAGCCCTAGAAGCACATTACAGAACAAAAAAAAAGGTTATAATGTGAAAAGCCAGCATCTTTAATTACTAACATTGTTTTAAGATACCAGAAAGAGCTGGAAAGTATCCCAGGATGTAGTGAAAATCTCCAATTATAAAGCAAAAGCAATGTAAAGAAATTGTTGAAATTTAAGTGATGGGTGTAGCCTTGAGTAATCTTGAGAGAAAAAGTTTCAGCAGCTACAGGTAACAACTTAATGGCCCTGGTAGATGGGTTTGTCCTGTTTCACAGACGGAAAGAGGAAGGGCAACTGGAAAAGAAGCAGCCAGACATAGTGACAGAACGGCTTGTTTCAGTAAGGTTGTTTTTTTTAAACAAGTGCTTGAGCAACAGAATGAATGTAGGAACCAGAACAGAAGTAACATTAAAGGAAGATGGCATAGGTAAGTATTAGAGGATATTCATACCTGTCTGATAACCAAGCTTAACTACTGTATTCTAGTGTTGTTTAAAGTTAACCCTATATAATGCAAGACAGCGTGGAAGGTGCTAACACCTTTCCTTTAAAGGAAAGACAAGAAGATGGTAAAAATCTGTGCATAAATATAATAATGTTGATTTAAGCCACAGTGTAAAGGCTGGCTGCTTATTATAAAGAAGAGACAGAGAGAGATGCAGGAATGGAAAAAAAAAAAGTAACCCAGAATACTGGAAGCTCTTATGAAGGGAGATGCTCTGGTGATCCACAGAAGTTGACATGAGAAGGTGCAGGCCAGTGCTGCACATACCACTTGGCTATAGGATAAACTTTGCTGGCTAAACCGAACTGAGGAGCCTACAGATTGTTTGCCTTTGGCACCTGGTGATGATGCTCCCACTGTGTCCTTGTCTTTATTTTAGAGTGAAGCAGCACATTCTTATGTGAACATCCTTTTGACTGACAGCAGAAGTGGCAGAGTTGTTTACTTCCAAGAAAATCCTGCAAAAACCCCTGAAGACCATGACACTGGAGAACTTCAGCACAGACACTATCTGCAGCGTGGCATGGGCTGATGCTGTACTAAATTGGTGTTGCCAGTATCTGAAGGCCTGTAAGATTATCTAGTATTATCCCGGTTTTGCCTTCTAACGTTATCCCCAACAAATGGTGTTTTAATCAATACTTTACAGAGTCTGTGGGCCTTTCTTATCGGGATCCATAATGAACACTAGCACAGGCGCATCACACCTCCATAAACCACAGCAGCACCTGTCTCTCTCATCACTCCAACTGGGGGGTGGCAGTCTCCCTGCAGTGGTATTTCTTCCCCGCTTTCAAATCCATACGGGCTTGCTTAATTATGCCTGGTGAAAGCAGCCCTGAGGTCACGTCTCCCACCTGCAATGTGAGACCAAAACCAAATTATCATGTAGAGAGTAAAGAAACTGTCCTTGCTGCTATCCTCTTCTCCCCGTCAGCTGAGCAAGGCCCTCCGCTTGACAGCTTACACAAATGTCGGGCTGTTGGTGCCTCCTCCCTGTTTCGGTGGCTGCTGTGTGGGATGACAGCAGTGGCTCTGATTTCACCATTCTTCCAAAACCTGTTTGTGCCCTGACGTCTCCTTCCTGTCCCTGCCTGCGCACTCCACCTAAACGCTGCTTCCCCTGCTAAGTAACACGGCTTGTTTGTAGGGTTGTGCCTAATCCTGTGCAGACGCTCTCCCCCACCCAGGTCATCTCCACCCTGGGCGTCCCAGCCATTCCTAAAGGTGTCTCTCCAAAATCCACGGGGGGTGTGGGTGAGAACAGGAGATACTCTTAGATGAGGGAGGGAGCCTCTGCAACTGCTCTTTGTACCAGTGGCCACAGAGTCATTCCTCAGCCACCCTAATGCTAATATTTGCACTCCCTCTATGGAGATAAACATTACAGATATATCTGCTGCACAGAGGCACAGCACAAAACAAGCTCCCTGCTGACAGAAAGCACTTTCGTGCCATGCGGCAGTTCCTGAGACTACCCCCACCCTGCCCTGCTTTCTGCTGGTTTCTCACCCTGCCAATTTTCTGCTTGCTGTAGGAATCATTAGAGCTTTCCCAGCCCCGCTAGCCCAGTTCTTTACTTATTAGCTGATGTCATGACATCCAGACTATTTCTGCCTCCCTGTTCCTGGAAGCCCTTGTTTTCCTGGCTGGTTTTGGGCGTGCTAGCTCTTTGCTCATCAGAGCTTCTGTCTCCTTTTGGATGTACTTTCGTACATTCCCCTGGGGTGGGAATAAAAGGGGGAGCCCAAACTTCATGCCACTTCACTCCGCTGGGAATTGTAATGCAGTGGGAAGTATGCGCTGCCAATGGCATTGCTGACATAACGGGGAGGAAAATTTAAAATCCACATGGGCTGTCGTAGGCATCCCCTTGGCATAGGCAAGGGAGAATGGGGGGAGGCTTAAACTGTGTGTTCTGTTGCCAAAATATCTGGGTCTGAGCTTGCTGATAACTGCAAGGAGAAAGGACAACTGGACTCTAGGGGGAAAAAGTTGGAGTGGGGGGGAGAAGCTTGCAGCTAAAAAGAGGATAAGAACTGGGAATGGCTAAGGAGCTCTCAAAGTGCAGCTGCATGCAAGGCTACTAGAGTACAGCCTCCGAGAAGTCAGCGGCAGGGACCCAAGCCAGCACGGTGGGGAAGCAGTGATGGTGCAAAGAGCTGCACGGGAGCAGAGTGGCACTGGGAAAAGGAGCGAGCTGCTCTGGCTGGGGTGGCTGTGAGCTGACAGAGACCTCTCCGTGCCAGTCTGAGTTCTCCAGTTCTCCCTGTGTCCTGGGACAAGCTTATCCTCTTGCTCTTCATGCCATCTTCCCTGGTATGAAATGGGATGCTAATTTTAGTCCTGTGGGGATCCAGAGACGTTTTGCTTGGCTTCTGCCAAGTAAGTAAGAAAATGAAGATGCCCTGAAGGGAGGGAGAAATGCCAAGAGAGGAGGGAAAAGAGGAGCCTCAGTCCCACTGTCCCTGACACACCGTGACCTCTGGAGTCCTCTTTCTTCACTCTGGTTCAATATTAACCCAGCGGAGCTGTGACTCTGCTTATTCTGCTCCCTTTGCATTTCCCCTGCAGCCAGGGCTGTAGAGCATGGCACGCAACAAAACCAGCATGCTGAGGGGTCTGCTCTTTTCCAGCCTTCTGCACCTCACACTGAGCCATGCCGGAGGTAAGACTCGATGGCACAGGGAGAAGGACAGTACCAGTGGGTGACTGGAGGAAGAAAGATGGGGTTCTTTCTTTCCAGGGGTAAAGCTGGTGGCGGGTTTTCTTGGTAAGGCAGGAGGACCTTCTAAACGCTTGAAGTTGGGAGCGAAAGGGTGCCGAGAATGGAGTCAGCATAGGGCTTTCCTCCATGGGAGGATGCAGCAGCATCCAGCAACTGGTGACAACAGCTCAGTGGATTTTGTGGGTCACCTGGGAGATGGTGGGGAAGGGGAACGTGGCTTAGTCCAGGACCATGTGTAACACAACTGTGGGCCTTTTTGGACTAGAATTCCCCAGCTGACCCGAGTGGCTGCAATTCTCCATTGCCTCCGCAGCTGTCCCTTACCTAAACTTTAGGTCATACGCAGTACGCTGCCTTCCTGCTCCTTTTCTCTTATCATCTAATTCATCTATCTTTTCTTAATATGAGGTTAAGTCCTCTCTGACCCACTACTGTGTGGGGGAAGACCTGTCTACAGGTCTCAAGTCTGGGTCTCTGAACGTGAAGACGGAACCAAGCTGTGCCTATCGCAGCTGTCTGAGGTTGGCAAGACAGAAATATAGTGGCTGGCAGGGAGCAGCAGCCGGCTCCAAGCAAACAAACCTCTGCCTAACTGCAAACGAGCACAGTAGCTTTGCCAAGGATAGCAGAGGATTCCTGTCGCTTCTGTTGCCCCGATTCATGAATCATAGAGAGTCTGCTCTGATCATCGTGTAGACCTGACAGGGCTTCTCCTTTCTGTATGGTGCACTGGGGGAGGCTGGGCTGTGGGATCATCACATCAGCTCTGTGTGATTTTTGGAAACTGCAAGGAGAGACAAAGGGGCCCTCCCACTGCGAGCACCCCTTTGACTGGCAGTGTTCTGACCCGGTAGTTTTCCTGGAAAAGGGGCAGGCACTGTCACTGCTCAAGCGCCCACGACGTGCCAACAAGGGATTTCTGGAAGAGATGCTTAAGGGAAACCTGGAACGAGAGTGCTTGGAGGAGACATGCAGTTACGAGGAGGCTTTTGAGGCCCTTGAATCCACCGTTCAGACGGTATGTATGGGTGTTCCCAGGAAACATTCCCTCAGCTGACCCCTGTAGCGAGAGACCAGCAGGTCACACACACAGCTAGGGGCTGGGGTCGTAAGACTCAATTCTGTGAACCAAAGATGAGGCTGATGCATGGGTCCCACCAGGAGAGCTCAGGCTTTCTTGGGGAGTTTCCCTCTTGCAGCCGCTCTGGGTTCTTCTCTCTCCCTCTCTCTTTTAAGCATGAAGTGAAAAGGAGCATCTTCCCATCAGCCCTGAATTGCATCTTCCACTAGTCCAGCATGGTGCTGCACACATTTGAACTGCCACGGTCCCAGACACTCAGAGAAGAGTTGGCTTAGCAATCAAACACTGAGCGCAGGTGCCTCAGGCTCCTTTGAGCTGAAGCTTTTGCACAGTCTGTCCCTTCTTCTGGCTTCCAGACTCACTCCCTCACTCGCTCTGCTAAATTTGTTCTGCATCCTCTTGGGATTTACTCCTAGCCCCAGTGCCAGTATCCATGCTGAATTCCACACCCAAGAATACATCATCAAACAGATAAACAGTGAGGAGTCTAAGCCAGCAAGATACAACCTCTCTGTGGAGTTATTTCTAAAGCAATCACCTCCAGGCTGCACAGCAGAGATTTAGATCCAAAGAGCTGAACAATACCTACATGTGATCTGCGGCCTTAGAAGTTCTAGGTTCAGCTCCTTGGGCTTATGCACTGTAGCCCACGCTCTGCTTCCTCTGCAGGTTGATGAAGGTTGTAAGCATCTTTGGTCTTTTTAGAAACAACAGTACTCCCAATTCCTGAGTCTGACGAGTGAGAATGTGGTTTTAGATCAGACTTTCTGCCTTATTGGACTGCATAGTAATTGATATCAACTGAGCTAGGTTAGTTTGTTCCGTTTGTTGTGATGGGGCATTCTCCTACTGCTTTTTTAATTGCAGCAGCTAAGCAAGGTCTGATGTTCTATGTCTCTACTCTGAAATATATAATTTTTAATTTTTTTTTTTTTTTTACAGGAGGCATTTTGGTCAAAATATCAAGGTAAGTTTCTTCAAGACCTGCAGGTGCTAAGCTACCCCATAGGATGCCCTGCCCCAGCCTGGAGAGATGGCTCCCTACCCTCTTACAAGAGTTCTCTTTCCAGGACAAAGCATTTGTGTTTTGTCCCTAGATGATAAACTAGTTCAAACTATGACACTTATTCAGATTCCTTTCATATAATGTGTTTCTTTCTTCTTATTTTGCTAGTATGTCAGGGCCTGAGAAAGTCCAGGACACTTCTGGATGCTTGTCTAGAAGGTAAGAAATTCACGTTGACCTCAATGTCCTAGACACAATGAGTGCCAGGAACTTGCTTCCTGCAGAGTTTGTAAGGAAAAAACCCAAACAATCTAAAGATGGTGAAGCCATCTGATCAGAAGGAAAAATAGCAGGAAGGGAGTTTGAAATTCTTTTTTTCCTCTTTATTTCCCCACTAACCATTTCACAAACAGCCTAACTCCCCCATTGAAAGAGCATGGGGTAGATGTCCTTCTCCTTGTGACACAGGCAGATGTCCCCAAGGCCAGCCTCTCAGAAGGGCTCTGACCTTCACCTACAGCCAAAGCACAGCACAGAGCCTCAGGGCAAGGTCCCTCTGATGAGGCAGAGGGAGCTTAAGCTGTGCGCTCTTCCCACCCAAGAAGAGAATGACTGTGCTCATGCAGGCTCATGCATGCAACAGAAGTTAAAGGGATTTTGGGGAATGGTACCTCTGACCTTGAAAAACCCAATATCCCTTTCCACTGGCCCTGGCTTACACTGTGTTGGGATTTTGACAGGTAACTGCTCTCTTGGGCTGGGCCAGAACTATCGGGGGACAATTAGCTACACCAAATCAGGGATTGAATGTCAAGTGTGGACAAGCAAATATCCACATATACCTAAGTAAGTTCATTTCCTGCATACTCCTAAGGGGTTCTCCAGGGTGTCCTTCCTTCCTAGCCTAACCAGCTTTTTCTCATAGATTTAATGCCACCGTTCATCCCAACCTCATTGAGAACTACTGCAGGAACCCAGACGACAACACAGAAGGCCCATGGTGCTACACCCGAGACCCAACAGTGGAACGGGAGGAGTGTCCCATCCCAGTGTGCGGTACGCCTCTGCACTATGCCCCAGCAAGCTCTTCACTGGCAGAGAACACTGCACCAAGACAGATACTAAATGTGGCAAGGAAGGGGAGAGGGTTAGGATGGAGGGATCTTACATGAACAGAGGTCAGTTGGAGTAGAGGAGCTGCATTTTAAATGATAAAGGAGCTGAGGAGGAAAAATCATTGAGTTGCCCATACATCTACCTTGGCTGAATTCCTCTAATGTGCTGTTTTCTCTAGACTACACTAATCCAGATCTAAATTAAATCCGGTGTCAGCGCTCCCCTGGAATCTACTACAGTTTTGCTGTCAGGAACACCCCAAAATCCTGGCTCAGCTGCCTCTAATTTGTGACAGCAATGAGTCATACTGGTTATTTTGGTCTGAATTCCCACCTTTAGGACAAAACCACTACAGCTTGTGCTTGACTGCCTGTCTTAATGTTCACTCATACGGAAGGGTGCAGTTTAATACCCACAATCGCGAGAAAAAAAGCCCTTCTCTCGTCATTGCACTCAACAGGATGGTGAACCATCCCCCTACACTTGGACCTTCCCAGTTCTCCACAACACAGAGCCGTCTCCCCTGGGGCTTGGCCTCCGTCTCAAAACAACTGGTAGAACACAGAGAACCTTCTCACAGCAGAAGTTTCTCTTCCAAAAGCAGAGACCAAAGGCAGCAACTCTTACAAGTGAAAGTCAGAGAGGTCAGCAACCATTTTGACCACAGCGTGTTCTGAAGTTTTAAAAATCATTACCATCGCCCTGGTCTGCAATAGGGCAAACTGGAAAGAGATACGGCTCTGCTTTGGGGTGAGCAGGCATCTGTACTATCTCTGGTCAGTAGTTTAGCTTCTGACCTACAGTAGTTTACTGTTATACTTACACATGTATGGGTACGGCAGGACTAGAAAAGCCTTGGGTTTGTACACAGTTCATTTGTAATCATGTTGACATGTGTCAATCTCACACAGAAGCAGCCTCACCAGTTAAGGTGCATGCTACTTGCTCAGTGGCTGTTGTGCCCCAGGGTGAGTGGTCAAACTGAAGGTGTCTCTTCACACGGGGATGCCCCCAGTGCACAAGGGCAAGGCAGCCTGAGGCCAAGCAGCTGCAGCAGAACAGATTATCTAGTGCCCACTCACTCAGGAAATGCTGCTTAAAGCTTGCAGCCATTAGGACACTTGCAAGAAAAAGCATAGAAAGTCTGGCAGGAAATTTTTTCTCTTATCATTAGATATAGAAACATTGGCAAAAGTTAAATTTACTATTTTAGTAGCATATCACGGTAAGAGGCTCCCCGAAATATGGTCTCGTTATGCATTTGAGAAAAAGGCACTGGAGGCTCTAACACAGCAGCATTATGATGCCCGAGGCACCTACCCATCCCTCGAACTGGTTCTCAAAGACACCCCAGAAAGGAACATGATATTGTCCCTCACATCTTATTGGCAGAGAGAAGTGTGATGAATCGTGCCAGCCTCGCCTTACCTCCTGTTGAAAGAGCTGCCTCTGACACTGCAATATTGTAGAGGGCCACCACATGCATGGGAGCACAGTGGGAGCTCTCAAACATCACGGGATGCCCCTTGGAAGTCTGGGCTTTAATAAAGGGCCTCTGGTGCTATTTGCTAACTGTGCTTCTGAGTGCAAAGCTACAGCTTAAATCACAGTGCTCTGTCTTTCCAGGCCAAGAAAGGACGACAGTTGAATTTACTCCACGGGTCACACCAGCAGGCCCAGCGGAGACCTGCGAAGAAGAAAAAGGCATGCTTTACACTGGTA
Organism: Elanus axillaris; assembly: GCA_026212715.1. Taxonomy (NCBI): domain Eukaryota; kingdom Metazoa; phylum Chordata; class Aves; order Accipitriformes; family Accipitridae; genus Elanus; species Elanus axillaris. The sequence continues at coordinate 20,889,152 of JANZLQ010000032.1, forward strand.
CCCTCTCGGTCACTGTGTCTGGAGCTAAGTGCCTGCCATGGAACTCTGAGAAAGCCAAAGAGGTGCTCCACGGAAAACACGTTGACCCAGATGTGAAACTGCTGGAGAATTACTGTCGGAATCCAGACGGAGATGATGAGGGTGTCTGGTGTGTCACAGATGAACCACCCAACTTTGAATACTGTGATCTGCACTACTGCGGTGAGAAGCCTGCATTGGTTTGGGTAGGCACACTTGTGAGGCAGTGGCAAACCAGGGTGAAGTGCTTGACAAGGAAGCATGCCCACCATGCACGTGGACGTCCTGTTTGTCCAAATAGCACACATACCAACTTGCCATATGTGTATAGAGCTTTTACGTCTCTCAGGTGTTCTCTTCTCCCTGAGAACCCACAATGGTGGACAAGGAGCATTAAAAAGAGCAGTGGTTTTAAAACATCATTCCATCATCAGACCTACTGTGTCAAAAGGAACATTTACATTGCTGACAATTATGGAAACTGCAGCTAGGCCTTTTACCATGTTTGTCTTTCTGTCCCTCTCAGACAGCTCGCTAGAGGATGGGAACGAACAGTTGGAGGCAATAGCTGGACGTACTACCCTTCCTCAAGAGTTCAAAACCTTCTTTGATGACAAAACTTTTGGCTCAGGTGAAGCAGGTGAGCAAAAACTCTAGATACAGCACCACAGTTTTTAGAAAGGCTGCAGCTTCATCCCACAGGGCACTTACTGTTCCTCAGAAACACCAGCTTGGAAAATGCTGTCAAAAGCACGGGGAGATACTTAAATTCCTTGAAGGACCCTCTGAAGTCAATCTCCAGTTACGATCATGCAGTTAGCAAGCACTTCCTTCCTAGGCTCTTCCAGCTTAGCACTGACTAGCACACTGACTGCAGACAACATTTTTCCACTGTGAATCAGACAGAATAACAAAGCCAGATTGCCTATTTTTTCCAGACTGCGGCACTCGTCCTTTATTTGAGAAGAAAAAGGTAACGGACAAAAGTGAGAAGGAGCTGCTAGAGTCCTACATGGGAGGCAGAGTTGTCCATGGGGATGATGCAGAAATTGGCAGCTCCCCCTGGTAAGTGTTATCTTTGCATAGTCCTTCATAGGGAATTGTGTCTCCCTACAGTTCAAGCAGGGGAAAATAAAAGGGCTTTCCCATCTCAGGCAGCACATGGGCATTATGGCTTCTAATCAAAGCTTCTCCAAGTGGTGGACAGGGCAGTACTAAAATAGCTGGAAAGCAGCTCTCTTCCTGAGCCAAGTATGCAACCATCTAGGAACAAGAGTGCTGTGTTTCATCTTTGTCTCTTCCTCTTTCCAGTTTTGCTGGAGCAGAGAGAATGGTGAAGGAAATAGGGTAAATAGCCTGCTACATAGAATACACATGTCCAGAGAAGACTTCTGCTAGAGAGCCACTTACGCATTTGTCTTTGTCAGTATAGCACAACGCTCTTCCCTGCTCACTGCAAATTCTGCTCTTTCTGCATGACACCAAGATGCATTCAGCCAGCCATGCCTGTAGTCCTGCTAAATCTTCCTCCCTCCTCATCTCTCAGGCAGGTGATGCTCTACAAAAAGAGTCCTCAAGAGCTGCTGTGTGGTGCCAGCCTCATCAGTGACAGCTGGATCTTGACTGCTGCTCATTGTCTTTACTATCCACCATGGGACAAGAACTTAACTACAAATGACATCTTGGTGCGGATTGGCAAGCACCTAAGGGCAAAGTAAGAGCCTGGGTAAAGCGAGAGTGAACTAGCCTTCCTCTTGGAGTAATGAGATACAATGAGGACAATGAGGTGGGGCTATCATTCAGTATCCAAGGAAACACGTAAAAAAATATCACTTGCCTCTCAGTAACGGGATCAAATGGAGCTGTCATTTGCTGGTCTTGCTGATCCTAAAGCTGAAAGTGAAAGGGAAGGCAGAAGCACGGAAAGTCTAAAGGGGAGCTCCAGGGTAAAGATTGTATTGTCTCAGAGGGTACAAAGCACCCGAGAGCATCATAAACCCCAGAAAACTCTCAGTTGCTTTTACTGTACAGTGAGTTCTTTCCTTCATGACTATTTCAGATACGAAAAGAATAAAGAGAAGATTGCTCTGTTAGATAAAATCATCATCCATCCCAAGTACAACTGGAAAGAGAACATGGACCGAGACATTGCACTCATGCACTTGAAGAGACCCATCATCTTCAGTGACTACATCCATCCTGTCTGCCTGCCTACCAAAGAGGTCGTGCAGAGGTGAGGAGACTGTCCCACGGTCCTAAAAATACAGGCTACAAAAGCCTCCTTTGGGCCTTGAAAAAAGACAGAAAAAGAGATGCCTAATTTAGGCTATCTGCAGGAAGAGCACCAGGCAGGAGAAAGCTGTTACAATACATTTGATAATACTCAATGCTTCCTTCCTTCCACAGGCTGATGCTGGCAGGTTACAAAGGGCGGGTAACTGGTTGGGGAAACTTGAAAGAAACATGGGCCACTAGCCCAAGCACCCTCCCCACAGTTCTGCAACAACTCAACGTGCCCATCGTAGACCAAGATATCTGCAAGGCGTCCACCAAAGTTAAAGTCACAGACAACATGTTCTGTGCAGGTAAGCAGCACTGGAGACACAAGGCCAGCTTGCCCCAGGAGACAAGGGCTCCAAGCTCCTGGTGGGGCTCACACAGCAAGGTTACTTTCTGATAAATTTGCAAGTGCCCTCCATGAAGAGTAACTTCCCTATAATAAAAATGTTTTCACCTCTCAGCAAACACAAAGGCTGGAGAACTTAAAGCTATGAATAAAGTTTGTAACACCATGCCATGTCAGGCTAACTAGCTTAAGGGCACCACTCTGCTACATATCAGCAACAGCTGTGTGAGAACCAAACACATATAAAATTATCTTTTCACCAGTATATGGAGAAGTTCAGGAGCTTCCTAAATCGAAGGCTGCACACCAGTTATCCTATGCAGTAGCCAAACAACCCCTTCTTCTACTAACTTGTCTCAACCTTTTGGAGCCTATTCATACTTATGCCCACAACTTCTGTGGCAACAGGCTCCACAGATCAGTTATGCATGTGTGAAAAATGCAATTCCTCATGTTCTGTTAAGTTTCCTATCTAATAAATTTGAAGACCTACACATCTATACTCATAACTTAAGAAAAAATATTTCTTCCCCATGCCATATGCTATTTTATGGACCCTTTACAGCTCTCCATTTCTCTTCCAAGCTGAGCAGCATTTATTTAATCTTTCCTAATATAGAAGGCATTCGATACTTCCCATAATCCTTGGTGTACCTTCCTACATCTCTTCTGGCACTATACCCTTTTTGAGAAAGAATATAAGTGAACACAGAATTCAAGATACAAAGAGACTACGGATTTATGTACTGGTTTAATACTTTCTGCTCTATTTTTCATTTGTGCAGACTTTCAGTTCCTACAAACAAATCTCCAATGATTTTTGATGGAGTCTGTGCTACTTGCCTCTAATAATGCACACAATTGCTTGAGTTAGGATGGAAGCCAATTTTATGAGTATACTGACAAGACAGTGTTCTTAGGGTTTCTTTTTCTAGGCAACATTCTTGAAAAATAGCCGAGATGCAGACATACAGCAGAAAAGGGGAGTCACAGGTTATGGGAAAGTGCAAAGATGCTGTCTACTTCATCAGGAATTAAAGTGAAATCCCTTTCTTCATAGCAAGCCTGTAGGAAGACAGTTGGGGGAGAGAAAGAGCAGAGCCTGCAGAATGACAGGAAGGTGAAAGTGAGGACAGCAATGGGTCTTTAGAGTAAATAGAATGAAAGAACACAGTACATGGAATATTACACACGGAGAGAAATTTCTAAGACAAGGGAAAGACACAGTATCTCAAGCTACAGCTGTTGAACACAGCAGCAGCTGACATTAACAGCAATCCTGATGAAAGAACACAGGAATGAGCACAGAGGGTGGAAGAATATGGTGGATTCAGGAATGTTGCAAAGCAGCAGAGTTAGCTGTTTTACACATATTATAAGAAACAAAGCAGTTTTCTAAATTTAAGTCCAATAGTTGGCAGAAGCAATAAGCAGTCTCATGGCTATCAGAAGATTTATAAAGTAATACTTCAAAGAAAAGACGGCCAATACCAGCCACTCCCCCTATACTCAAATGTCCAACTTTCTTCTTGCCTGTAGGTTACAGTCCTGAAGACTCAAAGAGAGGAGATGCCTGTGAAGGGGACAGTGGGGGACCTTTTGTGATGAAGGTATGTTCATCAAGTTCAAGCTCACAAAACATATGGAGTGAGGTTTGTGCTATGCTGAACTTTGATCATAGTCTAAAGAACAGCAGCAGAGATGGAGACTGCTGAGTGGCTGAAGCAAACGCATCTCATGTCCAAGCTGAGCAACTGAGATGAATCCTGTAGTCATCCAGCCCTATTTCTGTACTGAATTCTCAGCACATACGGAGATAGCTGCAGAAAGCATGAGTGATAGCCAGTTCTCACTTAGAGGCTTAAGAGTAGAGGCAAAATTACTCCAACAAGCTATGTTATCCAGTAGATGCCAGTCTGAATTCCAAAGCAGTATTCATCACTAAACAGGCTGGGGCATATACAAAGCTTAGATCTGAAAGTCTCTTGTTCCTTGTGACAATCCCATTTTTCTTTGCTTTAGAACCCAGATGACAACCGTTGGTATCAAGTGGGAATAGTTTCATGGGGAGAAGGCTGTGACCGAGATGGCAAATACGGATTTTATACCCATGTATTCCGCCTGAAAAAGTGGATGCGAAAAACCATTGAAAAACATGGGCGATAGAGGAATCCTTTACCTTGCTTGCTGTCAGTTTTGCTACAATGCTCCACTTCTTAAAAACATAAGCATAGAAAAACCTGAAGTAAACCAGTTATAGCCTTACAACTCAACAAAGGGAAGTGTTCTCCCTTAAAAATAAAACTTCTCAAAAACAGCTTCTTCCTTTTGTTCATGCCGAGTTTAGTTGCCCTTGAATCTAAGCCATCACAGTATCCAGGATCACCAACAGAATGCCACTAGTTGTACTACTAATCACCTGCTGTGCTTCAAACAAATTCTCCTCCCTTCTATCAGCTATAATCATCAACAGATTTTAGACCTCAGATCAGGTCAGTCACAGTAAGCATGACTGTGCCTTCAGGCACTGTCCATTTCCTCACTTCAAGTCAACTCAACTCATTTTCTGTTGTACAAATTGAGCCAAGAACATACTGGAGATAATCACCCTACAAGTACTGGTAGCATTACACAAAACACCAATACCAATGTCAGAAGGAAAGCAACTATAACCTGTTTTGATAAGACAGAAATTGTCCTCAGCTATAATAGCAAACAAGTACCAGCATTGCTGTTTTCAAGGTTAGCGTCTTGGGAAGTTACAGATGCCAGCTGTATGTAATTCATCCTACAGAGTAATATGGACTTGAACACATTAAGTGGCACTTCCACTACTGTATGGCATTAATTTTCTACATGGCAGGTGGTACTGGGTCCTGAAAGTGTATTTACTACCTGCATAGTGAGAGTCAGAAGGAAGCAATTCACACACAGTCATTGTCAAAGGGCCTCCAACAGAGGCATCCTGCACTATACCTGTTTGGTTGTCTTACAAAGCCTGTTTAGGGATCACTCCCAAGAGAAGCTTCAGTTCTTTCAGGAACTGCTCTTTAGCAGCAATCTGTGGACCACTGAGGACCCAGCAGTACAGCAGCAAACCCATACTCTTGAGTAGCCAATTGGTTCAGTCCAGTTTTCTCTTAAAGTAATCATGAGATTTGGAAACTCTCCTTGCTCCCTATGACACCCTATTCCTAAACTCCTCATTCACAGTGCCATCAAGTCACAGAAACAGGCAACAGTGAAATTCTGCTGTGCTTTGTACAGAGTATTAAGCAGCAGAGTGACTATGTTGAAACAGTGAAAGTAGAGGTAACTATCTGAAGTTAGTTGGATATAAACAAAGTTATCAATCACTGTCTGGCTAGCTCCTTGAAGATGACCCATTTAGGAAGACAGCCCAATTTGATTGCCCAAAGAAAGCATAAAAGCAGCCCCTCAAAGGCATCCGAAGAAAAAAACCTCAAGAGTTCAAGTTCCACAGCTGTTTGAAGTCATTGATAGCCACAGGCATCAGATACTGAAAATGTTTAGCCTTTCTAGTGTTTAAATTTTTAGCCTCACCCTTTCACTGCTATCTAATAATCTGTGAGAAATCACATATCTAAGAGGGGAACCAGGACCATACAGCTTCTGGAGTAAGTTACTGTTAATACTGACTTGTTACAAACAATACAGAGGAATCATTTTTAAAATTCAGTTTAATGTTATTTAAACATTGTCTGGGCTAAAGATTAGGCTTTATTAATTTATGTGCACAAGTTTTAGTTCAGAACTCCCAGGATATTGAGTCCAACCAAACACTACAGACACAGGGCAAAAACTCATTCATAGTAAGCAACTATATATCTTCTGCTACTCAATTATTCCTGTATTTCACTTCCAATTCAGCTTCAAATTTAAAATAGTTCTATGCAGGTTTGCAGGCATTTGCTGTTTTAACATCCTGAGCTAATTAACAAATAGCTCTTCAGAACATCTGCTGGACATGGTAAAGGAACATACAGATTAATTTAAATGTCAGTAAGTTTCAAAAAGCAGCTAGTATTTGAGAGGTAGTGGCAGTAACTTTAGTGCCAGCCAAACCAAACCATTCACAAACAGCCCCAGTTTTAAGTGCACAAAACCTCAGCACTTACCAATAAGGGCCAAAACTCCACTTATCATACAGCTCTGTTCCACAAGAAAGTGCATGCCCACTTCAGGTTAGGAGAGGAGACTGCGACTACTAAATCGAGGTGGTAGAGCAATGAATGGCATCATGTCAATTAACACAGGATGGAGAACGCTCGCAAGTCACCTGCCGTCACAGTGTACAAACTCACCATAAGCACCAAGCAGTATTCAGTCAACTGCAACCCCAGCCTAGGGGTCCTGTAAAAGGAAGGTTTCAGCCATTTGCAGAAGCTCTGGCGTAGTTCTGTTGTACAGGTACTAATCTAAAGCCACATTTACACTGTCATCAGGCAAGACAGTTTCAGTAACAGCCCTAATGCAGAGACTGCTGGTCCACAGAGCAAACAACAAAAGCAGCAGTTACATGGAACAGATTAAAATCTAGAGCGGAAGTGTGCTATTTTAAGCCTGCCTGTCCAACTCTTCAATAACTCTGTTCTAGCTATGGAACAGATGTGAGAGCTGGTTGTGAAGCACAAATTGCACATGGAAGTGCGGTAATAAGGTGAAAACGCATCACCTCTCTAGAGATGAAAGGGTTAGAAAGGCTACGCAGTGTGTGTCTTAATTTTCATACCTGCAGCTTCTGAAAAAGGCTAATCAGAAGACACCCTTACAATAAAAGCAGTAGCTACAGCTTTCTTAGACTAGCACTACCAGCTCTCTTAGTCATACAAAATAGTAGACTTTGCTGACATGAGATGTTTAAGAGCAAAAAAAAATTGTGGTGGTGAGGTCTACCTGCACAAGGAAGACTGCTTAACCAAATGAGTTCAAGATAAATGAGTCCACTGACTGTACATCACTGCTAATGTATTCCGTATCAACAGCAGCAGGCTCCCTCAAAGAAAGCATTTGTACACAGATGGGACTATGCTTAATCTGGGTAAAGGCATCACAAGAACTAGATAATGTAAAATAAGCATTTGAGCAAACTAAATATTCTCAACTTACTCTCAAGTTACAGAAACATATTCCAAAACAAAAAAGCAACTATATGAAAAAATGCACTACTGGTCATAGAAGTAAGAGTGCAAAGTCTCGGGATTGCACCTGTGGATAGTATATGTTCACTCATCTTCCTTATAATACATCCAAACCCCAAGGTTCATGTTAAGAATAGCTTAGTTCTGTTTCTAGATGCACAGTCACTAACATTCAGGAATAGAGAGTGACTTCTCTAACCAGCAGTCACTGCTGTTCCTATAGAGGCTGGTATAGTTAATGCAAACTTTATTTACAAAAGACACTTAAATTAGTTACTTCATGCCATGTGTCCATACAGAATCAACAGTTCAAGGAATACATGGAGAAGAATTCACAAAATTAAAAGTGAAATCACTAAAGATCTTCTAAGAGTTAAGAACTAGGAAAAGATCTTAAAGACAATTTTACAAATAAAAAACGAGTTATGAGAAACTAGTCTGAGCAAGAGAATGGTTGTTTACAAGTCTGTACACTAAAACTAATACACAGACAGCCTTCTATTGTCAAAGAGATGCTCAACTGAGAAGCAGAGTATGTACAAATACTTGTGCCACAATGACTCAAACCCCCAAAATCCACTGTATTATACATAAACCAGTTTGTATACATTAGGCCTAAATGAGGCCATTTAACTATGAAGACTTCTAGTTTAGTAAACTAAAGCTGAAGACAGCCCAAGCCAACAGTGATGCTGTTTCTCTCGCATCTCTATTTGCGACTGCTTTTTATTCTCTCCAGTCTTTTTTTCAAGTCATCAATATTAGCTGCTGCAGAAGAGGGTGAAGCCAGAGTAGTTCCAATGCCAGAGGAATGAGTCTGATTGGAGTCCAGGTCCAGATGTTGGTACTGTTCCCGTGACTCACGGAGCTGGGAGAGCTTACTGTGAAGCATATCTGTAGAAGATGCAACTGTAGGGAGTGCTGGTTTAGAGAGCAAAGATGTCAGAGGTGGTCTGTCTTCCTGCTATGGGGGAGGAAAGTGAAGCATTAAGACAGGTAGTGGCAAAAGCCATATAAAAAGTAAAAGCCATAATCAATGGCTTTTTATCTTCACAGCAAACACTAAAAACAGAGGAAATGGAAGGAGCAATACAACACAGGTGATCTAGAGTGATCACCTGTGTCAGTTGCCATCAAAGTCAGAACCATGCAAAGCTAACTACTCAGTTCCTGTCATTTAAGTAGTTCACATTTAGCTTTATGTCAGTAGGGACAACGGAACTAGTCTTTAAAGATCAAAAATTCACAGCAGACCAATGTTGTACTGAGATGATCTGCTGCAGTCTTGAACAGCCTGAATTCTAACATCACAAGATGAAAGTCCATGCCTATGTGCCAGTGAGTTTTCTGGAGGAACGAGAAGAGGAAACTTGGATTGATTGGTAAGATCCACTCTGCCAAAAGACTTAAAATGTCAATTTACTGTTCTTTTACCAATTGATATTTCCATCTGTGTCAACTTGTTACTATCATCTAGGAAACATTTCCCCTCCTCAGAGCTGTGAGCTGATACACAAGTTTGTGTTAAACGTTAAAACAGGGATGTGCCTAAATGACTATTCCTAGAGTGAACATTGCTTCTAATGTAGCAGAGTGCAAGCTTCAGTAATCAACACTGGATTCCTAACACATAGATCACCAAACTGTTAGAGATTTTGGCCCACATTTCCAGTGCTAAGCTCATTCAGCATTTCTGTGCCTCAGTATCCATACACCCAAAATATATAAAACTTCAAAGTCTTCATCCAGCTCTCATGGTTGTTTCAGAGCAGAAAGATATAGGATTTCCACTTCATTCAACTCAGAGATCAATATATGTTAACCTTTAGAGAACAGTAGTTATCTGAACCTTTCTGAGACTACTACATGTCAAGGGAAGATACCAAACTATAGGGCTGTAGAAACAACGGCATATATACCAGTGCTGCAAAGAGTAGACTGAAACATAAGCCTACTTGGCCAAGTAATGAGTTTAAAGACATTTATACTAGGCATGGTGACATGCAGTGAATAGCTAGAACATGCAGTATAATGAAAGATCACCAATTCTGATTGGAATCTGCCTTCGGTACAGGAAAACCAATCATTTGAATTCTTTTTTAAAGTGCAAATGAAGTGCCTCCCCTGGGGATTTACAAGTGTTGTCAAGTACCATACCTTTGCGTTGTCAAGGCCACAACGCTGCCTGAGAATTTTTAATCTTTCCAAGTAAACTGAAGGTCCCACTTCCTCCCCATTTGTGTTTCCTATAGATGAAGATACAGTGTGGGTAGAAGTAGGAACACACGTTCCTTCCATCTGAGGAGAAATTCCTGGACAATGAGGGGAAGCAGGGAGAAAAGAAAAAAGATTTAAAACGTTGAACAAGCGTAACTCTTAGTCAGTTCCTTGAGATAAGATGCAATGGATGAAGAAACAACCAACTTATAAACTACCAAGCTCTTTGCATTTGCTAGGGTAGGCATATCAGCCCTTTTACTTCCTTGCAAGAGTGACAACCAAAAACCAAGAAAAGAAACTGAGACATTTAGGAAGTGGCAGCAGAGCAGCTCCAGAAGTAGTGCTGAGGCTGACAGCTGAAGACAACAGTGTGGGGAAAGGAAGATGCTGATGTGCATCAGCAGTAACCATGATGTCCAACAGACAGAACTCAGTAATTGGAAGGATGGGAAATATTTGGAGTCTTCTGTCTTCTTCTAAGTTTAGTACTACTTCTGGGCAGACCTTACCACTGATTCTAACCGCTCTTTACCTCTTGTTCAGGTAACTTAAAGCTGCTGCTTCTTCCAGTTCAATCTGAAATAGTGATTTCTATCATCATTTCACCATTATAATTGTCAATCATTATCGTAATTTCTATCAAGACATGTAGCAAGGTTTTTAAAGCTTCCCTACCAAAAGACTAGGAAAAGGTTTTACATTATGAAAAAACCTTTCCGTTCTGAAATTAATGGCAAGACCTAAGACTTAGTGCGGACAGAGGTTTGTCATCACTAGTTTACTGCAAGGGAATTTAAAAATAGGTAAAAGGGGAATTAAGGTTAAACATTTATACTTTAGTCTAAATGAAGCACAGTTGCAAGATGGAACAATATCTTCTATTGTATCAAACTATTATAGTTAGGGAAGAAATAAAGACAGAACTGGGGCACTTAAATTCTGTTTTGAAATCTCTAACTGCTGAACTAAGATTTCTTGGTTGTACAGACGTTTAGGATGAAAGGTTGAATTTTCTGTCCTATCTAGTCAGATTTAGGAGGTTCTGAGAGAAACGTAGATAATTTTCCTTAAGTAATTTACAGAACAGGGATAGGAGAAGGAAGAGTAGTAGGAGAAAAGGCTGAAGTTTCACAGGACAGTGTGAAATGTGAAGGAAATAAAGCTAGTTTTGCCAAGCCGGGTATCGGTTTTTACTGTCAGCTAATCATTTGCCCCATGCCCTCCCTAATATTGCATTAAATAATAATTTGTGCTTATCTGCAATGAAAAGACTCACTAACAAACTATGTGTTTTATAGTAATTTATCTAATTAAAAAGCTGATTTACTGAAAGGGGGTCAAGGACCACTACAGAAACAGTTCAAGTTATTTAAAATAAACTTTTTGATTTGACTGTAAACAATACTCTATCAATCAAAAAACCTCCTGTACCATTTTAGTAACCAAAAGGTAAAAGGAGAACCTGACAGCTGCTGCTGTCATCAACTAGCTGTATACTTTGCAGAAACAATTCTTGATACCAGAGACATGAAGCATAAGCCATGCTGAACCCAGACTACAGATACAAATTAGAACCACTTGTTTACCAAGCCTTTCAAATGTTTTCTATGTTTATTTTGACGATGGTTGTAACATCTTTTTTTATAAACAATGAATGCACAAACCCTGCAAATGGTGCCTCATGAAGCAACACAAGTGCCAAGAAAACACGTGACTCACTTTGGAAATCCATAAACCTCTGCAAATATTAGTTTCTACCAGAGGCCAAGTAACTGCTCTCCCTATATGTTTGTTTCTCAATCAATCAGTTTTGCTATAATATGTACCTGTAGAAGCAGCAATGCGTCCTTTCCCCTCCCGTTCTGTTTCTATCAGCCGAAGGCCTCTTTCCACATAGCTCTGGAAGAACTGAGAGGAGTTTTTCAGGAAGGGCTCAATGTCTGCATCAGAATATTTCTTTTTGTATTCATATAGCTCTGCCAGACCCTGGGAGGGAAGAGTTCCTGAACATTACTACAACTGCTGCATACACCATTCTAATGTCTCATGCCCTCCCCCTTGCAGGAAGGGAGCACTTACCTCCTTAGTGTTCTCCTTGGAGCCAATCTTCTTAAATATTTCTGCCAAAATATCATTAACTTTGGCCTTCGAAGCCTTCTCATCCTAAATAAATAAGTAAAAGGAGACTTCTACAACAAAGTGAATAAACATGAAGGAAGTTTAAAAATTCACAGTGCCCTCTCACGTGCTAGCTGGATACAGAGCTTCCAAGATGAAGAAAACCTTGAAGCATTTAGGGTTTTACATAGCCACTGTTAACACAGAATGAGTAAGGACATCAAACTGTAGGACTACTTCAGAGAAGCCCGTGTTTAAAACTTGTTTTGGGTATAGTTAACTTTTAGATGATCAAATGCAGTATCAGGCAGCATAAAACCTATGTTGCACACTTGAATGTCCTGGAGAGCACTTCATCCTGGGATATGCACAGAATATTCAGGTAGTAACAGAAACATGCTACAAGTTCCCAAAACAGCCATAAATAAAAATGAAACTAGAAGAGTATTTCCAACACTAGTTGCAAGTTGGAAAGGCAATTATTCATACATATTCCACAACTACAAAATTAAGCTTGTTTCTTAAATAAATTGCTTTACATTCCCTCTCCCTACCAACAGATTTACATTACTTACTGTGCGAGAAGCTCCTTTTTCTGTATCCTTATCAGCTTTGCTTCCAGTTTGGTCCATAGAGTGTTTCATTACTCTACACAGGTGAGCCTCCAGCTCAGACTCATTTTTGTTGTCTATCATTGTTAAATGATCTAAGATCTAAAGGAGAAAAAAGGGAATAAATAAAAAAAAAAGAAGGAAAAGCTTCAGAGACTGCATGAATATCCAATTTAAAAGTAAATGACTAGTGACTGCTCTGACCTTGGGCCCTTTCAGCTTGCACAAGGTGTGAAGCAGAGTCTTCAGTGTCCTTATAGGAAACTCACTCTTACATTGCTTCAGTTTCTCTTTGGGAAAGACCTTCATGAAAATGTGGATATCCAGCAGAATCCGATCCAAATTGATACTATTAATGGTTTCCGGAAGAAGACGCACCATCCTCCATAGACACTGGAACAAGAGGGCTGACTTAAAGCAAGACAACTCAAGGGAAAAGCATTTAATTATATAAGGAGAGATTATACAAAACTATCATTGAGCCATTTCACTCTGCTACCACAGACATGCACCGTGTCTGTCTGATCAAGCTATATTTGCACTGGTACGTACTTTGTTTTTAACTAGCTGTACTGTATCCAGATCCTTCTTTAAAGCTGATGCATAAAAGTAGTTCTGACTTGTCTACCAATAACATGAGACTGAATGCTTTGCGTGAAGAAGTTTCAGCAGATAATGCATATATGCTACATACACCCCGCACAGCACAAGTTCTTTAGGTTTAAACTCATTAAGAACACCTAAGTTGTCTTTACATCATGCCAGTTACAAAAGGGCATTGTATTATAAAAGAAGATCACACCCATGCTTTAAATGCAGACATTTGCATGCTCACTCTGCCTATCCTTAGAGATGACAATACAAGCCAGCTCTAGCCTAGGACTGTTTGAATCCATAGTACAGTGCTGTGCCTAAGTAAATAAGCCCAACAGGTGACTGCACACCTCTGTATGGAGTTTGTATTAGTATACTCAAACTTCTGTAAACTACTAGCAGGTGTTAAGCTCCCTCCTGGCATACATGAAGTCACTATATGTAACATCTAATTATAAGATTGTAATTATAAGAGTTATAAAAAATATTTCAAGATATATTTAAAAAAAATAATGTTGACCATATCTGTTCTTTTAGCTAAGTTGATTCGGACAAACCAAGTAAGTTCAAAACCTCTACTACAGGCTCACCTTCATAACCAGTTCTGAAAACTTAGGAGAGCTGGCTGTTGCTAGGAGACTGTCTTGGAGCAAAACAAGCAGAGCACTGGAAAGAATAAGTTTATAATAACAGTTACACAGGAAAAGTGCTACACACAAAAAAAATGCCAACTCCCCACAGAATACCACACCAGAGACGAGTTAGTCTAACAGCTCTTCCTTTCTTTCCAGTATGTTACAAGAGTTTAAGAGGCAGTCTGAACTACAAAGCATACAGAATCGTACTAATCGTACTGGTTTGTTTAGCCTGACTCCAGCTGTGCAGATAGTGCAGTCAAATTCTGATCACCACTGATATGATCAGTGAGAAATCTTCATTAGCCAGCTGAATGATTCTACAGACATCATTCTTAGCTTATAGAATGACTAAAACTCAGCCATGCAACGAACACACAAGAACGGGTGAAGCGAGGCAGTAATTGTGCAATTTTCATTATATACCTCAAGATGTTGGTCTGGTCAGACTTTTCCAGAACTTTCACTACCAAGAGGTTGACTGATCGGATGACCTGCTCACCCTCTTCAATGTCTTCAACCCGAGAATCCAGCATTAACGTAATAAGACCATGCATTAGGTCCTTCAGCACACCAGTGGAAGCCTCTCGAGCCAGGCTCTCTATCTGAAATAGCTACAAATCAAAGACAGTATTATAAGATTTCCCTGCATGCAATGCTTTAATATAAGGATTTTTCTAGACTACACTGTCAAACCATTTGACATTCCCCCATCTCCCCCCATTAAACAATAAAAATGCAACTAACAAGAAAATGACTTCTATCAAGTGACTTCTGAAAATACTTAGGCCACCAACTAAGCACTCAAAAGGTAAGGAATATTAAAACAGAGCTTAACTTCATAAAAGTGTTAGAGTGCCTGTATTCTGTAGAAGCAGCAAACAGACCTTCTTCCCTTCCCCAGTTTCTCATTCCCCACTCCCCCTCAAAAGGTGCATTGGTGAGCAGACAACTAGCAACAAACTTTGATAAACAAGATTCAATAGTAAGCTAACCTAGCTACAGGACAGACATTCCATTCTCCTGCAACTTCTGCACAGAAATTATTTGCTTTTTACCTTAACTTCTAGGTCACAGCCTTACCGAGATCATGCTCCCAATAATACAGCTGTACAGTTTGACTATCTCATCTTTGTCTAGCTTCTCATCTGCCATGTGCGTATTGTAGATTAGCCGAAGCTGCATAAATGTAGCTATTAGGAATTGGTCAATGTGGCCAGACATAGCTTCTGCTTTGTCTTCCTGTCTGAGAACTTCATCAATCTAAGATTTAAAAACAAAATGTTCAAGTCAGCATGATGCAAACAGCGTGAAATAACTATGATTTAAAAACTTTTCTATAGGAAAGGTCTTGCCCTGGCCAATTCATTTGCCAAGGCACTTAGAATATAAGCTTTTGCCTGAAATCAGTAGCCTATTGCTAATCCCAATACAACTGATTATTTTAGAGAACTGCAATCATATCCTGTACACAAGTGAAAACATTAAATGCTGCATTATGGATTCTGGAACTAAAAGCTTTATGACATCTTCTGGATAAAATACTGCTAAGCAGTTAAGTCACCCTAGAAACATGTAAAAAGCTATGAGGCAAGACAATTCTTTTGCTGAGGATTTGTAAAACAATTTACATTTAAAAGTTAAGTCTCAGTGGCTTTTTCAAACTTACAGCACAGATGCTTGACAAAAACCAGATATGCTTTTCTTAGTGCTTCTGTGTTAAGAGTCTATTCTACATCATCCAATTAGAATTTTTATTGCTAAAGCGAGTCAGATGGCCCCTGTGCACTTAGTTTTGTCATCAGGGAGATTCTGAGCAGAGTCCACGTCACCTGACATGATTGCTCCACCACAGTGCAACTCATCACCCTCGCACACAAATAGTTCAGTACAGTGTGATTAGCTGCTACCTTAATTCACTTACCTGTGCCAAAGCCTGGATGCTTGTATTTATATCACCACTGGCTACTTGGGAAATGACAAAGTTGATAGTAGAAGCTGTGTTACTGTGCATGTCATCGAAGTGTGGGGATACAGCACGGATTCTGAACAGTTGAAGAAAACAGGATTCATTACTCTTTGGAGAGAGAACTCTAATTTACACTGAACTGCTATATTTCATTGACCATTTAGAGACAAGGGAAAAGGACTTCATTCTTCACAGAGGATACTCAAGGAAGGAATCATTCCTTTTAACATGTCTATTGCACTACTTTTAAAGACACTGACTGATGATGCATTTACAAACTCACGAGCCTTTTACTATAAAAAAACATAAGCAAACTCAGGTTATTCATTAGGAATAACTCCTCTCCAGATTCCAGAACAGTACAACAGACTGTCACTTTGACAGCTCTCTTCAAATTAGCTGACACTACTTTCCTGTGTAAACAAGTCTGAATGTAGAAACTAGCATGGTCAATTCAGTTTCTCAAAACGGTTTTTAAGTAGCCCTACTGGTTTCACTTAGGAGTTAAGACTAGACTCACTTGGGCTCAGGAATCAAGACTGGCTCAAAGATGTCATCTAGTTTGTGCTGTACAAGTGCTGGCATCTCACATCTGACAGTACCGTTGTCATTTTCAATTTCATCAAGATCCAGCTGAAATTCCCGTGGAACTGTATGCGTTGTCTCTGAGTGACTGCCCATGTTGCGATTTTGGCTATAGAAACCAGGAGAGAAGGTGTTTATTACATATACACAAGAGGCAAGAGTACTAGCACTAGCATCCACTGGTAGCCCTAAAGCTCTCATAACAGAATAAGCACATATTTTGAAGTTCTGATTTTATTCAAGCCCCATAATAACCCCCTTTGCCTTTCCCCTAGCCATTCGTAAAACAAGTTTTTGTAGGCCAGAGGAGCAGCTGCTAGTGACTTGCCTTCCTTGTTTCTTATAACCCACCATGAGACCCTTTACATCTATGATAGGTATGCACTGGTTCATTTTGAAAGAGAGCTAGCACAGTTTAAAGTAGTATTAATGGAATACAGTGTTAGTGAGTGGGCTTTTTTTTTTATGATGGATAGGATGCATACATACATAGCAACCTTGCAAACTCATCTGAACCTAGGACTCCTAGCGTCCCACATGACTTGTATGGCATATCAGATTTTTCAAGGAAATGTTCCAATACATAGTTCTCAACAGGGATGTTTATTCCAAGATAATGAGCAAGGGGGTACTGTTGCCCCAGGCTCTACAATCCACACATGCTCATCCAGTTCTGTGCTTTGTTTGCCCTAACAAGTTAAGAACAGGGTCCAATCAACACCAAGTTTCATGTGACACATAGGAAGTTCTCCCAATATTTCTAACAGCTGCTTAACATGGAAGGGCCATGTGTGCCTGCAGTTTGATCTATAGTCACCTTGGCAGAAACCTGTATTTTTGGTTTCTTTCTTGTCTTTAAGTCAGAGACCTGTAAATAACCTAGAATTTGCCATGGTAAACCTGTCACCCTTAGCAAGGGATGACTAGGATAGAAATTGAAAGATACAAGAGCCTTGCTACCAAGGAGTTAGTGGGCAGTACTTACATCCTATAAGTGCGATACATAATTCTGTCCATGGAGAAGCAGTGAAAAAAGGCACAAGACCATTTAGAAAGATTTCAAGACAGACAAGACAAAAAAGTTTCAGACATTTTGTTTTATATTATTTGGCCAATTTTCACAACATGCAAAGATGATGATACAAGAACTAAAATAACATGGCCAGACATGATATTAGAACATACACTATGCAGGCTACAGACCATAATTTATCATTACATACTTGAGTTTGGAGGACATGTCCTCAGCTGGTCCTTTCCGCAGCATGCTAGCATTAGCGCTGATGTTTTGAGTACGCTGAGGTTTCTCCTCTGCCTGTCTCACTGGAGCAGCAGACGGTCTCTTGGCTGACCGTTTTATTCTTTCCTCCAGCATGCTCATGTCTTTCTCAGAAAGCTATAACACACAATGCTTTCACTCAATTTGAGTTGTATGTATTTTAGAAATCTTGGTCACCTACAGGAGATATGCCACTTATTGAGGACTGAAGTTCTCCAATACCACGGGTATGAACTGTCAATACTATCATCCATCAGCAATCCAATAGGGCCACTATGGGCTGCCAGGTGCTACTTCAGGAGCTAATTAACCCACAATGACAAGCTATAACACTGGATACAGCTATTTCCAGCCCACAAATTCCAAGAAACAAGCCACCTTGAACTCAAAACTATGGTACTACCATGTGTTTCTGATTGTTGCTTGAGTTGCTGCAAAAAAACCAGCCAAACAAAAAATCCCCACCCACCTTTCTATAGCCCCTGTTAGGAACCCAGGCATTGCTTTAACATTACAGACGCTGCCACAGAAGCCAGAGTCCTTCTAACAGTTGACCTGTTCAATGTACTGGTAATTCACCCTAAACACAAGGTAAGCCAACTGAACACTCCAACTCATGCAGTGAAAAGAATCACATTTATCTGCTAACCTACAGGGCCAAAGGTTGCCAATGACTACATTTGTACAAAAATAGCGGTGACAATTTTGCGGGAATTACTCTCCAGCATCCCTATGATTTGGAAACCTTCCTGAAAAGCCATACATTTTGGGACTAGATGGACCATACTGAAGCTCAGAAAGCCATGGTTAGAAGGGGTTGAATCATTCAGGTGCTACAGTTCTTTTCAGAACCTTGAAAATCTGAAAGCAAATGGACTATGCAACACTGACAAGGCAACAGACTGCACTCTGAACAACAGTTAAAATAAAGATGGAAATCTTAAATGTTAATGAAAATGCAACACTCATTTTCATGGAGATGGTTACCAGAGGAAGTAAGTCACATTGAACTTCAACTCAGGAAATTTGGAAAAAAAAAAAAAGGCAGGGGGAGGGCAGCCTTGCTTTCCTGTTCATCGTACTCCATAAAATATCCATCCAATAGCTTGTAGCACTATGGCATACAACAGAACACAAAAAATTTGTACAGGCATTAACATATCTATCATATTGTAATCAGTTTAAGCGCTGCTAGACACATTACCAGGACCACAAATTCAAAGAACAGAACAGGTAAAAAAATGGTCTAACAGCTCTTGATTCAGGTTAGAATTCAGTACACTTAATCTGTTAGGCACAGTAACTGTAGACACCACAGTAACCTTGCTTTCCACTGTTGGAGACTGAAAAGTGAGTTTTGCCACCTTTAACTTCCACTGCATTTTGGGTGACATGGCTAAGTATGATTTCCAGAGAGCAAAAAAACAGCGATACAAAGCAACACAGTACTGACACAGACCTTAAGCACTGGAGTGCAGTAAGATAAAGCAAACAAACTGAACTTACCAGACTTCAACTGCAAAGCAGTTAGTGGAAACAGGATAAAAAAAAGCCGAGTACTTGATGAAGTGCCAACAACTAGCCTTTTTTGACCAAGTTATCCAAATACAATTCTAAAACAGAAGTGTTAACTATACAGTTGACTATAAAGCAAGTTACTCTTTATAAACAATTCAATTCCCATGAAAGTCAGTGTTTTGCTCATTTTTTCCAATTTACTTTTTCATTCATGAACACCCAGGTTATATATCCCACATCAGGAATTAACCAACAATTAACAACACGGATCTATGGTGTTGCAAGTTATTTTCAACATTACAAAATGCTCTTGATTCCAACAGCAAGATATACCACAACCATTCTCAAGCAAAACAGTGTTAAACCCTACAACAGCATAAGGATTTGAAAAAAAAATTTTTTTTAAATATCTTATTTCCAGTTACACTCACATTTCCAATCAGCTTGAACACTTGGTCGCCATGAACATTATAGACAGTCACAATGGTGTTCAGTGCAGCATTGCGCACAGTGTTGTCCCTGTCACCAATATGAGTTGCCATCTCTTTTAAGGCTTTCCCTGGAGTAGGCTGGCATACATTCATGCCATACGATTCAACCAGACATCCAAGTTCTTCCAGGCATTCTAAGGGAAGAAAATGACACGTGCATATTCAAGTTTAAAGCTACTGGGAAGAAAGCCCTCCTAATTTCTGTGATGCTTGCACAACTTGAACATTCACTGTAGAGAAGTGTCAATCACTGTGCTGATGATAGATATACTCCAGGTGATTTATGAGATGAATAGTAAACTAACAGTTCAGACTACTTTATACAGATAGCATTTAAAAGCTGTCAGTCATCCCTACAGGCTTCAAATATTTCTTATTACCATATACAAGCAATGTTACAGTTAACTTCATATCTAGGTGGTTTAGACAGTTGTGAGCTTGCAATGCTATATATCATGTAAATAATTTAACTTTCTAGTTATGATAAGACATTTTCAAGGTGACTAGGGAGTTGTTTGAACTACAAATACCTTACCACAAATAATTTCTATAATGAAGTTGAGAAAGATGTACAATGTAGAGACATTTATTTCCAAAATCTTGATCAGATTAACATATTCCCTTAGTCACTTGGACAACAGTCCTGTCACTGTTCTCCCCAGTACTGTTTCACCAAGACAAGCCCACTCAAGGGAGGCTCATAATGTTAATAGCAATTTAACAGATTGCTCATCTTTGGAAGATACAAAGACACCAAGATGATACTACTTTAAAATCCAATCCTTTAAACAATTACAAGCATTTGCATAAAATTCTCTAAATAGGCAAATTTCATATTCCACCAAACATTATTATGCTGGGTTTTTCAAGATGCAAAACAAAGCCATTTCAAGTACTTTGCAATTGCCGAGTTCATCATGCCATTTCCCACCTGCACGCTGTTTTGAGTTTTTGGATTTTGTTCCCTCCATGATGAAAGTGAACATCTTGCTGGCTGGATAGATGAGACACATCCTGTTCAGAATGGCACGCACATCCTTGCGGATGACATCTTTTGGTTCTCCTACCTAGTGGAAAAGTAAAAAAAAAAAAAAAGACAAGAGAAGAAATACATAATATTTTAAACAGTTGCATGTTACTGTTGATTAGTCTAAGTAATATTAGGAAACCCAGAATTATTCTCAATGCAAAAATCCTTTTTGGTAAATGGCTTCTAAAAGCAAATATGCAATATAGAATCATAGAATTTGGGTTGGAAAAGATCTTTAAGATCATCAAGTCCAACCATTAACCTAGCTAGCACTGCCAAGTCCACCACTAAACCACCACGTCCTTAAGCGCCACATCCACAGTTCTTTTAAATACTTTCAGGGATGGTGACTCCACCACTTCCCTGGGCAGCCTGTTCCAGTGCTTCACAAACCTCTCGGTAAAGAAATTTTTCCCAATACCCAATCTAAACCTCCACTGGCACAACTTGAGGCCATTTCCTCTTGTCCTATCACTTTCTATTTGGGACACCGATACCCACCTCACTACAACCCCCTTTCAGGCAGTCGCAGAGAGCAATAAGGTCTCCCCTCAGCCTCCTTTTCTCCAGGCTAAACAACCCCAGTTCCCTCAGCCGCTCCTCATCAGACTTGTGCTCCAGGCCCCTCACCAGCTCGGTTGCCCTTCTCTGGACACGCTCCAGCAACTCAGTGTCTTTCCTGTAGTGAGGGGCCCAAAACCGAACCCAGCACTCGAGGTGCGGCCTCACCAGTGCCGAGTACAGGGGAACAATCACCTCCCTGCTCCAGCTGGCCACACTATTTCGGATGCAGGCCAGGATGCCATTGGCTGCCTTGGCCACCTGGGCACACCCCTGGCTCCTATTCAGCTGGCTGTCAACCAACACCCCCAGGTCTTTCTCTGCCGAGCAGCTTTCCAGCCACTGTTCCCCAAGCCTGTAGCGCTGCATGGAGTTGTTGTGTCCAAAGTACAGGACCCAGCACTTGGCCTTGTTGAACCTCATACAGTTGGTCCCAGCCCAGTGATCCAGCCTGTCCTACCCTCGAGCAGATCAACACTCCTGCCCAACTTGGTGTTGTCTGCAAACTTACTGAGGGTGCACTCGATCCGCTCATCCAGATCATTGATAAAGATATTAAACAGAAGTGGCCCCAGTACTGAGCTCTGGGGAGCACCACTTGTGACCAGCCTCCAACTCAATTTAACACTATTCACAATATATTTAGAATGAACATATTACAGTATTTGATGGTATCCTGCCATATTCCTCATGAAAAATAAAGGTTAGTTTCTGCACAATGAACCATACCTTTAGGATAAGATATGGGATGAAAGAGGATGCTTCATTTTCAGTAAGGTGATACTCTTCTTGACTCAGCAAATTGAAAAGCAATTTAAGGTATTCAAGTGCTTTCATCAAAACACTTGTGTTGGTATCAAAGAACCGCAGGGTAAGCCATTTTAAGATTAGATCCAGGCAGCTGATGACTCCATCTTTTTCACTTTCCAAATGCTTGAAGGAGAATAAAAAAAAAAAAAAGATTGTACAAAATGAAACATTCTGTTCAAGAAAAGAACAGAGAATAAGGAAAAGCTATGCCTGATAAGACAGTCTACATTTATTGGTTGATTCCTAGAATTGTAAGTACTCACTTTTAACTTACACATCCTCTTCTGCAATTCTAAGAGAAGTCTCCAGTGAGGAAATTTTCCCTTCTCCCAAGAAACAATATTAATACCAACTTCATTATTCCTCTGAAAATTATTTTTATGTACATTAAGGTTTCAGCTTCACAGAACAATGGCCACTGCCTCCTCAGAGAATTCCAATTTGATGTTAATTCAAGCAGAATGTTTCATAGCAGAGAGTAATTCTATACAACATCATCTACTACCACAGATGCAAACTCACCTCAATCATAACAGCCAGTGCTTTGTTGTGGTGCTGAAAGTCTGCATGAAACATCTCATCCTGTAGCCATTTGGCCACACAACTGGACATCTGAGTTTTTAGCTGCTCAATATATTCATCACGGGGAGTAGTGAAATTCCACTTTAACACCTGTAAAAGGCAGCATTTGCAACTCAACACAAGCAATACCTTTTCTTCCTGAAAGAACCTGCAAATTGCATCCCTTTTAATTGTGCTTTAGAATCTGTTTTTAAAGCCTTCTCATTATCAGCAAAAAAAAAAAATTCAGTGTTGTTTGCTCACCTTAGCTTCCATGAAAAATTTTCTCTATGTGGAATGGTTATCTTTAGGCCATTAACTTAATAATTATCGTTCAAAGTGGTTGTTTTTAAGCTATAGATAGGCCTATTTACTAGTAGGTTACAAATAACATGCATTTTAAGTAACAGAATTTCCCTACAAAAGACAAGCTTGATAAGTGAGGCTGTTCAAAGTATGTATATTAAAGCATATATCCTAGAACTCTGAAATTAGTCAACTGTTTTCAGGTAAAAGCTTGATGATACTTCACAACTGAAGACCACCTCTTAGTTGTAAAAAGACCTTTGGCTTTTATAAGAGTGTATAAACGCACAAAATTTGAAAATCAGAACAGAAACACCACAATAAACCAGATATTGGCCTAAGAAGGTCAACTGAAGAACTAGATAATCAATTTAAGGGATGGACAGACACCATCACTTTCATACCATAGCATGTTTAATTCTACATTAAACCCAAAAGAATACATTAAAATTATACTCCTTCAAAGCTTGTGAGTACATTCAGATTTTTCTCACCTTCAGACCTTTCTCATCTTTCATTCTCTGTTCTTTCCCATTTGGGACTATGATAAAAATAGGACCCGATTTATCATCATCTTCTTTCAAATTAGGCTTGCTTATCACTTTCTTCCCCTGTACACCCTGAAAAAAACAAGGTATTAACAGGCAATACAAGACCTGCGTATGCCTCAGTCCTATCAATTGCAAGCATTAGATACCAGCCACCTCATGCTGCCTATGTGTACAAGAGCCAGAGAGAAGCTGGAAGAATAATGTTGATTAGAATTTTAGAAGTATGTGCTCTGCTGCTGTGGAAGCAATACCCATGACAATGTGCACAGCAGTACCCTGTGAAATAAGATACATCACTCTCAACCAGTGTGCTAGTCACCCACACACGTTCCTAAAACCCAATGTGGTACCTGTTTGATAGATTTGCTCTTTGTCAGACTCGTACTGCCTTTGCTGAGGCTTGTATTAGCTTTGGACAGGCTGGTATTGCCCTTGGACATACTGCTATTAACATCTGACTGCTGTAAATAAGCCACAGAAAAGGCTTTGTTGTTAGACAGCCATTTACTCTTAAGAGTTACCATTCCAAACCTTTTAATGTGTTCACAGCAAAAGGCATCAACTCTAGCATCAAAGTTTTGACAGAACACATTGACTTAGGCAAATCTAAAACATCCTTCACGGTTTGTTCCGTTCGTTCCTGCCATGAATCTGGACCTACAGCAAATGTTCTCATTACAACACTACTTTAGATAATGGAGGCAATGGGACTGTAGAACAATTTGGCTTTTTTTTTTTAGTTATACACACATAGGACAAACTTTAAAGTTAATAGTAAAAAAAATTACTTTAACACAAAACAACAGAAAAGCCTAGCCACAAATTTAAACGTAATCAGTTGAGATTATTATTATGCATTTAAGCATCTTCCTTCCTTTTTTGCACTTGTGACTGAGAACATTTTACCTTTCATATGGTAAAGGAGAGAGTAATTTATTTTGATACATGGGTTCAAAATCACCAAAGTATAACATTAGAACTGCAATGGTAAGAATGAATTCTAAACAGCACAAAATCAAGGAAGCCAAGCAGATTTAGAACACAGACCGAACTGCTTACAAGACTGCATTTCTGACAACACAAACTTTAAGAACTAAATAGGTAAAGACAAAATTAGTGATTAAGTAAGCGATATGGGAAGACCTGCCATTTCAGAACTCATAAAAGCATAAAGATTCTGAGAAAAGCAGTCCCTAGCAAGGGCTATACTCTGCTACCTATAATACATTAACAAGCTACAGCTATTAACTTCATAGAACTGATTTTATACATAATGAAATCAACACACCTTAGCTTTAGAGGAAGTTCCTCCTGCTTTGGCTTTTTTTGGATCAGGCTTGGATTCCATGGTATTGGACCCTGAATCTTCAGCAAGTGCTGGAGAAACAACAGACCATTTCAAACTACCAACAAGACCATTTTAGGTCAGCACACTTTTCCATTCTAAGGACAGAAGAAAAACTGTTCATGGATAAAACACGCTTATCATACAGAGCTCTGAGGATTTTAGACCCATAAAAGAAGTTCCTTAAATTCCACATTAGCATACAAAGTTTTCATAATTAAGATCATAATATGTTAGCAAATTTGTCATTATCAAAACAATTTAAAAACGCACACACGCATATACTGTGCAGGCTAATGTCTAGAGCTGTAGTTGCACCCAGTTTGAGCAGGCAAGCTAGCCCCAGCAGAGAGATAAGACAGGACTGCTTCTTCAAAGCACTTGTCCCCTCATCCTGTTATCCTCTCTTTTGCATCAGTACAAGCATTCTGGTAGCCCCACAGTGAACTATACAGAGGAAATACTGCAGGTAAAAATTAATGCAAAAACATGTTAAACAATGTTACATTAAAATCTGATTAGTATTACAAAAAACCCCAAACAAACAACCCTCTAGTCCATGGGGCTGAGCTTGAATACCAAGCAGGTACTTTCAAAGAGCAGCTGATAGATGGTTGTGTGGAAAGGAAAAACCCTCCTACATTGGAAGTTGACTCAACTGTAAGACCAGAACCACCAACAGACTCGATAGATTGCACAGCTATCTGTGACCCTAACTACACTGAATTCCTCTCCTCCTGCTAAGTATGTTTCTTCCTCTTGCCTCTTCAAAAGCTTCAAAACCCACCCTTTTCTCAGTCATTTCCCAGAACATGAGAAGTTACCTGATGCAGGTTGGAATTTGGCTGGAGCAGCTCCCCCTACCACTCTGGAAGATGCTTTAGCAGGAGGAGCTGGTTTGGCTGGCATGTTGGCTTTGGCTTTCTCAAGCATGGCCAGTACCTGGTCTTTGGAAGTTGGCTAGAAAACAGAAGGGGACAAAAAAAAAAAAAAAAAAAAAAAGGGATAAATTCTGAAAGATTAGTGATACTGATTACTAATACATGCCACAGACAAGGAAAATGACAGTAGTTTGAAACAAGCTGTTCTGTTTTGCATCTTCCAGGACACTTATCTTAAAACATCAGTTGTTTTCAAGTATTTCTGTTCTGAGATAAACCACCTTTCCACTAAGTTTCTTCTGCAAGACCTATGGGAAACATGTGAACCAGCAATCTCTTCTAGGTGAGCAGTTCTAAGATGTTAACGGAGTGCCCTAACAGTGATTAAGCTACTCAAGAGTCCGTAAGACACACCAAATTGCTAGAAGCCATCTTAAAGCACTTGATCAAAGGCATATAATTGGACAGTAACTGGTACGGAAACTATCTGCAGGTAGATTTTTTTCAGAAGGAAAGCAGAGTGAATAAGTATCAAGCTCCTAAAGTGATGAACCTGGGGTGGCAGTAGACTTGGAGGTAGAGAAAGCTCTAACTCACAGCCTCCTGACACTATTTTCAGCCCCACCCCCCC
>JANZLQ010000032.1:20931729-20945850 GCA_026212715.1 Elanus axillaris
TCCAACTGAGGAGGGGGAGTGATAGAGCGGCTTTGGTGGGCACCTGGCGTCCAGCCAGGGTCAACCCATCACAGGTGTATCTCCAGAATAAGGTAATGTACATAAATTTCATTTTATGGCACAGTAATTCAGAGTTGCCTTAGTACAGAAGATTTATTGTAACAGTAAGCTTCATGTTGCAAAACGTGAATAAAAAAGGGCCTCTTAACCTTAAACTGCAAGAGATCTTGGCAGATATTTCACTGCTTGCTCCATTAAGGGGTAGGTAAGCATTCATAACGGTACAAAGAATACCTTTGACAAATACCAAGGTTTGACAGGCAAAGGGCAAAAACAAAAGCATCCAGCATTAATAAAACCAGAAAAAAAGTACATACTCTTACTTACATGCCCTGCATACTGTCCAAATTTCTTTCGGAGGCCAGTAGCTAGTCCAGCAAGGCATTTGGCAGCCAAAGCAACTAACATCACATTTGTATCCTTTCCAACAACCTGAAGAGAAAAAAAAAAAAATCCAAAATCCCCCAGTGTTAAAAACCAAAAAATCCAAGTTTCACAGACTTGGAAAAATTTCTTATAACAGTCAGTGGGCCACAGATAGGGTTAATTTCCACCACTGTTCCAGCTAATAATTTTCTATGCATGAGTATTACCTCAACCGTAATTTAAAAGTAGAATACAAATAAATTACAACAAAATATTAAACCATATGCACACTCTGGGTTTTATTTATTACCTTTTTGAGAACTTTCACCAAGTCTGCATAGTCTCCCGATTCTAATTTGGGATTTTTCACCAGCAGTTCAACAGCTTCTAGAGCTTCTTTCCTTTCTTGCCACTTCTTTGCTTCCTACAGAGCAAATAATTTACATTCATTTATAAATGCAAACAGTTCTAGAGAAGAATGCTTGCCACAAATCATCGATTTTAAAACTTAATTCTATCCTAAGAAAGCCAAAGTCTCCCCACAGTTCAACATCAATAATTGCAATGAAATATGAAATGCAGTCCTTTCCCAGGATATATCTCAGCTTCTTAAAATTACAGCTTTCTTGTCAGTACATCAAATTTTGAAACTTCTTTACCATAGTCTATAT
Source organism: Elanus axillaris (assembly GCA_026212715.1). Classification (NCBI taxonomy): domain Eukaryota; kingdom Metazoa; phylum Chordata; class Aves; order Accipitriformes; family Accipitridae; genus Elanus; species Elanus axillaris. The sequence continues at coordinate 20,932,827 of JANZLQ010000032.1, forward strand.
TTTACTTACACTAGTCTGTTATTATCCGTGTAGCAGTAAAGCATACATTGCAGAATGCCAGTAAGTCTTAAGACTGATGAGCTCCACATGTCATAGAATTAACTGGGAGTATTTAAGTTTATGCTTACTATTTTCTCATAGAAGTCTTTGGGAAGCTTGGAAAGAATTTCTACAGCTTCAAGCAACTCATATGCATCTACTTGTGGTACCGCCTCTTCCTCATCATCATCTCCTGCAACCAGAAGAGAAAAAAATATAAGCAGAGCAACAAATGAAATTATGACTACAGCACCACCTAAGGCTCATTGTTTAAAAAATTACTATCACCAATTGTGATTTTGCTATTCCAAAGGACAGATGCTCTTTCATATAACGTTTTTGCCCCAGCTGTGTTTTCCTGTTGCGTACTGCACCCCACGTTTTGCACCAGTTCGAGTAAAAGCACTTTTACAATTTAATGCAATCGTTCACAAATAATATACCAGCGATAAGACTTTCCAATAGAGTTCACAGGTTCCTTAATTTACCTCCGTCTGCATCTCCCCCAACTGCCTGCTGCTGCTGCTCAAATTTTGCTTTCAGCTCCTGTTGGGAACGCAGGAACCTGGTCTGCTTAGGAGCAACTGATGACACTTTGACCCACTCTTCTTCCAGTTCTTTTAGCTGCCAAAAGAGAAAAGAATCACCCCATCAGAGACATTTTGCACATACCCCAAGACAAGTGACACTTAATGGAAAGCAATGGAGTTCTCCCATTTCAAAGCCAAGATAGCACTACCCTTTCAAGTTATTTTTTCTACCAAAGGGACTTCCCCTTCACATTCACTGTTCAGGAGCTTTTGACCAAGTACATAAATCCTCAACAAAAATATCAATGCAAAGCATTTACATAAGAACAAACTGTAGAACAGTCAAAAAAACCAGTGTGTCCGCTCTGTAGAAGCTTTGAAATAAAAATGGCTGGGCATGAAGGAAAATTTTTTTGTTACAGCCATGCTATTGTTACACACTAAAATTAAGATGAAACAAACATGTTGAACTATGTTTGATAAGACAGTTTGGGTTTTTTTAAACCATGCCTTTTTCCAGCATGTGACTGCTTTTCACCTGAATACAATTAACTCAAGTGGGTAGGAAGGAAGGATGCATAAATTATTTATAAAGTTTTAAACTACTGGCATGTTCCATATCCAATAGCATAGTTATCCATCATAATGTAATGTCACTTCCTGAAGTGGAACAGTCACATGCTGAGTGCCACCAGAACAAGTCTGAAGGGCTGTGTAGAGGAAAAAACTTCAGGAAAAAAGAAAACTGAGAAGGAAAGTGGTCAACTTGAAGACTTTCAGTGCAGGGTTCTTTCATAAGGGTAACCATTTGCCCTTGGGTTAGGTCTCCAAGAAATACTATTCTACTTCTCAAATCCCCTCCTCAGTTTCAATGTGATGCTTCCCCCACAACTTTGCATACATTCAGAGCAACAAAACACTGTCACAATTTCTTTACAAATAACAAAGAGGGACTAACATTTTAGGTAAAGTTACAGGAAGCTAAAAAATAATGTTGCTGTTAAAGTCAAAGCTGGAATTTTTCAGTAAGAATGCCCAACACCACAGGATCAGGGAGTATGAGCATGCAAGTGTCTTCTCAAGTGTTTGGATACAGAACTACTTTCTGCCTACCTGAACAGAATTTATGTTCTGCAATGGAGGTCTCAGGGCATCCCTTATCCAACGGTAGATCTCCACAGCAAGGAGTTTGGCTTCATCGCGAACAGCCTTTTCCCGAGACTCAAAAAGTTTTGGCAAGACTTTAATGATTGGCTTCAGTGAGATAATTTTTGAACCAAATTCACTGAAAGTTAAAAACATGGAATAGCATCAGTGTCCACATAGGAACCAGAGAGTAATCCACAAATTATAATCGGGGTTTTTGGGGGTTTTGTTTTGTTTTACAGTCTGTGAAATGCTTCCAGTGCACCTTTAGGGATTGCATCACTTACTCAAATCATTACTATAGCTATTATTTTTTGAAGCTACTAAGCTACTATAAAATTTAAGAATATTTGCCCTATCATAATTACCCTCCACACCCAGCTTGGAATTACAAAATCAGGCCTCTGAAATTACTTCAAAGCACTTAATCCAATCTGCTGCAAATCTGTTCCCTTGCCAGGGGGAGAAAAAAAGAAAAAAGAAAAAAAAGAAAAAAGTGTCCTTAGACAAAAATTTGTATGACCTACTTTTTTTTTTTTTTTAAAATGAGAATAGAGTCTCCTTTGTCTATCCTTGGAGGCAAACTGCAGTAAAAGCATTAGTCACTTTTCTCCTTGTTGGACCAGATAATTACAGTGAGCCTGGGTCATCTTCACGGAAAACACATGTGTTGAAATATGTGCTGCTAAAGGACACATGAAACAAGTTTCTACAGCCAGTCACCCTTCCCTGTAAGCAGATTCTAGATGCTGTTGAACTTAAAACACTGAACTTCCTTTTCCAATCACTACTGAATGAGAACACAAGAACTTTCTTTTCATACTTACAGTAAACCGCTACAGTTCTTAAAGCATCGTATCTAAATCAACTCAGAAGCCATACATTTTTTTTGATTCAGAAACATTCCTTGAGAATTCTGAATTAACCTTTCCACCAAATACTTTTTCTTCTGCTTCTCTCCAGTCAAGTACCACATGAAAAAGCTAGTAAAAATGGCTGCTCAAGAACTAAAACTTATATTTTACTTCCTAAAAATTCTAGTTGTAAACATTTTATTGCCAAGCCCGCTTTGAGAAATATGAAGTATTAAAATCTGCAAAAGAGGCTCCAGTCTTAGAAACAACAAAATTTAAATGCAGAATATGAACAAATGAGTTGCCCAAGATATTTATTTTTCTACCATGACTCCAAAAAAAGAGCATATTAGAGAATCTGCATAGGCACTTTTCCTTATTCTTACTCAATTCACATAGTATTATCCAATTAATATAACAACACAAGAAAGAACAGAAACCTTAGCACAAGATAAAAATCACCAGAAGCTAAACTAGTTATGCACTCAAGCTATCCACCTAGACAAATTTCATTATCAATGCAAAAACCCTGTCAAAGCACAAGAAACTTAGGTAGCAGCATAACTCAGAGTCAATAGGGCTCCATGAAAGAACTTGATCTTGCCATCTCAAAGATAAAACACTGCATATAAAAAAAATAGGCAGATGTGGCACACTTTATAGGCGTGGTTAGTTGAAAGATATTAAGGAAAGTTAAGCAGGTCTCTAATTACGCTGTACTGTTAAAAGAACATTTGACTAGATAAAGCAATTTAAAATAGCTAAAATACATCCTTAAGCATGGACAGCAGTTTCACTTCAAAGCATAGGTAACGTGCTAGGCCCAATGCTTTATTTTGACTTCTATTACAGAAGCCTGCAACAATTAGTTTAGCAAGGACCATCTACAGATATGCCTCAGCAAGTTCTCTTACAAATACCCAGCATAAAGACACTCTGCATCTATACTCTACAGTTTTCACATGAACTACTTCACTCAGAAAAGCGTTCTGTCAACTAATACCAAAATTATCTGTTTCCTTTAAAAAAATATAAACCTAATGGACAGTGAATTATATATAGAAAAAGTGTAAGAATTCAATAAAACCCTAGTATTTTTCACTCAGCTCACAAAGGCAGCAAACATACCCGAAGTGGAACAAAAAAAGATGTTCCAAATCTCATCTTGAAATCAACTACCACACCTTAATTAAAATGGATTTGATTTTTAGGGAGCATTATCAGGTTTTCTTTTTAATAAAGAAATTATATGGACAATGGAAACTTACTATGCAATGAGGTTTTTTCTTTTTTCTTTTCTTCCAAAACCATACACCATGTACCCAATTAAAGATGCTCACATCAGTGAGGAAAACAGTGGGTTTAGTTTTCCCATCAGTGAGTTTAATTCAGCTATTCAGAAGAGAAGCTCCACAGTCTGCAACAAGGCACACTAATCCTGCCCTTCTTTCAGAGGTCCGTAGTGAAAATGAAAGTTTGGTAAACAGTTACTATCAAGGAAAGTGATCCAGACAAGGCTTGTACAACAAAAGACATCCCTCACATCTAAAAAATCCCACGATGCTCTCAACTGTTCTTGTCAGAAAATATCAGTTCAGAAAATCCTATTCAACAATAACAAGGCCCTGCTAAAGACTTCAGCAACAAATGAGACTCTACATACTGCTGGGGGCAAGGAAAAAAGGGAAGAAAAAAAAAACACAACAAAACCAACCAAAACTATGAACAAAAACCTAAAAGCTTACCTTAGTGCTTTCCTCAGTGTCTCTATACATGCTACTATGATTTTCGGGTTCTTGTTGTCCAGACCCTTTAGTAATTCTTCTTGTACTGCCTCCCCTTTCTCAATTTCTATATACATTAGACATATATCTAGACCCAGCTCTTTTGCTCTGGCTTTTGGCTGATTGAACACTTTATTTACAACTCCAGATGCTACTTCTCCTGTTGTCCTGAAAGATGAGAGCGTGTTAACTTTTAGAACATTTAAGCAAATTAGGCATTCTATAGCGTTATCCACAGACAAGAGTACACACAACACCCAATCATGGATTAAAACTCAGCATGTGCTCATATAATAGGGACTAAATTCTAGTTAAATTTGAAGGTAATAATAACCTTTTGTAAGAGATTACTTCAACCTCTAGTTTAATCAAAAGAGCTCCTGCACAGAGTGCTAGTTAACATGTTCCAAATACTGGACTACACCAGACAGTAAGTAGTAGACATTTTCTCAAAAGTGTCTTCATTAATATGCATTAGTTAAGGTCCACAAATAAAATGCCATCTCCTGGAATCATATAGGTTACACTTAACTAACACATAGCATTGGTGCATAATCCCACCATGGAATTTCACATTTATTTCAAAGCTTCCAATTAACTAAATATTTTTTACCACTTTTAAATCAAAGGGTTTGGAAGGCTGTTAAGTTTTTAAACAAACCTTTGGGTTTGTTTATTTTTTTAAAATAAGACTTTTAGTGATTTTATCAGGTCACAAAGTCAGTGGACCAAAGAACTGATCTGGCCCATTAGGTGTTTTTATTTCACCCTCTGAAGTACAAGCTATTTCATGGGCTAAACAAGTGAAATACTGAAAAACATCCTGTGAAGAAACTGGGAGATATGAAGATTTATACTGGTTAAGGTGGATGCAAGACCACATAAACATAACTACACTTTGTTTCATAGATGAATTACAAAAATATCTCCCTGGAATAAAAGGCTCCCTGTACTTATAGACTGTTTTAGTCAAACAAGAACAGGGATTTCAGTTCACAGCACCTACACCACCAAATTACTGATTCACTTTCTCTACCGTTTCAGAAATCTTTACTACTGCCTTTAATAGTTTTTTTGAACATTGTAAACATTTTTTGACAAGTTAATATGCACATGGAGGCCATCTACAAGGAAAGCCTACCATCAGCAAATTCTCTAAGTCAGAAAGGAAGTTCAACTCTCAACAGTAAAGATCAGAATTGTTAGTGGCCACTGTACAATTTATCTGCAGCCTTTCTCAGGGAGGCACATTAAATAGTCATAATGGCCTACATAGCAAGAAAAGGCTACTTACTTCCCAGCTACATGAGCATTTTCAACATAAGCAAGTGCTGCTTCCAGTCCTTTCAACTGAGCCACTGCATTGGAGTCTGTCACAAATTTCTTTATCAATCCAAGATACTTGGACCATTCAGGACTCTTTTCATCATCTATCTTCTGGAAGAGCTTAAGGGCTTCTTCATAACCATTTAATCTGGCTTTCCACAGCTGAAAGCAGAAAACAAATGTTTAAATGTTGTGGTAGTGCACTCAATCTCGCAAAGTCCTTCAGTCATATTTGAAAGCATGCTCAGTAAGCAGGCATGTGCAAGATAACTCTTCAATGACTATATGAATAATGTGCAACATGACAATACACTTATTCTTGTCCTGCCAAGAGTGATCTGGATAGAGAGATGCCACTCTTCCCCACTGCTCTTCATAAGCCCATAACCACCACTGATGAACTAGGTGGGAGTCCAACAACAGTTTCAGCTACAGATGAGTAATTTCTCCACATGAATGACTGCATTCATCTTTCAGAACACAAGCTTATGCCATACAGATGATCGTGCTACTAATTTCTGCTTAATAAATGTTACTCAGCCTCTAGGTTGGGTAGAGCTGATACAGTTTCAGATCCATTATACACATGCTATACAGCTGTCAGGATTACCTAACTATGGTATACTTAGATAGAGGAGTACCACAGAATCACCGCAGCAGGAGACATAGAGCAAGCCAAACCCAAAGACAAGATTTCCTACCTTGTGTTCACATTTCTGGTCAATGGGCAGTTTCATCCACTCACTGTCGTCCCCCATTGTAATTCAGGTTCTCTCTAAGTACAGTAATTCCTGTGGAGATAGAGACAAATTAGAACCCTGAAAAATACATGTCAGGTGCTACCCACAACATATTTCTACTTAAAAAATAAAACAAACCAAAGATAAATCTGTAGCAAATCTACAATGTAGTTAATGTGCAACCCAAGCTTGTAATTACATTTAGATACAGGCTACTAAGACTAGACCACTATTTTGTTAGCCCTAGAAAGCTACCAGAGCCATTAAAGATTAGAGAGCAGTGCAATTTGTAGGATTTCCCACACTAGAAGTCTCTGTGAAAGTTTCAGGAAGCCGAGAAGGCATGCAGAACATAACCTCATCTAAGCTTGAGGAAGAACATACTATGGTTAAGGTGCTAAAATGAAATGAGTACCCATCAACACTAGAAAACTGACCCTTACCGACACATGCTTTCAGCAACAGGTGCCATGAATCAGTGTCAAAAAATAATCGGGCACTAGTGTAAGGACAGCCATTTTAACAGCTTTACGAACAGCCCAATTTAAATGAACAGTACTGCGAGAGGAACAAAACCCATTTTCAAAAACTGGCCACTTTATGCCCTAATCTTATTGTAGCCAACGTCAGCCACTGTCAACAAGAGATCAATTTATTACCACACACAGGGCTCAAATCCTTACTCATTCAAGTTTTTAAGTGGTTTCCCTCCCCCTCCCCCCCTTCCTTTTTATTAAAAGAGGAATAGTGACCTTTAGGGTAAGAGAGATGAGACCTCAGGCTCAATGCCCATTGCAGACATACTGTACAACTAACCTGACTGCTCAGAGAATAACGAGAGAATATGCCTGATGCAGGGAGATCAGCAAAATGAAAATAGCAGCAGCAAAATGGGCTCCCAACATTATTTATACAAACAAACAAAATCAAACCAGACAAGGAGTAACACGGTCTCAGGACACCAGTTCAAATGCATAGACAACGATGAGCAAAATTCTAAAAAACTAGCCAGCGTATACAACAATTTGTAACTAAAGGCATATAAATGCACAATACTAGCAGAATATTCCTAATAAAAATTCAGCCTATGCCAGCAAAGCTGCATACTTTAACCCACAAAGTCTTTCACCTAACGCACAGAGGCTCTCTGCAGAAAATTAACTCCTGGAATTAGGAGTGTAACTTAGCTAGTGTAAGTTAACATAAGGAAGTTCTCCAAGGCCTTCTGCAGCCACACAACACTAACACACAGCCAACTCAATAGCAAAATTATGCTAGCAACAGTCCACAATAAAACCTATCTTTTTTCTTCCTTCCTGGATCAGTTAGGAGATACTAAAAAAAAATAACAACCCCACCCCCAATAATAAAAAAAACCCAAACAAACAAACCACCAAACAAAACCACAACAAACCCACCAAACAAAAAAGACCCCAAACCCCCACCAGCCACCACCACACACAAACTACACTAAGCTTACCTTAAATATTTATAAATGCTTATGGATGCTAATACTGTTCTCAATATAATTGCATAAACCTACTAATTTGCCCAATGGCAATAAAACAAAAGTCAATGTCAGGACAGAAGTTGACTATGCATATAAACAAAGGTATCCAGGCATTATTATGGTTTGTCCTTCTCATTTCATAAACAGTGATGTGGCTATTTTTTCTTGACATCGGCAGAGTTGCACAGGGATACTGAGAAGTGTGCTTTTTAAGCAAAAAAAAAAAAAAAAAAAAAAGAAAGAAAAATTTTGAGAGGGCCAGAGATGAAAACTTAATTAACCCCTAGAACTATAAACAACTGAGAACGAAGGGGTTACTCTGCTCATTATGTAAGAAATGAAGTACACAGAAGTGAGGCTACCTAAAACCCATTCTACTGAACCCATTACTTCTGGCACAGCATCTTTTAAATGTACGTCTTGAAAAAAAGAAAAAAAAGCTCTGAGTTAAATATTGGTCACACCATTCCTGGATGTCAGGAATTGACAAGAAAAAGCTACCCTGACTTAAAAGTTACAATGAAAAATGAAATTCAAGCTTTGAAATGCCATACCAAAACCAACAGGGGAAGCGAGTTACTATATCTTTTTGCATGGAAGCCCACCAGCCTTTTACAATGGATCCTGCTTTCATCTGTTTAAACTCTTCTGAAACTCTACTGCTTTATTTTTTTTTCTGCCCAAATCTCTCACTTGTTCTCTTAGCCCTTCCTTCAGCCTACTGAACAAAACCAAACACGTCCCCAAACAACAACAAAAGCAGCCACCCCATGGGCAAAAGCAAGACACTCATGGCAAGCATGGAGGTGGAGGGTAAAACTACATCTAGCTCTATGATTGTGATGATTTCTCTCCAAAAGCAAAAATGAGACTACATTCACATGAAAAACTTTCCAAAAAGCTCACCTAGCAAAGGACACAGGAATACCCTAGTGTGAATGCAGTTACAGCAGCAGACTTCCTTCTGTCATTCCAGTTAGTTCTGCAGCCAAGAGCCATCAGGCAAGACACAGCTTTGCCAGTATAAGCTGTGTTTGCATTAGGAATACCTTTATCTTAACATAACAGTATAGAAATAACAGGGTACTTCCCCAGTGCATATGCAGATGACAAAGAGATAACAGCAGTCTTTTCCCAAACTCGCACATGCCTTTGCCAAGAGTAAGTAGAACTTAATAGGAAATAAGGCAGTTCTGAATCTTGCTCAGAAACTTGGAGGTAATTCAAGCCATTTACCTGTCTATATCATTTTGTTGAGGAAAGCATAAGGGATCAATCCAAGGACAATATTTATTCACAAAGAAAACAGAAAAGGAAATAAAGCACTAACACACCTTCTAGCAGCAAAAAACACCAGAATAAAGCTTGGGCACCTGTACTAAGACAAACCCCCATCTACAGCCCATTCTTTTAGAAAACTGTCAACAGCATGAACTTCTTACTTCAACAAAAACAACAGCAAAAAAAAAAAAAAAAAAAGAAACATTTATTTCTCTCCAGAAATCTGTTCTGCCAAAGAAAATCTTATTGTAGGACAGTGACTACCTTACTACAATTCTAAAGTCAGTTCAAACCCTAAAGTCCAGAGCAAGTCTATTAAAAGGGCTTGTCCATTGCAAGGTTGATACTGATTTACAAGTATTTTTACCCTTACAGTTCATTGCTACAAAGTGCAACCTTTTGCTTGTACAGTCTAGTGATGCATTATATATATATATATATATATGATTTCCCTTCCCAACATCACGATGTACTCAACCTGGGGGGGGACAGGACACCCACACGTGATGGGACAGACAGAGGGAGGGGAGACAGATGACCACAAAAGTGTGCATTTTCTCACCCATTTTCTTCAGTCTGGTCAAGTCAATTCCCCTACTATTTTTAGTCATTAACATCTACAATGGTTATTTCAATTATAAAATGGGTTAAGTTGCCTTCTGTGCTGAATCTAGCATCTAAAAATAGTGATAAAATTGTACTTCCCCCCACCTCTCCATAACTTACAAATCCCTTTAGAACAGACAGTTTATCAGAAAGTATTCCACAGACACAGAGGGAAAGCTTCTTCTTAAACATCCCATCTTTCCCGCTTCATCACTGCTCACGCCTGTCCTAATGCCAACCAAGATCTTGTACTGTCTACATCTTGCATTTAGTAGAATAAAAGACTTGTTTCTCCCTTCATTAAGTCACTGGCTTCTGTACATTCATAGAATATCCCACATTTGACAAAAAGCTTTTATTTTTAAAAAGTCGCTTTGCAGAGAGACACGTAAACCTCCAGCCATTACTTTTCAACATCCACATAGCAAGTAGCTTCATTACACAATAATGCAGCTAAATTATGTTATTACTAGCGAATTTGCAGCAATGAAGTGTTTGACCTACATAGCTTTCTTGTTACCACAACAAACAGATTTAAGTCTTTCAGTAACAATATTCATTTCAGTAGAATCCAGAAAACAAGACCTCCAAAGTGACTGAACCACCGAAATAAGTTTTGTGAGAAAGGTTTGTTATTAATGTGGTCAATACAACATTTCCAAAAGCAAGTCAGCTGAAGAATCTGCAATGGAGATGAATAGCAAATCCTCCCTGACAGTTCTTGGCAGAAAAAGTTCTTATATTATGGAGCAGTGAGAAAACGAAGAGACCATCAAGGAAAGAATAGGATGCCTTCAAAGGGAGACCACGCAAAAGTAGCAAGAGCAGAAAATATTTACAAGGCAGCACAAATGCAAGAATTTCAAATGTACAAGTGAGGATTCCCCACTGAGTATAAATAAGTTTAGGAAACAATTTTTTCAACACATTAAGAGATTATGAGAAAGTGTCAATACATGAAAGTTTGTATTAACCACGCACTGCTCTGAACAGCTCCTACTCAGCTTCTAAATAAATGCTTTCCCTGCTACAGTTTTTGAGGGCTGAATAGCATCAACCTTACAGCTTCATAGTATGGGGCACTGCTAAAGAAAACCCTTTCATTGTAAACATCCTGAAATGTGTTTTCTTTTGAATCACACATTTATCACCTATCACTATATTTTATTGTGAAGTTTCAGCTTCCAGACCATTTCCTACAGAAAATGTGCATTGGTAAACTAGGAAGCCATTTTATGCTAAACAAAATCAGATGTTTATTCACACTGATTGTCCACTTCTCCATACTCACTTCCATTTATTGAATGTCACCACTGCACGAGAATGGAATGGACCATTCTGCTTATTTTGAAAGCTTCTCAAAAACTTTACGCAAAAGACTAAGTTCTGAGAAAGCAAGACAGGCCTTTTTTAAAGAAAAAAAAAAACTGTGTGAAATGCTCCTATATAGTAGGGCACATACTTGGAGGGCATATTACTGTATGTCAGATTTCAGGTGAAGCTATACTTCTCAGTAGACAGTTCTCTGTCAGTGCAGCCCACACTCTTCCTTGCAGAAAGAATTTTTATTTGTTTAATGGCAGTTTGGGGTCATATCTGCTCTTTGGCTCTGAAAAGATGAAGTTTCACTTTCTTAGAAGTGTAGCCCAGCATGTTTTCGTTATTTGCCAGCTAAACTTTCTCAATAAATACAACATAAAGTAGCTCAGAAAAAAGGTTGAAAAATTCAAGTAATCATAGCACAGATTTTTATTTTACACAATACCTGAAACACTAAGTATTTTGAATAGCACACAAATCTAAGACCTACAGACTAATCAGTCAGTGAAATAATTAAATTGCTTTAGTAAATTCCACATAATAAAAAGGAAAATTGAAGTCCAGCCAACAACCCTGAACTACAGATACTTGCAAAAGCAGCAAGAGTCAGAAGAACTTTCAGTCAGACTGTAAACGTGCTTTCCAGCTTCAGTGCACATATCTTTTGATGACAGACAAAAAGAACGAGAGGTTAAAAAACCCCCACAGAATATTATTTGCTGCTGAGGCAATAAAAATTTCCTAAAATCTTAAAGGCTGGCATTTTCAGTTAAAATGTGAATTAGAACTTGCAAGATACACAGACACTCGATGCAAGGAAAGCCGGACCTCAGAATAACGAAAAAGAAATAGGAGAAAGGCATGCTAAAATGGAATTGTTTTGCAGGTTGTGGAGTATATGGCAGTTGAGAGATGCTACTGCTTCAGCAGCAATGAAATGGCATTCAAGAATAAACAGCATTCAATTCTCTCCGGCCTGCTCTAACTCATAGATACTAATTCAGCTCAGTGACATCTTAATAGCACAAATGGCAAGTTATTGGTAAGGGAGATAGATACTTCATTTTTCTGGAAAAAATACAATTTAATACGTGGTCTCTGAAAGTAACCGAGGCCATTCTTTTCCATGCACCTGAAAGTGGGAGACAATGCAAAATAAACTGACCTTTCACTACAGCTAAGAGCGAAAGCGATTTCTTACTGCATGGGTAAGCCTGGAGTGAAGCCAGTCTTACAGAACAGAGAGGGGCAAGAGGGAAAAGGGCAACCCATGGGCAAGTCTATGTGCACTGACATAATTCTAAGGGTGGCCAGCTGGAGCAAAAGATGTCGGTGGGGCCATGCTTCTCAGCTGCAAACTCCCCCAACCCTCAAGGTGTTTACAAAGCTCAGGCATGGAAAGGCTCATGTGACGTTCTTTAAAAGGACGGCCAGAACTGCTGATGAAGGAAAGCTCCTTCGGAGGCATCACACCCCTAGCTCCCTCCTCCTCCAAGGGAAGCACCCTCCGACAAGGCAGCGCGGCCCTACCCCCGCCGTCCCCAGCACCTTCCAGACGAGCACCCCTTCACTTCTGCCCGCTCCGCCGCCGGCTCCCCGCCCGCAGCCCTACATGTCCCCTTCCTCCTCCTCCTCCTCTCCCCGCCGCCGCGGGCCCCACCTCCCCCGCACGCCGCAGCCCGGCGCGGTTTCCCGTTCCGCGGCGGCGGCACCGGTCATCTGGCAGCAGGCCGCCCGCCCGGCATTGTTTCTTGCCCGCCGCCGCCCCCGCCCGAGGGCCGGGCCTCGCCGGACACTCACCCTGACAGCTCCGGGCCGGCTCCGCGGCGAGAACCGGGCGGGGAGCCGCGGGGCGGGCCGGGCCGGGCCAAGCGCCTCCCCGCCGGCG
>JANZLQ010000032.1:20945991-20980139 GCA_026212715.1 Elanus axillaris
AGCGCCCGGCCCCCGGCCCCGCCGCGCTCCCCCCACGGCAGCCCCGGGCACATCGGCCTTCCACCCCCACCCGCGCCGCCGGTGCGCAGGCGGCGGCTGCGGTGCCCGCCCTGCGGCTGCCGGACCGCGGGGGCCGGCGACCGGCTTCGCCCGGCAGAGCTGCTGTTCTCACGAGTCGTATGTAGGCCCTGAACACCCACCACCGGCAGAGCAATTGTTCTGGTGATGGGGGGGGGGGGGAGCTGCGGTCACCCTCGAGCATGGAGTAGACGTGATCGCAGGCCACCATCATCATCCGGTGATGCCTCACTGAGCAAGGGAGCAGTTCTGCAACCCAACGGGAGGAACAAGGCCTGCCGTGAAGAACAAGAAAGGCAGCACCTTCCGAAGGAGGTATGAATGAATGGCCGGGCATCCTACCATCGCTGCATTTCATGCTCTGCTGCGAGATGTGCAATGACAGTGCTCCGGCGGAGCTGATTCATCAGCAGTCTCTCTAGCCCCTTGCCTGACATGTTGAGATGCCTTTTCTACAGTGACAATAGCAACCGAAGAAGCTGGTATGGTGGAAACCGGGTGTCAATAGCTTCCTCCCGAGAAGAGCACCAAGCCATATGATGCAAGGCTGCGTTTCTTCAGACATGTTTTTCACCAGCTGAAGAAAGAAGCCTCCTCTAGGCACTGCAGCACCATCCACGCTCCCCCCTGAATAACCGTCCAAGTTACTTCCTCCACTGCCTCAACCTCCCCCCCTGCAACAGGGAGGCGCGAACACGCACAACTGCTTCTGCTTTTTGCCATTCACCGCAACTGAGCTGTCACAGAGACAACCCCAAACAATGCGTAACTGCTCAGGTCAAGAGACTATTCAAACAAGCCACAGCAACGCTGCCCGGTGCAAGGCAATGTTTAATTTAAACACAAGGGTACGAGGCTTTCCCGTGTCACCCTTTAGAACTCCAACCCTGTAAGGTGAACCACCCGAACAGTCTACAACAAAGCATCAGCAACAGCAGCAACTGGGGTATTAGTCTTAAGACTATGCTGTCTTGAAACCAAGCATTCTCTTACAAATAGCTTTAATGCCACCCTACTCTGGCAGAGACTTCACAAACCATTTACATTAAATAGTTTACAAACAAATTAACAATGCATGTTTATACATTTCTTTTAAAAAACAGAAAAGGACATCTGCTGGTACCATGGAACAGAGGAGAGACAGAAAGGGGAAAAGAAGGGAACCGATGATCACTGACCATGATTTTGAAAACCCTAATTAAAAGGTTTACAAGTATTTACATCTCTCAAGGGTCCTTCAAGTCATACATCCTACACAACAAAATCTTCCAAATTAGATACTTAAGATTGAATGACAGTTAGCTCTAGTCCACAATACATTCAGAGCACTTTCTAATTGTACATACTGTTCAAGACATTCATAAGTGATCTATAAAAAGGGGAAAACAGAGGTGTTACAGTTTGGAGATGACACAATTAATCAGGGTAGCAAGAAAAAAAAAGAAAAAAGGTTCAACTGAAAGAGCTTACAACATGCCAAGTGAATTTCAGCTGTAAATTTATCACCTAACACACACAGTGGTGCACAAGAGAGAAACAACTTTTAACATTGCACTGGAAGTCAGGTTTTCCGAGCTGACTATTAAACAGGAACAAGACCTTTAGTGTTTTAACAGACATTGGTACAAAAGCATCAGCTCCACCGTGGCAGACCAGGTTTTCAGAAGCACAGGCCCAGATTACATAACTAGCCCATATCAGGGGAAGGACAAGAGCCACCATGGAAGTTCAGTCCCACCAAATACAAGTCACATGTGTATGAGAATCAGGAATCACATTCCATTGCCACGCATTCCCTTTTTTTTTGTATCAAAATATCAAACGACAAGTCTTGTGTCAATACAGATTTAAAGCACTCTGAGTAACTCTAATTTCCCATGCTTCTGCAATCCAAGTTTCATTTATTTTTGTGCAGGTGTCACATAAATAATTCTCTTCCATAGCACTTCCCCTAGTTAATATTTTCACCTTTGTATTCTTGAGAATCACCGTCCATACGTCTACAACAATTTGAATTTGTTTGAAACCGTTTTGTTTACTTGAAGACTATTTTTTATTGATTCTGCTTCGATATATCACTGTCTCAATGTTGCTTAAAAAGTTTAATGCTATTGCAACTCTTAGAATTTAAAAAAAAAAAAAGTGTATCTGTAAATTTTAAATGGGGGAAAGCTACCAAACCAGGAAAGTTTAAAGAATGGCCAAGCCTGAGGCAAGAAAGTCAAACCAAGTTCTAATTTTTGCACAATCAACTGATCTCATATTGGACACCAAAGAGTCAAAACTGTAAGGGCAACTTGCACCCAATCATTCTTCTTTCTGACTTCACCCTATCACAAAGTTTTAATAATAGATTTTTATGAGTAGCCTTTTAGAATACATCAAAATTTGAGATTCTCAGCACTTGAAATTATGCACCTTCACAGTTTCAAACTAACAGAAGTGTTCACTGAAAGTCTATAGCAACACCTTCTCCCATACACGAGTAATAAATAAGGAAGGTCTCCCACTGCTAGTAGCCCAACATCCCAACAACTACTCCTCATCCCCTTCTCATTTGGAGAAGGCAACTTTAACAGCAATGCAGCTGAGCAGAAGTACTGGAAGGTGCAACACTAAACGCAAAATAGTAAAACGGCAAAGAAGGAAAATAGCAAAATAATTATATAGGTGATACACACCAAATATAAATCAGTTAGAAAATAGTAGCAAATGAGTTTGTGGGTTGGTTTTTTTTTTATTTTATTTTTAGAACAGAGTCCAGGTCAGTTTAAGCTGCATCGAAGTTTCATTCCTCAACCTCTGCTACACAAAACTTTGGGTCTCTCACTGACAGTGGTCCAAGTTCTAAAGGCAAACCCTCTACACATCAACCTGGAAGCTACTATCTTAAAAAGAATCACGACTTAGACTCAGAGTCAAATGAAATAGAAAGCTGTGGGGGGGTGGGGGGTGGAACATGGGACCCACATTCCTGTCCAGACCCTCTTCCCATACGCGAAAAATAAGATTCACCCTCCTAGTAAGGGACCCTGGAGATCCAAGAATAACTCCTGCACCCAACAACAGAGCTGTAGAAAGAGAGATGAGCCTTTTACTTTAAAGGCTAAAGTTACCTCAGGAAACATTTTCCCCAGATCGTTTTAAAGGGGAAACCAGTTCTGCACGCAGCCTCGGCGACTGAAGATGCCAGGCCCGTATTTCCCTCGAGGGACGTTAGGAAGGGGCCGAGCCCGGCTCCCTCACCGGCCCCCAGGCCCACCCTGCCGGCAGCCTCCCAGGCAAGGCCCCAGCAGCTCCCAACCGCGCCTAGGCCTACAGGGATGACACAAAAGTGGCGACCACGGCGGAGCAGCCCGGGCCACTGCTCCCTACAGGCCCCGACACCCCCCGCTCCGCGGCCAGCCCAGGCGAGCGGCGGCCCTTAAGCCTCTACAACGCAGCGTGGCACAGGCCGCGGCCTCCCACCGTCAAGCGGCCGCAGCCCCCAACCCCCCCACAGCCCCGGGGGAACGGCTGCAGGCGAAGCCGGTGGGCCCAGGTGGCTCCCGCGGAGGGGGACCAGCGCCTCTGAGGACCGCGCCTCCACCCCGTCCCCAGGTGAGATGAGGGAGGCTCAGGCCTAGCGGCGGGGGGAAGGCTACCCCCCCCTCCTGCGGGCCCGGGGAGCTGGAGCAGGCAGAAAAAGAAGCCAGGCGCCCACCAGGGAAAGGACAACGACAGCGAACTCTCACCTGGGCCCCAACGGGTCGGGCGCGGCGAGTGTCCAGCCGCTCCTCGGCGGGGTTTGAAATCACTACCACCGCCCGCACCTCCCAGTGTCCTCAACGCCCATTGGCCGTCGCCGGCCCCACCCACGCCCGCACCCGCGCCCTTTATTGGTCCGTTTGAATCCGGCAGTGGCGACGCGCAACTCCCCGCTCTCCTGAGGCGGCAGCTGCCGGGCCCCGCCGGCCGCTCCCGGCGCTGCGGGGAGCGCGTACCGCCGCGAGGGCGGCCCCCGCCCGGTAACTACCGGGACGGACCGGCCAAAGAGACTGCTCCGCCCACCCGGTGGCAGCCGCCGTGACGCCAGTGAGGGCGTGGGGCGGCTGCGGGGCCCGCCGCTGCCGGAGCAGCGGCTGGCGCCGGCACCGCTGGCGGCCTGAGGCAGCCGTGCGGGGCCGCCGGAGCCGCCCCCCTTTCGCATAAAGAGCTAAAGCAGCTCTGAGGGGGCTGCGTTTAGCTGTCGGAAGCGTCCCCTCATAGGGGAATGGGCCTTGTTTAGTCCTTCCCTACGGTGAGTGGGCTTGGGAGCAGTAACCGCGTTATGGGAGTACAGGGTTTTTTCCCTCTTTTGTTTCTTCAGCTCAGCTGAAGCAGGCGAAGGAAAAATGCTTAGGGGTAATCAGGAGACAAAGGCCAGGAAAGTTCCATCAGCACACGTGCAGTTAATCTTATAATGTCATCTCTCCCCACAGTACTGTGGGAGTATTAACCTTTTTGAAAAAAGTGAGGCAACTGGTTTTTTGCGTAACCTCGGTGAAATCACTTTGTGAAACGAGCAGGAATAAAGCTAAAATGTCTTAAAGGGTTTTAGTACTCCTTTCATCAGAAAAAGGGACAGAATGGGGTATGAGATTAGCACCAGTGCTGCAGGGTCAGTTACTATTGAATGTTTCATTCATCATTCAGCCTTTTACACAGTTTAAACTCTCAGTTATTAAAAAAATTCAACAGAATCCTGAATAAAACCCCTGACAGATAGAAAAGCAGCTCTTCTTCAAGAGCTTTATTTGCCACTGGGCAGAGGCTTGACACCACTAGAGTCCTAATAAGTCCCCAAAAGAGGAACATCCTCTTCCGCTGTTGCCATGTTGAAATGGTAACAAAAGGAAAAAAAGGTAAGGTGTGGGCAGGGTGAGGGGTATTTTATGTGCACAGGAATTTGCAAAAGTATGCAAGTGTGGATATTTGGCCCTTGATTCAGAGCCGCAGTGGCAGAAGAAATGTGTGTTGCAATCAGATTATCAAAAGGACCCTGATCCATTCCTACCTTCGTGCTCCACTCAAATGAAGTAATACAAGATGTTTTTCTGAACATAATGGTCATAATATTTTTTGCCCAATTATTTGCCGATTGGTAGTATATAAGGGTTCTGTATGCTGCATGGTGTAAAAGATACCAAAAGAAAAACACAGCTTTTGGATGGCCTTCCAGTGTCTGGAGAACTGCATCATTAAGGTAGACATAGGTAATAGAGGCACTAATGAGCATTCTTTAGGATAAGATTTATCAAAACGTGGAAGATCACACTGCACAGAACGATCTGAGAAGGGTCAAACAGTGGACAAGTGAGGAAGGCTACAGAAGACCACCGGAGGACTCCTGAAGACCACCAGAGACCTCAAGTACGCCTGCGTGAAGGACATTTACATATGATAATGAGTTCCTGGAAATTTAATGAGTATGTAAAACTTTTCTTGGAAATGTAATGCATAGGCGCATATAGAACTTGTACATAAACTATGCAATTACCCTGATCAGGCACACAACAATAGGAGAGATCCCCTGTGTGCCCAGCGCTGCAGTAAAGGATATCTGCTTAATAGTCTTCTGACTATTGAGTCCTGATTTCGGCTTTTCACGGCATCAGAAGCAAAGTTGAGGTTCTGTGCAAACAGGTCTGGGAGCTCCTCTTTCAAAGGAGAGTCCAAATAACATGCATGATTCACAACCAAAAGCCAGGCAGAGTGGTTAAGAAAAGCTAAATTTATATTAAATTATCATCAACTCCTAAAATACTGAACACAGTGGTTAAATAACTCCAGAAAGTCCAATGTCTCCAGTGAGTAACGTTAAAACCATTACACAGGAACACACGGAAATCACTGACATTAGCTTGGGACAGACAGGAGAGAGGTTTGCTTTTTACAGAGTAAATCAGTGCTGAGGAGATCATCCTCCAGTGGCCTTTCTACATTCTTAACATCCTAAGTGCAATGAGGGTCTTCTCTTCCCCAGAATGGGGAACCATGATGCACCCTCTAGGCAGCATCTCACTGGGGCTGTCTCTAAGAAAAAGAAACTAATTTCTGCCCTCCTCAATGGCAGAGGAGAGCCTGCGGGACATTTTGTTGCTCTTTTTCACCACAATCATTTGAGGAAAGAAGCAGAGAGCAGTTATGAATGGTTTTTAGGCTGGAGTGTGCAGGGTCCCTCCTGAGAAGCAGCAAAGAATATTTATCAAGGTGGAGATCACAAGCACCATGAGTTGTTCAAAAGACTGACTGGGTTTTCCCTTCCATTCTGCACTTGCGACTCGGACAGCGATAATTTTCAGAGGCTGACTGAACCTCAAGTGACAAGTCTGGGCAGATATTTCCCTTCACCCCTGTCCCACCTCAGGATTTTGGTGCACACTCATATAAGCTATTGGGGGGAAAAAAAAACAAATAAAACCCAAAACCCAAAGAAACCCTGCTCTCCTAGAAGTCAGAGCCTTTCTCCCCGATCCATCCACTCACTCCCAGCCCTGATGCCCCTGCCTCTACACATGGTTTCTGTTCAAATCAATTCTTCTGCCTGTGCTTGAGCCCTCTGGTGTTGTCCCTGCATGAGGCAGCTTAGACAGGCAAGGTCCATGTCAGTGATATGCACTCCTTTCTCAGTTCCCAGTCAAGTCCACGCCTCAATCCAAAAGTGCCTCTGCCCAACAAAAACAATGCTTCCCAGGCTGGAGTCAATCAAATAAATAATTAAATAAAAATCTAATTTAAAAAAAAAAACAACAATCTCTCTGGGAGTAGGGAAGAGTCCCACATTAACACAGGGAAATTTCCAAGCCTCACCTCCAGTTCATTTTCCACAGGAATATACGCCAGTCAGCCCGATGGTACAGTTATGGACAGTTTCAAGCCACCTAGCCAGGTCAAAACTGCAACCTTCCCTTTTCTGCAAAGCTACCTCTGCTGTAAAAAGTACAGCCAACCCACTGGCAACTGCCACGTTTTTCTGGGGTAGCAGGACTGTTGGTACTGAACAAGGTTAGAGTAGAGTAGGATGGATTTTCCTTTTTTTTTTTTTACCAGCTGGAAAAATACCACATGAAGATGCACCCTCCCCACACCTCTAAGCCATACCCCTAATGTATGCTTTGCTCTCTTTACACCACAGGTGGGAATGTACTTGACATCTTCCCAGGAGATAAAGAGGTTACAGAGTTTGCCGTGAGAAATTCTTCACTGGAAAGTTCTGCTTCCAAGTATCCAGCTTAACACTTCATTACCATGATAGTATCCATATGCCTTGAGGGGTTAATATAAAACTCATTTTTGAAGAAGCATCAAGAGATACTTTCTCTATCTTTTTTCCCCTCTGAACAAATGGACAACAAGAGAAGTCAAGAGAATGCGAAAATGCGGCAATAGTCCTTGGGAGCATGCAAACTCCAGCTCCAGATGCTGCTGGGGTGTAACTGCAAGGGTAGGATTACACCCCCTAGAGGATAAAGGCCTTGGAGGCCAGAGAACAACTGAAGCTCGTGTAGCTGATGGGGAAAATTACTTTGCAAGGAGAGCTGTTTAGTGGTAACAGAGGAGCTTAAAGTGCAATTCTAGCTGACAAACAATTATTTAAAATGGCCCTTACAGCTCCCTCATCATTGTCTCCTATTCTAGGTCAAATGCGCTCAGCCTAGTAATAAAGCAGTTCCTAACTGTCAGCACTGAGCATTCCCCCGGGACTCAACCTAGGAATTCTCTTTTCCCTCATTATGGTAATCAAAGGTCCTAAATGCCAAAAGAATTGGGACTAGTGGAGACTTAGCACGTTTTCTTTTTCTCTTTTTATATATCAGTTACGCAAAGACAAGAGTAGAATTTAGGTCTTGATGAGATCCATTTCCTCCCATTAGCTCTGTAGAGCTAAGAACAATACCAATCTCTTCTTTCCTCAAGTTCAGCACTCTGACTCCAGTACCCACAGGGAGCAGTTCTGAAAGGGCCATTTGCTGACTCTTGTTTTTCTAACATGCGTAGAAACATGTTTTAACAGGAAATGGGAGAACAGGAGCAGTGTCCACTGCCAGCAACAGACACAGTGCTCCAATCTGAGCATTCCTTAAAAGTTTTTACTAGCAGATGGGAAAGTAAGCAGTGATGCTCCCATGAAGCGAGTCACGGCAACTGTGGTTACCCTCTTTATGTCCTTAAAGGGCGACCTGATGCTGTGTCAGTGTCCTCTTGAGCCCCAAAGTATACCCCATCTATTCCAAGACCTCTCTCAAGTCAGAGACCCCTCAACACAAAGCCTCAAAGAATGCTGCTAGTGCTGGAATGACGAGGGGAACTTCTGTGACCAGGACAGGAACTAGCCATGAGGCAGCTCTGCTCTCTTCACGGGCACTGACTGTGAGCTGGACGGCACAGGACTCGCAGGTTGCCAGAGAACACAGAATCTGAACCAGATTCAGGCCAGAGGAGTCACTGCAAAAGTTAACGTGGCAGCTTCCAGGAAAAGGGAACATATAAATAAACCACAGACAGTGAAAATTAGCCAAAAGGGTCTCCGGGTTCCAACCCACCCATCCTCCCTCTCCAACCACAACAGCACAGCTGCCCAAACTCCTTGCTGAAAGGCAGTCACAGTCTCTGGGCTCCTAACAGGAGAGGCTGGTCTCTGTGCCCTTTCTTGCCTAGCAGGCAGAGTCCTGTCTTTTGTGCAGAGCAGAGGCTAGGGAGGGTATGAACGTTTCCAAAGTCCCATGTACTTTAGACCTCGCTCTCCGTGGAGGGCTTGCGTTGGTGTTTCCAGCCTGTGTCTGGGAGCGAGCCACGCCGCTCAGGAGTGGCTGCTGCTGTGTTAACACTGCTGCATTCAGACTGTTCTTCCTGTAGCAGCTGCTCAGTTTCGGTGTCATCCAGTGAACCAGAACTAGCCTGGATAGAGACCGTGTCTGTTTTCATGCAGACATGGTCCCGGAGGATCCCTCCTCGGGAGCTCCGAATCTGCTTAAGGTCATCCCACTCGGACTCATCACTGGATAAAAGGCATATCCCCTCCACAATCTTGATCTTCTCCTTGGTGTAGCTGTGGTCAGGACCAGTCTAGGGAGCAGACAGGTGAATGAAAAAAAACCCCAATACATATGTGGAAAAATATGGCAAAGAGCAAAGCAGACTGGAATGTAGACAGTGAAGCAGACAAAAGGCTGGGCCTCCATGTAAACAGCCACTAGCTTCGACTGTCACAATGGCAGAACCCATTCTGTTTCCCTTCAGTTCTTCACTACCCCCAGATGAATCCTCCCTGCAAGAGCTCCCATTCCAAACTCCAGGAGCCTTCAAATCATAGAAGGGGAATGAGGATGAGCTGGCTCTTCTAATTTAAATATATATATCCCCTGACAGCAGGGAATAAGAACAACACTGAGCCTAAAAAGGAAGGAAAAAACCCAAACCAAAATGGGAAGCAGGAACAGCCAGAAAACTTCATGGTAAAAGTAGGCAGGGAATTGTTTCTAGGTCTGCAATATCTATATCTGAGTCATGCTAGATTCACTTCTCAGGAAAGCACAGCTGGAATACCACTGTTGAGTCTGAGTCTCACAGTGACACAGGAGAAGATTATAGGGAAACAATGGAAATGATCAGAGGCTCAAGGGAACACGCTGAGACTAAAGTAGTGAAATCTCTCTAACTTGGCTCACTGACAAATAAGGAGTATTAGAACATCCGATCTATCCCTAAGGAGAAAGTGATGGGGGTGGGGAAATATACATCTGGGTATATCTAGGAGCAGCAGAATTAAGACTCCCAGATAAATAATCCTGGCTTATCCTTAGTAGATATGGCTAAAATGGCAGGAGAGTTTGGGAAATCTATTGGATAGTACCTTTGAAAAACAAAACCAGGGAAAACTCTCCTCTCCATAAGTCTTGCTGTGATCCCTGCTAGAGGAACTAGGTGATCTAACAGATTATCATAAATAGTCCTACAGAAATTACCTTTTTCAAATCTCACATACTGAGTATGAGTAGCCAAAGCCAAGACCAAAGGATCTGCCATAGCAAATTACCTATACTTTCTTGACAGACAATAGAGCTGGTTTAAGGACACAGAAGCAAGGGAAAAAACAAGAAAGAGCAATTAGTATGGGACAGTGCTTGAGCCACACAACAGAGCTTGAGTGAGGGAGGCAGGATCAAACACAGAGTAGTGATACCTGACGTGAGGATGTGGACGGAAATCAGAAGAGGGAAGATGAGAAGCTATCTGAGTGATAAGAAAGCTTCTGAGGAGAAAACAGAGGAGAAACTAAGTGCTGCAAGAGATCATGTTAAACCCTCTCCATCCTGTGACACACAGGGCAGACCTCTGCAGGGCCTTTAAAATGCTCCTTTTACTAAGGGTTCCAGTTCTCTCCCTATCCCCCCCCATTCCAGGAAGTGCACAGCCAGGGGCCACGTTCTTGTTACCAACCCCCTTCTGGCTGCCTAGTTCCCTTGGTGACTGTCCAAAGCAACCTTGGTGCAACACTCACTAACCAGGACTGTGTCCAGGGAAGACAATTCCCTTTGACTCATGTACTTTGAGGGCCAGCACCCAATGCAAATGAAATGCAAGACACTGTGGGAGTGGGGAAGAAGCAGAGAGCTAAAGACAGGTCTAATTTGCTACAGCTCACTGGGCAAGAAGGGCTGCTGGTTGATGTCCATAGGAGTCTGACCAATTCACTGAAGCTGTCCTCCTATGTCCTAGAAGGAACTCCTGACAAGTTGCAACATTTTCACATACTAGGGCCTGTAATACTCAACAGCAGCTTGAGCTCGGCTCCCATGTCCTTAGTAGCAGTTCTTACCTCTTTTTTATAGCATAACTGGTTGTACATGGTTGGTTTGGGAATCGCTTCAATCTTCACCTCCTGGGTAGATGTCCGATATGAGGGATTACTGTAGGTTAGGTTCCCCAACCCAGGGTCCGTGAACTTGGATTTATTATGCCTAGAGGGAGAGAGCTGTCAGAAAAGACACAGGGCCCTACTGCCAGGATCCAAAGTTCCTGAGTGCTCAGCGAGTGGAAAGCTCCAGCAGTCTTTACTGCCCCTCAAAGACAGAGAAAGCCGGCTTCACCTGGCTCTTCAGCTACCAGTACATTCGCTGGCTACCAGTACAGCAAGGCACTGCCATGTAACCACAACAGCTACACTGGCAGTTAACTGGTGAAGCTATGTGGCAAAAGCACATGAGCTCACACACGTACCGAGTTGTAAATTATCTCACATCCCTGTCTGTAACGCATAAGCTCTCTGCAGAAAATTTAGCTGGTAAGTCTTCAAATAAGAAAGTTGCATGCCCAACACTTCCAAGGCACAGGACTCAAACCTTGCAAATAAAATCGTCCAACACTGCTTCCAATGGGGAACAAAGAGATTGTAAATGAAAACAAAGAAAGATGAAGTGCTTTCAAGAGCTTTCTTCTTCTACAACCCTAGATTTTACTATTGGCCAGGAGCCGGGGCAGGGGGGGTGGGGTGGAGAGAGAGATCACTCACCTGTATATAATTAAAGCAGCAATAAGCAGCAAAATAAACAAGATGCTGAGAAGACCTCCAATGATGTAGCTGACATGTAGTCCTTCCCCTGAAAGTGAATAGCAAAGGTAATTTATGCACTCTTCTTAACATCTACTGCATAATACTAACCTCGGTGTAACACCTAATACAGAGATTTTATACCACACAGAAGTACGTGAAGTAAGATGTCAGCACACTAAGGTTTAGCAGAGGGTTTTGTTTGGCTTCATGTGAAACCAAACATATGATAACCCTTCTTCCCACCCAGGCTCCAGCAAACCAAGGAGCATCAAGATCTTTGTAATGGGGTTGGATGAGTTAGACCCGCCTTGCTGACAG
Organism: Elanus axillaris; assembly: GCA_026212715.1. Lineage (NCBI taxonomy): Eukaryota > Metazoa > Chordata > Aves > Accipitriformes > Accipitridae > Elanus > Elanus axillaris. The sequence goes on from JANZLQ010000032.1 coordinate 20,957,963, forward strand.
GTGGGTTTTCCCTATAGTGGGAAACAATTACCCTAGTCAACCATCCTCAAGTAAACACAAAGGGGACAGTGAAGAAGAGTGTCATCAATGGGAGGAGCCCAATGGATGAGGTATGGGATGAAAGGAAACAGAACTATTCTTCAGACCAAAGTGTCATTTGGAAAAGTCCTTGTATAGGCTAATGAATGTGTATGACTGATGTTCATCCTTAGACATGCTTTGCTCTGCTTGGAGGGCATTTTAGTAAATCAAGTTTCAGAAATTTGAGTTTTAAACACTAGGGACTGGAATGCCCTGGGCACATCTGGAAGAACAACCGTGGTGGAGAAGCATTAAAGAAAAATAACTCACCCATGGTTGCCAACACTGCCTCGTTGGCATGGGTACACAAGCCTCGCCTACCATCTTTGTCAGAGCAGCTGAATGACAGAAGGACAGTTAGTTACTGAAAGTAGTATCAACAGTATCAAAGGTATCAAAAGACAGGATGGGCCAGGCTAGCACTGATATCCCTTCCATCTCCAGTTCAACAACAGGAGCCTTCCTTTCTCTTCTTCAGTATCCTTCTGTATCCAGAAGAGACTGGAACATATACATACATACAAGGGTGTGTGCATGTATATATCAATTATAGGTCTGCACAATCTTTCATCTGAGTCATTCTAGATGCACCTCTCAGGTACATAGGTGCACACACAAAACTCCATGAGAACACAGATTTCAGCATCAGTGCTGAAGCAAAAATCAGAACATCCTAGAGTCAGCACAAAGAGCTTTCTGTCCAGTACATCATACTCAACAAAGTGGAAGTTTTGCCTTGTATATAAATAACCCAGCCATATATTATAGAATATACCTTTTTGCTGGGAGTAGGAATAGCAGGCTGTAAGGAATTAGCAGAAAAAAGTCTCTTAACTACCTGCACTGCAACTTACGTGAGCTGCAAAGGTTCTGTTCTGCCCCAAACCAACTATCCCTTTGCGGCCAGGGCAGAACCACTTCCTTGGATGTCTGGGTCAGGTCTGAGATGTCTCATTGAATTAAAGCAACAGTATCCCCTCTCCTCCTCTCAGAAATAAGTTCTCAAAATTAGGAGTTCAAAAATCAATCAAATTAATGACATGGTTTCAGGAGGATTTTAACACTTCAGCGCAGTCAGCCTAGACACACGTTTTCAATAGAACAGACAGAAAGATCTGTGCATCTCTCTCTGGCTAGCTCGACAGTGTTCTGCATTCTTTGTCAAAATGGTTTTCCCCATTGTCAACATGAAGTCTGGAGCTGGAATAGCCTCTTTTGGCTAAGGAGAGGTACATTTGGATAATGACAACCAGAGAGGGATTGCATGCTGCACCTTGCACAAGCTGTGACTTTCACACCCCAATTCCAAGAGAACAAGAACACTTACTTTCCTTCCACTGCTTCCAGAGATGTGAGAGGTTTGGTTGTTGAGGTAACTACTCTGCCAGGTGGTGTCTGACTTCTCTCACTTACGCTGGTGGGTTCAGGACCAGGGGGCACCACACCAGGAACTAGAACAAGAGAGAAAAATAAGTAGAAGCTCAGCTTGGTGGGACAGATAAACAAGTCTGGTAAGCTGTAGAGACTTTCTAAAATGGCCTATATGAGCACCTTTCCCATCTCAAACCCACTCTGTCAGCAGAAAGGACAGAAGGCGGCTCTATGCTCACAACCACCTTACTTCCAGTATACAACTCTGCCTAAGTGTTTATACACAACAGAGCTTCATATGTTCTGGTTGCCACTGCCACTGCATAAGTAGTGGCAGTGGCTCACTTATGGAAGCTACTACCCAAGTGACACTCAGTAAACTCACTAGTAGAACAGGGCCGCCCATCTGGTTCATCTGGACACGCGCAGACAAAGTCAGAAGCCCTGGCAAAGCAGAGGTGAGTGCAGCCTCCATTGTTCACTCCGCAAGCATTAGTACCTGGAAGGAACAAGCAGTTTTCTAAGTATGTTGCAGATGACCAGGTAGAAGCTCAGAGCGACAACCTTTTTTCCTGCTCAGCCAGAGATACTTCCTAGAAATCCAGCAAGTTACTATGCTCTGGCACATACTCTTCATCTGACTGCTAAAAAAGTGATGACAATAGCCAGACACTTGTAGGATTAGGGGAGTCTTGAAAGGAAGGCACTGGAAATCATAGAGACAGGAGCCCAGTCATCACAGCTGCACAGATTAAAAGCCAAAAAGCTCATGTTCCTCTGTTTTATCACAACATCAGATGAACAACACAGAAAATGATGTTTGCAAATCAAAGCTGTAACAGAACACCATTAAGATGTACTTGACTGAAATGTCACAGGCAGACAAGGAATGTGCCATGGGAATATGAATTAACAGTATAAGAAAGGATGCCAACCTCGCTTGACATCTACAGTAGCACAGTGGTTGCAGAGTTCTTTTTGTCTGCAATTAGCACTTGCCTGAATCAAGGTCTTCCTACTTACCTGTCTGTCTCTGAGGGGAAACCACAATGATATCCATCAGTCCCTCAACATTGGCTAGGACTGTCTCTTTGTTCCGCCCAGAGTATTTGTCTACTCTCTGGATAGATTTGGTTTGCCAGTCAGTCCAGTATATCCACCTGTCCTGCTGCTCAGGGAGACAGCAAAGAAAAATCACAGCCATTAGCATGTTTAGCCACGTAGACATAGGATACCCACAAAAACCACATCCCGGTGACAGAATGCCCCAAACAAAGGCCTTTTCAACCCCTTCGCTGCTTACCATAAGGAAAATGACTGTCTACACCCTGCAGGAGTTCAGACAAACTTCCTTTGTTAGCTGCAAAGAGTTAAGTACTGCCTCCTCAGTGTGTGGCTGAGTGTGGCTTCCCCACACTATAACACTTCCCATCCCCAAGCTCCGCTGTCCAAACTCATCAACACACTTTAGAGAATAGTGACAGCAGGAAAATCTTACCTGTGTCAGAGCAAAGGGATGTGACACCTGGCTGACCAACACTTGCCGTAGCTTCCCATTGAGATCACAACTCTCTATGCGATCAAGATGCGCATCCACCCAGTAAATCCTGGAGGAACAGGGAAAGAGGTGAGCTTCCACCTATAGAATTCCTCTTTACTTTCTAGTCATTCACTAGAAAAGATGGATCAGAAAGAAAAAAAACAAAACACCACAAAAAAAAAACCAAACCCTCAACGCTACTCCAATAAACCAAGCTAAGGAGGCTAAAAAAATTCATTACATCCGTTAACCCTATAACCCTATGAAAGTATAAGAAAATCTTTCACTGACCTCCTTGTGTCATAATCCAAAGTCAGTCCATTAGGCCATCCTAGGTCAGTGTTAATCAGGATTTTACGTTCAGAGCCGTCCAAGTTTGCCCGTTCAATTTTAGCAATGTGACCCCAATCTGTCCAGAAGAGGTACCTGAACAGATACAAGACAAGTATAAAAGGAAAAAACACATTTCATTTAGCCTAATGAAAGTTTTAGTTATGAATTAAACTGGCAGACTTCTCAGGTTCAAAAAAGATCACATGGTCTGTAACTTCCTTCTCCCAGCTATCTGCCCAACCTTCAAATTCACTGTCTGCCTGATTACATCTGTCACTCACTCAGCCCCTTGCTAGTACCTGCAGATTCACAAGGCACATCTTGTCTTCCTCCCACAACCTCCTCTTTCAATCTGCCTCTGCAGAGCCCTTCTCCCTGCCCCACCAATACCCCATACCTACCCCTTCTTGGGAAAGACAGCAATGGCTCGGGGCTCATCCAGGCTGTTATTGATCAGCACTTTCCTGGAGCTTCCATCTAGTCTAGCTACTTCTATGGTATTGCGTCCTGTGTCTGTCCAGTAGAGGTTCCTGGCAACCCAGTCCACTGCCAGGCCATCTGTAGTCTTCAGACCCTGACCAATAACAGTTTCCATGTTGCTGCCATTCAGATCAGATCGCCTGGATGGAAATCAATGACAAATGGCAGTAAGGAAGAGTTAGCTCCCAGAAAGCCTTCACACCTCCATGTATGATCCCCATCAACCACAGGGCCACTTCATACTGCTATCTCTCCAATACCTTTTTCCCCACAGTCTCCAGCAGCCTGAACACACCTTCAGCATTTAGTTCAGCAATACATGTGATACCGTGTACCAAAGACAAGGTGTAAGTAGTGGTTTATTGCCAGCATCTCAGTCTCCCCAACTTATAGGCACACTCAACAGCTCACTGTGGCACAACCAGCACAAGTAGCTGGGTGATCTGGGCACTGGCTAAGCAGATGACTGGCACTCACCTGATGACATCAAGAAATACATCTGTGTAGTAAATCTTGCCATCCACACTATCATAGTCCAGAGAAATGACGTTGTTCAGCTCGGGGACAGGTATGTGCACATCTGTGTGGTCACTGGTGTCCAACGAGATACGACGGATGGAAGCACGGCTAGAGAAAAGTAGGTATGTCTCTGGAGAAGAGTCACACGTCTGCTCATCTCTCTTCAGCTGGATGCCAGTGGGACAGGCACAGGAGAAGCCAGTGGGGTGAGGCAAGCAAAGGTGGGAGCAGCCACCATTACGAATTCCACATTTATTGAAGCCTTTAGAAACACAGAAAGCGTAGTTTAAGGATCAGTGTGGTCCCACAAAGCAAAGCTTTATTTTAAAGGCTACATACACGCACAACTTGCTAGCAGCTGAGTTCGTCCTTACAATCCTAGCCTTGCCGGGAATCTACAGCCATTGCCTCCCTCCCCTCCAAAATTCCCGGTGGGCATGGGCATGGTTGGGCAAGGAGAATGGGAAGGCACAGAAGAAGCGGGAGAACTAGAAGCAAAATCTTGACCTGCATTCCTTGCTAATCATGGTTTTCCCATGGAAAAAGGAACAGCCAAATGCTAATAGATTCACACAACTGCAGTTTAGCTTTATTACTGCTGCAAACGGGAATGCTGACAGAAAGATCCAACCCTGTGGGGAAGCAGCGTGACAATGTACCAGAGGCCAGGCTGACAAAGAAGCTTCTGTTTCAACTTAGCTGCACACAGTGGCAAGTAAACAAAGGCATCGGAGAAGGCTGCTGAAAGTGCGTGACATATTAGGGTCATTTTTTATTTTTTTTTTTACATTTTAAAAAAATCCAGTGTACATTTACTAGGAGGGGGTAATGCCACAAGACAGGTGCCGTGAGTGGGAAGAAGACAATGGGGATACCATAGCTAGAGTTTGGGTTAGCTTTAAGTTACACTGTAAAGTTACACTGTCAAGACTGATGTTCTGCTGTTAGTAGCCACAGGAGAAGCAGCACAGACTTTTCTGTAGAAGTATGTACTGGGGAAATTCCACCGAAATGAAGCCACAGCACAAAGCAACAACTCCCACTGAAGAGCAAGAAGGCAAGATGCGGTCTTATAGGATCCCCAAAGAGTAACATAAGGAATTTGACCCTGGCACAAAATAACTGGAGAGCATGATATATTAAAAGCAACTAAAGAAGCAGAGATTTTGTAGAGCAAAGTGGCAGACAGGAAGATGAAGCCTGCAATGGTTGGGAAAAAAATTACTAGAACTTGAAATAAGGTTTCAGCAACAAGCTTAAGAGGAATTAGTGCCTTCTGGAGTTAAAAAAGGGAAACTGTCCAATGCCAGTAGACTCTGGTAAAGCCTAATAGGGTACGACTCATTCAGTCCTCCTAAGTGGCTCTGCTGTGTGTGAGAATGAGGTTGTCAGTGCAATCCAGTGAAGGAAAAGGGATGAAGGGGGTCAAAAGGCATGCAGTAATAAACAAACACCAGACCTATGGAGCTGGGTAAACAGGGAGAAGTGCAAAAATAGTTAAAGAAGAGGGAAGAAGAAAAGCTGATTTTTGAGAAGTTACTCTACTACTCATGCTTTACACCAAAGGACTCTTAAGTGACAGCTCTGAAGGACTCCCCTAGTCACCACAGACACCTGCTGATTTGGGAGCAGCCTAGCAACTCACCCAGGGGCCGTGCCCTATCAACAGCTTGAATGTCCATGAGGCCAGGCAGGTTTGCCCTCACCAAGATGACATTGGCACCAGTGTCCTTGTCAGCCCTATGAATGCTGCGAGTTTGCCAGTCAGTCCAGTAGATGTAAGAGTCCAGCAAAGTAAGGCCATAGGGATGTTGCACTGGAGACAGCAGGGTGCGGCGGTTAGCGCCATTAAGATCTGCAGCCTCGATCCGCTAAAGAAAGAAGTAAACATCAGCCCCATACTCAAAACACCAATCCTCTTGCTAGCAATTACTGCATCAAGTGGGAAACAGAGCCTAAGCAAGTGTTGCTACTCAAGTCCACCCTCCCCATAGCCCGTTCTCTCAGAAAAGCTTCTGTTCCCCTTGCTGCTTCAACAGCTTGCTCAAGAGCTTCTAAACAGCCTCCAGGCTACCAATGGCAAACAATGCTGAAAAGCCAGAATCAGACCTCAGTGTGTGCATCAGCCCAGAGCAGCTGGGACCCAGCCTTATCCACTGCCAGTCCGTTAGGCCAGCCCAAGTTGTTGCTGATCAACACTGCGCGTCCAGAGCCATCCATTCCGGAACGTTCCAGCTTGGCATTCTCACCCCAGTCCGTCCAGTACATATACCTGGGGAAAAGCCAGCAAGTGTTACAGAAACAGAGGTCAGAAGTCCTGTTCTATCCCCTAGACAGCCTCTTGACAACACTAACCCCATTTCATGGTATAAAGCTATTGCCCGAGGGCTGTCCAGGTTCTGCCAGACCAAGACTTTCCTCATGGAGCCATCGAGGTTGCCCACTTCAATGCGGTTTGTTCCTGTATCTGTCCAATATATCTTCCTGCCAATAGCATCCACAGCCAGCCCATCTGTAGTCAACAGACCTGAGAAAAGAGAAAGGTCACTCGTCATCCTCCCAGCTTAGTCAGGAACTTCTGGTATTCTCCTTCTGCACCTCATCAGGCAGTTGCTTTAGGCTTTGCTTTCCCTTCCACCAAAAATTTGAAGATTATTCTACCGTGGTATCAGAGAATCTCTCTTCATGCTGCATGGAGGCAAGAGGCTCCCAGGCCAAAGTATCTCTTACCTGTAGTGATGATGTCCTCAAATTGTGTGCCATCAAGGGCAGCCCGGCTGATTTTCCGCAGTGTGCTGTCTGACCAGTAAACCTTTCCTGGGTGGAAGAAGAAGAGAAACTTAAAAAAAACTCACAACAAAACCAAACCAAACCAAACTCCAAGAACCAGACAACAAAATCCTTAAAAAATAGATCCAGGTCTCTGACTACCAGCTACACCATTCAAAATAGATATGACTGCACAGGAGTAACAGCAGCACAAGACTATTAAGCTAGAGTGATAAAACAGTACAAATTATCTTGTTCCAATCCTCCCCAAAATATGTAGAGCACTGACACTCTGACCTTTACACAAGGCCAGAGAAGACATAACACATTATCAGCTGGTAGTATAGAGTCCCATATCTGATTTCTCAAAATACTCCAGAGGGCAGCAATCAGATCATCTACTTTACTGTACATCAGTGGGTTTACATCCGGCACAGCATCAGATCTTTAGTATACAGGAACAGCCAGAGTCTCAGCTCTACTGTTGTAAAAGGCTTTGGCAGGAGGAAAGCCTTCTTGAATCCAAAATACACAGGAACCTCACTCAATAGAGCAGGCAGCTTTTTCCAGAGTGGGGGTTCTGTGTTTTCCTATAAGGACATTCCTTTCCTGATTGGAATGGAGTATTTGCAGCATGCACTAGAAAAAAAAAAACCTACCCAAATTCACAGCCTACAGTGAGATCTGCACCTGGGTCTTTACTCAGACATTTAGATATGAAGTCACTTGTCGCTTTTCAAACAGACAGTCAGATACACTAAGAAGTTCAGACCTTCATGAGCATCCACTCCAATGGCAATGGTATTCTTCATGGTGACATTGACTGAGACGACAACATCTGCAAAGTACGGAATGTCCAGAGAGACCATCCGGATGTCAGTCCTTCTGGCAAAGATCAGAAAGCTGGTCATTCCTGCCAAGAGTTTAAAATGGACAGGTGTCAGCAAGGAACATGTTCAATTAACTGTAGGCATCATTTATTTAACATTCCAGAGGTGACATCCACTTAATTGGAAAAGTCTCAAACAGATCTTGGCTTATGGGGAGTGTGTGTTCAAAAGCTTTACTGAGCATTACTGAATGTTTCTTTACATCCAAGTTGAAAAAGAGTGCACTCGTAGAAGAGTTACTTCTGCTAATATGGGGGGAAATGAGAATTAGGAGTCAGTTTGTTCCTGCTACGGATATACCATGGCCTGAAGCCAAGTGCCTTCCACATCCTCAAAAAGAGGGTCCATGGGAGGAGAGTGTACAGACCTATTAAGGAATACAGCACCTTGTAGTTAAAAAAGAATCCACCTCAAAATTAGGGCAAAAGTATGGGGAAAAATGTGACATCCAGTTTAGTTGCCCAACATGATTTCAAGAAAAATGTGTTCTGCATCAATCCAGTTATTAGTAAGTTTTTCCATAGTAATTCCCAGTCAAATTGAAGGTACAGGCATCAAATGGGGTTTTCAAGAGGTAAAGCAGATAAGCACATAAAAGCAAATTTTGTTCTCTAATAAGGCAGGAGCAAAATGCAGCTGTGATACAAAACTGCAATGAGGAACCTACAGAGAGGACTCACCAGGGGAGCAGGTCTTGCCATCAGATTGAAGGTTGATCCCAGTAGGGCAGGTACAGCTGTAGCCTTTTGGAAGAGGTGCCAAAAGGCACAGGTGACTGCAGCCTCCATTGCTAACTTCACACGCTGTATGGACTATAGGAAAGAGGAGGAGAAATCCATAAGCCATAATCCATAAACACAGGCACAAAAAAAGCATGCAACAGCTATAGAAATGCATTCTAGAATGCCCTTAAATATCAAGCCAAGAGTTATTCTCATGCTCTCATATTCCACCCAGAGAATTAAGGCATTAAGGGCTGACAGACAGGTCAGCTCCTTGCAGGAGAGCTGTGCCACATACCAGAGCCTGAGCAAGCTCTCAGCTCAGTGTGGCTTGGGACGAGCTCTGTACCTGGTGGCCTGTGCCGGTGGAAAACATGAATATCCATAAGATTCTCCAGATTGTCCTGCAGCGTTTCCCGAGCCTGCCCAGTCCTTCTATCTGCGCTCTGGATGCTTTTGGCCTGCCAGTCTGTCCAGTAGATTCTCTCGCCATAAAGAGTAAGTCCAAAGGGGTGAGGCAGATTGCTCCCAATCAGCACCTGGTCAGATTACCCCCAGCCCCCCCAAAAAACATTACTAAGAAGTCACTAAGGGTAAGAGGCTTCCCTTGCCCCATCTCGACTTCATAGTGTACAGTCACAGCAAAAGGAGAGTGATAGGGCAACATTAGCCCTCAAAAGAAGGTTCCCTCACACCCAGTTTGCAACTGAAAGGGAGCTCTTCTCTCCCAGTGAAAGCAGCTCAGTGTTTCTTGATTTGGAGATTTCACTTTCAACTGGAAAGAGAGGCAGGGGCCATCAGCACTCTGTGCTCTAGGACTGACACCTCAGGCTCCCAGACTCCTTTCTCAAAGATGGCTTCCTTACCTTCCTGTTGCTTCCATCCAGACTGGCATATTCGATGGTCTTCATGCCTGCATCTGCCCAGTACAAGCGCTGTGACTCATAGTCAATAGCCAAGCCATTAGGCCATGTCAGGTTGGAGGAAATGATCACCAAGCGGTTTGAGGCATCCATACCAGCACGCTCAATTTTTGGGCTGGCTCCCCAGTCAGTCCAGTACATGAACCTGAACACAAGCCCAGACAGAAGTGAATGCCCGCACTCCTTTACTGCCAGTACGGCCAGGCAGCGTTACAGAGAAGCAAGAGAGCCTGGTGCCTTCAGGTCCTAGCAGGAAGCAGCACTAGACTAATACCATACTCATGCCCAGCCTTGGGTTCTTGTAATGTATTTAAGATCATACTCAAATTTATGTACCTTCTACTGCTCATGAGCTGGCCTAATTACAGCATGGAGGAAAAAGTTCAAGGTCTAAACATTAACCAATTATTTAGCAGTCTCCACCATTGGCCCTGTATACTCTTGCTGCACTGGTCTTTTAGTAATCCACTCAAGGAAAGAACAGCATGCTTTTATTCCAGGCCTTCAACATTGCTTCTAAAGCAATGGCTGGCAAGCTTTTTCCTATCCACCATACCCCCAGCTCCACAAGGTCTTATGATTCAGAAGCAAAATCCGTTACTGAAACCATTTGTTTCTGTTACTCTACTCAGGTTTGCTTTCTGTGGCACAGCTGATCCCTCAATACTCTGATGCAGTGCTTTGAAGCCAAGAGGCTACTAATGTCAGAGCTTGCTTGAGATCAGCAATAATTTACCTAAGGAGATCCTTCTGACTGAACTCTGGTTGATAAGCAGACAGCTTGAATACAAGTTCAACATAGATGTGAAATACAGAAATAGAAAAAGTCTAGATGGTCTCATTCTCAACATTTTTTGTAGTACAACTTTGTTATTACGTCTCCAGGATAAACAAATGAAAACACCAGCCAGCTCCTGCAAGCTCTACAGCACAACAGGCAATTATCCCTGCTTATCTTGTTCCACTAGCATCCAAAATCAGGTCTCTAATTTCCGCCTTTGGCAGGATATAGAGCAATGGCACCAGAGAGAAAGATAATTGCACAAAACCAAAGAACCTGAACATCTTTACACATGCAAGAATTGCCATGTCATCCTAGAAAAAAGAATTGCTCACCCTCCAACAGGGTCCACCACGATATCTCTAGGTCTGTCTAGGTTCTCCCAGATTAGAACAGTTCTCATGGTCCCATCTGTGTTGGAGACCTCTATCCGATCTGTTCCTACAAAAGTCAAGAGAGAGAATGAGAAAGAGATCAAAGACCTCTGGAATCGCAAGAGCTAAGGCAAAAAACATCCATTCCATACAACAATGCATTCTTCCCCTTCGTCCATCTCTGTTCATAGCTGGAAACTGGTAAGAAACTTGGCTCAAAGTGTCACCTTCCATATCTCTCAAGTCACCTCTGTGGCTGTCACTCATGCAGAATCCTGTATGAATTTAAATCAGCTCTTTCCTAAGCCCCCAAGGTATCTACATCCTCCAAATACCACGTGCTGCACCCCAAGATACACTGTTAGAAGATACGTAAACACACACAATTGCAAGCTCTGCAGCAAGACAACAGTGGTGCTTGACTTCTACTATAAACCCTTCTACAGAATTAGCACTGGGGATACTGCAAAGAGAATTAAACTAAGGATTCTGCCTCAGCTCCCACTTTGTTAAATTAAAAGCACACAAGATGAAACCCCATTTTCTGCTAGACAGAAACAGACAAATTTGGAATGAGACATACAGAACTACCCAGCTGTTTTTCAGTTTCCATGACTAATAAGGAAGACAGAAGGCTAGGTAAAGTGGAGGATCCCAGTACCTGCATCAGTCCAGTATAGCTTGTTGGTGACCCAGTCAATTGCCAGCCCAGCTGGACTTTCCAGGCTGGTGTCCACCACAACCTAAATAAAAACAAAAAGAAAAATTCCTAAGTGAGATTAGACCTTAGGGAGAAGGCACTTGCCCAATGCACTACCCATTCACAAACAACATTTAGCTTTCAAAAGGCAAAAGCCCAAGCAGAGCAATGGCATACAAGAGAGACCATTAAGGACTTAAAAGTTCAAATAAGTCTTACACTTGGAGAAACTTCTATTTTTCATATCTGTTCAAACTGCAACTCCAAACTTTGAACTCTGCTCCCCTCATTTATGGCAACATTAGTCTAAGGGCACATGCAAAAAGCATTCCCAAGGAGTGTGGCTCTTGTTCCAAATGTAGTACATAACAGAGGATTTAATACTTCTTCCTTTCAGATTTTAGGGCTACGATGAAGGAATTGACCACAGCTGACAAATCAGTGTGCTTCGTGTCCCAGTTCAAGGTTTTCCATACAAGCAGGAACGTACACCAAACCTATGTATGAAGTGTTCGGTGATCTCAGGGCTCCTCTGAGCCAAAACTAGGCAAACTAATGAACAACAAATCCAGCGTGAACTGCAGCTCCTTAGAAGGCCTGTGTATCCCAGTGGCTTCAAATCTGATGCTCAAGAAGTCTCCTGGCTAGATGACCTTCACATGTAGTTAACACTGTACCTCCTGGCTCGATCCATCCCATTTTGCTCGGCTGATTGAGTCGGTGCTAACATCTGTCCAGTAGACATAGTCATCCTTTGAGTCCCAGTCTAGAGCCACAGCGCTGCGAACGTCAGCAAGGGGGATGACATCATCTGACAGGTCATCTGTGTCAAAGCTGATCCGACGGATGTCCATCCTTCGGGCAAAAAGCAGGAACTTGTCAAGACCTGATCAAAGGTCGAAAGGTCTTCTTTTAATTTCTCTAAGTTCAACAACACAGTGATAGACACAGACAATTCCATGCTATATCCAACCTTAACCACTTACATCATCTCTCACTGGCAGGTCACAACCCAGGATTTTACTGGTAGCAAAATACCACTGGGCGGGGAGGTGAACGGGGCAGGAGGGGGGGAGGCAGGGGAACAGAGTAGTAGGGAGCTGTCTCCTGGGGGTAACCTATGCTGAGGGAACAAAGTCAACCATGTTCTTCAAAGAATGGCATAGACCTCCCTCCAAATCAAATAGCTATTTGAGAATAGCTCTTGAGAATCTAGGAAACAGTTGGCCTAATTCTTCCATATGATTGCAAACAGAGAGAAACTGTGGCAATTAAGAAGACTGAATTTTTTGTTCATCACTGTCACAGCTCCTACGGGAGTTTAAGGGAAACAATCAGCTGTAACAGGTAGCATGGCACCAATAGCAACCCCGAAATACGGGCTGAAGGATGGACCTTCTCTGTATCCCCACCTATCAAGCCTAGTAAGGGAGAGGGGAATGCATCAAAAAGGTGAAGCATCCTCTGGTGGGGCCCTTAATATTACTAACTCAGTGTATCCAGCTATATGTACTTGGAAGCAACTGCTGCTAATGACTCCCGTTGCCAACCCTCTGCCACCCACTGAACATCTGAGCATGCAGGATGTGGTCCCACCTCACTTACTCTGGGCGCAGGCATGGCTGCTGGTCTTGCGGAAGCCAGTGGGGCAGGCACAGGTGTAATCCTTGCTGCTTGGCAGGCAGAGGTGAGTACAGCCCCCATTGTTGGCCCCACAACGGTTTCTCCCTGCTCAAGTAGCCAAAGACAAAACCAACCACGCATAAAGCAAAGAGTAAAAAAAGAGAAAAAACACCTAGGTGTCGAGGCGTCAAGACCCACATGGATAAGATAACTTGTTTACCCAGAAGTTAACTGAGAATAAGGAAACATATAAACTAAACCACTAACTCCATTTGTAGAGCTCAATTTTAAAATGAAGCATTAAACTCAATCTAATTCTAGAGCAGATTATGGCAACTGAAGAGGAATAAGGGAGGTTTCAGTCACTACCAGTACCCACTTCCGAATTTTTTCCCTCTCCCAAAACAGCTCTTGCATAAAGAAGCTGCAAGTACTTCTTACTGAAAAGGCTCCACTGCTACGTGTCAGCAGGGGGAGCTGTGGTAACACCAAACACCAGGTTACCGGGTCTGAGGGACCTCAACTGAACTGCCAGCTGGAGCAAGTCCTGAGACAGCTCTGGACAGAGGTGGTGGATGTGTCGATACGCTGGGTTCAGGCTTGCCATCTCTCTGCTTTACAGGGTGGTGGGTGGCAGCAGGTCTTCTAGTGGCTCAAGTGGGTCTCTACCCCCTCTGCAGTTACCTGCTGGCTGGCGCTGAGGATGCAGTGTGTGGATGTCCATAGGGAAGTGGAGTTTGTTGCGGATGATCTCCTGGTTCTTGCCTGTGAATTTGTTGGCACTGTTGATGCTCTTGGTGTGCCAGTCTGTCCAGTACAAACTGTCCTCAAACACAGTGATAGCAAATGGGTGTGGGAGGCCTGTAACGGACATCCAATCATACAGGGATATAATCAGGTCCAACAGGACTCAGGCTAGCAGGGAGACAAGGGAAAGCTCTTGCCACTGCCCCTGCCCCTGCCCCTTAGGTCTTGCCACAGTCAACCTGCTCAAATCCAGCTTACACTAATGTAACAGACAATTCTTCTCTCCTGTTCACCGAAGACTGGGTAGCAAACCCCATCCCTCAGCGGTGGCAGAATTCATCCCACAGTGAAAGAACAGGAGACAAGCATAGAAGTAGGAGCCAGTGGCTCTGAAACTGAGTAGTACTGTGCTACTCTGTCTTCTTTACTGCAGAGAGCACTCCCTGTATGTAGCCCTGTTACTTACCTTGGCTAATAACAGCCTTCCTATTCCGCCCATCGAGGTCAGCCCTCTCAATGACATGATGTTTGGCATCTACCCAGTACATTCGATGTCCTGCATAGTCAATGGTCAGTCCATTGGGCCAGAAGAGGTGTGTATCAGCAATGATGCGCCGATTAGAGCCATCCATGTTGGAATACTCAATGCGGGGAGTGTTGCCCCAGTCAGTCCAGTAGATAGTGCTGGAGGAGGCAGGGAGAGACAGGCTAGAAAATTCATGTCCCACATACTGCACCCAGCATCACTCCTTGTCAAGGCAGAACAGTATCAGTCCTGTGACCTTGAGCACGAGACTGGGTCACAGCCATGGGAGAAGTGACAGCAAACAAGCTAACACTCAACACTTTCAGGCTGGTGAAACCTGAAGGGCCCAGAATAGGATTAAAGCTCTGAAGGCCCCCAGCATTGACACGTTCCCCAAACTGGCAGTACCAAATGAAGGCTTGAGCCCAGAGGCAGCCTTTGTGACCAAGGATGGGGTTTTCAATGTTCACTTGGAAGCACTTGCATGGAGGGGCTCACTGGGGTCCTACATTTTCACTCACCCCTCCATAGGATGTAGGGCAATTGCTCGGGGCTTCTCCAGGTTCTGCCACAAAAGCACTTTCCTGTGAGTGCCATCCAAGTTTGCTACTTCAATTCGAGATGTCCCAGAGTCTGTCCAGTATAATTTGTCATGGATCCAGTCAATAGCAAGTCCACCTATCTCCAGGGGAGAATTAAGCACAGAATGAAACCAGGAGCATGATCTGCTCAGAATGTAGTTCCCTTTCCCTTTCGGCCTCAGGAGAGGCTCAATTCAGTTCTCCTGTCTCTTCCATCAGCCAGGATTAACGCCAGCAGGATACTGATCTCACACCCATTCCATCCAACCCATCCCCTTGCTCAGGGAAATGCACTCCATTTTGAATGCTGGGTTCCCACTTTTCTCCATTCACCTACCCCTATTCTCACATCATGGTCAGTCCCCCAGGCTTTTGCCTTTTTTGTGGTGACGCACCTGGGCTCTCCAGCCCTGTAGAAACCACCTCTTCCACATTGCTACCATTCAGATTGGCCCTCATGATGCGATCAAGAGTGACATCAGACCAAAACACCAGCTCCTTGCTGTGGTGGAAGTCAAGGGCAATGGCGTTTTCCAGGTTGTTCAGGAGCAGCGTATACTCTGAGCGATGAGGCAACACTTGTCGGATATCAATTCGATTGGCAAAAAGCAGCACTGGCTCTGGCCCTGAGAATATATGAGAAGACAGCATTAAAGTACTTTGACAGTGTTCTCCCTACCATTGCCTCTGCAGCAAGTCCCAGAACATAGTTTTGCAGTACTGTGTCATGGTTTAACCCCAGCCAGCAACTAAGCACCACGCAGCCGCTCACTCACTCACCTCAACCCAGTGGGATGGGGGAGTGAATTGGAAAAAAAAAAAGGTAAAACTCAGGGGTTAAGAACAGCTTAAGAGAACAGAAGGTAAGAAACTAATAATGATGACAATAATAAAAAAAGGATACGAAACAAGTAGTGCACAATGCAATTGCTCACCACTCGCTGACCGATGCCCAGTTAGTTCCTGAGCAGCGATCCCCCCAGGCCTACTCCCCCCATTTTATATACTGGGCATGACATCTCATGGTATGGAATATCCCTTTGGCTTGTTTGGGTCAGCTGTCCTGGCTGTGTTCCCTCCCAACTTCTTATGCCCCTCCAGCCTTCTTGATGGCTGGGCACGCGAAGCTGAAAAATCCTTGACTTAGTCTAAACTTTACTTAGCAACAACAGAAAACAGTGTTATCAACAGTCTTCTCATACTGAATCCAAGACACAACACTACACCAGCTACTAGAAAGAAAATTAACTCTATCCCAGCTGAGACCAGGACATACTGGCAGCAAGAAATCAGCTCCCAAGTGCAAAACACTTCTGAGAGCTGTTTTCACAGCCTAACACAGTCCTAACTCAAAGATGAGCAGTTTTAAACCTTTTGGCAAACAGTCAGCAAGAAGTGTTCATTCCAGGTCCCACTTCATTCAGCCTGCCTCACCTCAGCCTCTGAAACCATACCACTAGGCAGTTACTTAGCCGCTGGACTATAGTTTTCTTTTCGTATATCCATCTCCTAGCCATACAAACACACATGCTCTACCACATCTTCTACCAAAGACAAGAAAGGTAAAATCTGCCTCAGCCAGATATAAATTCAGCAGGTACTTCCACTGCAGAGAAAGAAAACCGAGAAAAAAAAGGAAAAAGAATATCAACATACTTTAAGGATTTCATTAGGGGAATTCCTGATGAAATATTAATTCTTTAAATGGAATTTCTAATTCCTCAGCTCCTGCATTAGACCAGCTGAGGAATAAAGTTAAACAAGTATACAGATGCCCTTAAAAAACAGCAGATGTCCATAGAGCAGCCACTCACAGCATTCAGGACTGGTGACCACCATCAAGAGTCAAACCACAAAGAGCTGTGATAGAACCTTACTGACTGGAAAAGTTAAGACATTTCTTGAACAGAGACAGAGGCAGGAGTCTGGTTTTGTCCCAGGGTCTGGGTCACCAGGAATTGACAAGGGACTAAGAAAAGAAGGCAAGTGTTGTCCTGCTGGCAGGGAAAGGAAACAGTGAAGTATCTCTCCATGGTCAAAATCACACAAAATTTTCACAGGTATTCACCAACAACCTGGGCATATCTAATGCAAATCCAGGTACTTCCTTTTCCTCACATGTTGGCTTGGTTAACAGCATAATGCTGCCAATGAAGCATTAGAGACAAAATTATGACAACTGGACCAACACACACACACCCCAGAATAAGGCTGAACACCTCTTTACCTAGAGCTTTGCAGCTACGCTTGTCAGGTCTCAGTTCATAGCCTTGCTCACACCAGCACTGGAAGCCTCCTTCGCTGTTGGTACAGCCTTGGCTGCAGTAACCTTCCTCAGCACATTCATTCACATCTGCACGTTACAGACAAAGGGAGAAAATTACCATTATATCATCAACAAGCCAGGCAATCTCACTGATAGCTTGCTTCTGCTTTCATGCTCTGATTTGCACCCTATCACAGGCATCAACTTCAAGCACATCAAAGCAGCAGGGAGGAGGCTACTGCTCCAAAAACCCACCTTGGCATGATCGGCCATCTTCCAGGAGCCTATAACCTGTGTGGCAGGTGCACTGCACCATCCCTCTTACCATCTGGCACTTCTGAGCACAGCCACCATTGTTGACATTGCAGTTCTCCTCCCCTGTTCGTGGACCTGTGAAAGGAACACATGAAGATAACTGAGCTGAAACCACAAGGCAGCTGCTTGTGTCCTCAGCAGTTATGCAGCAGTCACCCTTCAGAACAGGCTGAGCAATATGGGGAGAACAGAAGCTGCCTCTTCACAGTCAGAACTCTCCCCTGCAGGCCACAACTACAGGGAACAACAAAGCTCAGAATAATATGGTTTTAGGATTCACTATCTCTGCAGACAAACTTTGATATGTGAGACTGTAATCTTCTCCCCATTATTCCTTGTCTGCAGTATGTGACTGGCAAAATCACCAAGGCCTTCCTCCTCAGTCTTCAACTCTCCCCCATTACCACAGCCCAGGCTTTCTTCCCTACACATATACTTCAGCAACACCAAATAGACTCCCACACAACACAGTGCTTCCATTTATGTTTAAGATTGAACTTGGAGGACTTACGGCAGTTTTGATGTGGGCTCTCATCACTGCCATCTCCACAATCATTTGCTCCATTGCACAACTTCCTCTGGCCAATACAACGCCCATTCCCACACAGGAACTGGTCTGGGGCACACTGAGGAGTCCCTGCAATAGAAGAAGGGGAAAGTAAGCACACCACAGCTTACTGATGGAACAAGAGTCATGGTGAAGAAAAGGATATAGAACATTTTCTAGGATTTGTTACAAACTTTACATATGAGCACAAATCCATTACTTCCTTGAATTCAGCTCATCTTGCACTCCTTACTGCTCCACATATCTTTATGCTGATTTGGAGTTCTCTCCTCCAGACTGAGTCCAGTGTTGCTTTACTGGGAAGTTCAGCTATTTAGTTTCTCTCGGAATGACTGGAAGGTCCTGGCTTAGTTCCCTTTGGTTCCAGATTCCACAACCCTACTCAGCATGTGCAGGAGAGGAGTCAGTTCCTCACTTTAATCATCTGATATGTCACCCTAGCATGGCTATGGATCTTAAAACTGCCTAGGAATGAGTGTCTTGTCCAGCACTAACTGCACTGTGATGGACTTGGAATGAGATTTACATGCATCCTTGAAATCAGAGCTCAGGCAACAGGATTTCACACGAGCTACACGCTTGGACTTCTGCTGTTGGCAGGGAGACTCTACAGAACTCTTGTAAGTAAAATAATACTGTTTGTAGGGACTTGGCCAATCTGATTGTTTCTTTAGCAATAACTGCACTGTCCAGTTGCCTCTTATTTCTTGTACCTCTTAAGCTGACTTGGTTAGTGGTTTCCAACTCATCACCCTCTGATAATCCTAGGAAGACAACAGGACAATGCAGTTATCAGCAAAGAAACAATTAGATTGGCAGACTGCCTGGAAGCAGCATGGAAAAGGGCAGTTGTGACATTAGTGAAAAGTACAAAAAAGAACTAACAGACACAGCAACCGGGAACATAAAACGAAATCACATGCAGATTCATTCACTTTTCAGAGCGCAGGAATGTTTTATATGAAGAATTCTGAAACACACACTGCATTTGTCATATTGAACGTAAAGATCCTTACATCAGCTGGTCTCCTAGTGTTCTAGGAATCTTCTCTCTATCGCCAATAAAAATATAATTCTGCTCTAAATCCAAGAGGTGACACAGGATTTTAACTCTTGCTACAGACCTTGAGACAGCACACTATTTCACTTAGAAGAGCCAGTAAACATTCTGCTTGGAAGCCCTGAGTTAATTTTTACTGGCTGACTATCACCATAGACCTAATGCAGAACTGCACAACTAACCTTACAGTAACAATAGCTGTACTCAACCACCTTGGGTTTCGTTTGACGTAGAGAGGTTGAATTTTAGTGGCTCTAGAAGTTTGACTTGGCTTCTGGGTGGCAACTGTTCTTTCAATACCTCTAAATACCTTTGTTATCAGGATGAGGAAACAGGGTTACCAGCTTGTCTTTAAATACAATTGCTTTTTCCAGAATTACCACCATCTCCTGCACACTGGTGCTCATGACAGCTGACCAATCTAGAGCAGCTGCTCTTGAAGGGCTACAAAGTGTGCCTCTCCAGGTCCTCTGAGCTCAGCTGTCCTTGTAGAACACCCATTCTCCCCTCCTCAACAGGTCCAAACAAGGGGTACAGTTTTACAAACGCCTTTTGTCAGCCCTAAATCCACTGTTTAAAATACACTGATCCAGAAGGGTCAGTATGCACAGCTGGGCTCCACTTAGTGGGATGAATTCATGGACCAGTACACACTATTCCTTAACAAGGCCTATAGACATCCTGAAGGATTTAAGGAAAACAGAAGATTCTCTGTTGAAACCCTCCTCTTCTCCATAACCACTATTATATAAAAGAATGGCTATATGCAAAATTATTACTAGAAAGAGAGAGAGAGACTCCTGAGCAAGTGAGAGAGACTCCTGAGCAAGTATCTAAAGGGGGAAGCTGACACCCTTAACCTCTAAAACAAAGGCTTTATCCTTCACTTCCACAAAATGCCCTTTTTGGTTCCACTGCCTGCTAGAATTGCTTGGCAGTTTCACAAGGCAACATGAAAGCTATCCAGAACTATCTAGAAGGCACGAGTTAGACACAGTCCATTTGACAAAGGTAGCAACTTTGCACACTATTAATGCTTCCAAGTCTGAATGGAATTGTGTCAGACCTTTGTGGTAATTCATAGTGTAGGGACAATATAGGAAGATACAGGGATCTGATATTTGACAAGAAAACACACTGAAGTTTAAGCACACAGACCTGCACCTGTTTGCAAGCACAGAAGATAGCCTATAGATCCCATTCTTTGGGAAGGATGGAAACTCTAGGCTGAACTCAGTGAAGCAATCCAAAAGAGACTTCACTACCTATTACCTCCAGAATGGAAACAGTAGCTATAAGCAGCAAGGCAGCAGGCCAAACCTGTGTTCTCACAGTTCTCCTCATCACTGTTGTCAGAGCAGTCATCTTCCCCATCACAACGCCAGGACAGACGGACACAGCGCCCTGATTTACAGCGGAACTGGTCAGCTGTGCACATAGATGTAGCTGCGGGACCAAAAAAAGAACATTAGATGAGCACAAAGGATCAGAAGAGACCCAGTTCCAAAGCTAACAATCCCAGACACTCCTTTTCATCTGCAGAAACTGAACACTTCCACCAGTTCCCAGCACTCACTGCAGTTCCTCTCATCTGACTGGTCATCACAGTCGAAGTCTCCATCACACCTCCAGCCAGCGTTAATGCACAAGCCACTGTTGCACATGAACTCTCCAGAGCGACAAGGCTGGTGAGATGCTGCAGAGATGGTAAAGAATATAAAGAGCAAACTCAGACCAATGTAACATCCCCAAAGCCTCTCAACACCACCCTTACACTCCACTATTGTGGAACTTGGTCCTGAATACGACTCCTTCTGGAAAATGCTTTAATTCATGTATGCAGAAGCATACTGACTACACAAATCACTATTCTCACTTTCCTGAGTTTAAAAAAAATAATGAAAGAGCCATCTTATGTACGAACAATTAGATTGCTGTCTACACTGCAATGCCACTCCAGCCAATGGAAAATCCATTTAGGTTTGCAACTCATATGCTTGGACCAGTATATCACCTTGCGCTAACTTACAGCAGTCTGATTCATCAGACCAGTCCCCACAGTCATCGTCGCCATCACAGTGGTAGATGTCCAAGATGCAGCGTCCATATGCACACTGGAACTCCTCCAAGCTGCAGGTGGCAGCTGGAACATCTGATGCTAACAAGGGAACCAAAGAAAAAATGCCTGAGGTAACAGGACACAATCCAGTTTAGATGCAACCTTCTAAAATAACGGACTAGCTAGTATTCAATGGAAAGGTGTTGGAAATTACTAGCCATTGCTGCCTATCTCTGAATGACTTATACTACTGAGAGGAACTTAAGTGTTGTTTGTGCTTCACTGAGAGGCAGGTTAAACCTATATATATATGACACCCATGCAGACAATCCACTAAAAATAATTAAAAAATTACATAGGAAGTTAGTCTACAAACACTAACTTTTCAAGAGCCATTAATTTCTAGAGAAGGAAACAGCTATGAAGGAAGGGCTGATGGGAAAGCAACAAAAAGGATCCAAGAGTATCACCTTCTGTCTTGTGCTTGAGAAAGTACATCTTAGTGCCCTCCAGAAACTGTTTAAATTGTTTATTAAGCCTGAAAAAAGGTAGATATCAACACAGATGGAAAAATAAAGATACCCTTTGGGATAGCTCTATATTAAGGACTGAGGCATGTCAGAATGCAACCTTAAAGTATGGAATGATTCCTTTAAAATTTTAACAAAATAAGTACCTAAAGACTAAAGGAAGCAAGAAGCAGCAAGGTGCCCAAGCCTGCAGCTAACTTTTAAGGATTTCCCCCCCTCCCTTTCCTCTCAAGCTGTTGCTAAAAGAAACTATAAGGAGCGCTGCCAGACAGAAGACCCTGGGCAAAGCCCAACAAACTCATAGTCAAGGATTTGCCCACTGTTGTCTGTTTAACAGCACACTATGTGGGAAGGGATGAAAAATACTGAGTCCCATACAACAGAATGTGACACCTCTTCTCATACTGTCCAGAGAATGA
>JANZLQ010000032.1:20980239-20993263 GCA_026212715.1 Elanus axillaris
TATGTGGGAAGGGATGAAAAATACTGAGTCCCATACAACAGAATGTGACACCTCTTCTCATACTGTCCAGAGAATGACTTGTCCAGAGAATGACCACTACATGTTTCAGGGATATGAGTCTTTCAGCTGAGGAGCTCTGAAAACAAATCCATTACACAAAAGGGAAAAGAAAGACTGACAGTCTGGGAAGTGAACTACACCTGCCTCTCCAATCTGAAGTAGTGGACACAGCCTGCAGGCATACAGTTAAGAGCTTTAGTTCAGCGAATATTCAGTGGCTAGATACTAAAATGTGTGCTAACGTGTGCCTCACCAAAGGAACGTGAAGGAGTGTTTGGGTCTCCTTGAGGAGAAAATGAAGTCAGTGACTTAAATTCTCATGTAGTGTGATTCAATTGTAACACATACTCACATCCAAAAGACACACACACACACACCAGAAGAAAAACATAAAAAAGAACAGTGTGGTCCCACCTTGTCCTAGATGAATAGACAAACAGGATTGGAGATAAGAAAAAGATGACAACCACATGGAGGAAGATAAGAGAAAGGGAGGTAGCCAAACTGCGCTTCTCTGAGTTACTTAAAATGCTTTATAGAGACAACTGCCAGCCAGGACCGGAGAAGCAATCCAGGTCAGAGAAGCAGGGGCACCAATCCTGGGTGCCCCTCCACTTCCACGGGAAGCAAGGTTGAAACATCTCCCCTCCCTTCCCAAGGGCCTATTCATGGCCTGCAGGGAAGTGACAGACAAGGGAGTGAGAAAGGGAGAGGGGGAAAGGAGAGGGAGAGAGGCTGGCTTCCTCTTAGAGCCCTTTCCTCCCTTAGAAACGTTTGCAGCCCCTGGCTCCCTGCCAACTCTCATTATCTGGAGAGATAAAAGACAACTCCCCCATGCATCCACTCCCCCTGCCCTTCAGGAGCTGGCGGCCCTGATCCCCTTCCCAGAGCCTTTTGAAGTTTCCTGCTATCTAGAACAAATTCTGCAAAATGCCTTTGAGAGCAAGGTGGGGGAAGGGGCCACTGCAACTTCCACAGACACCCACAGTACTCACAGACACAGGAGAGAGGCAGTGGGGGTTAGGAACGGACATAATAGAGTCCTGTCCCACTCGCTACAAGCCTGTGAAGGTGGACGAGAATAACAACTGTTGTGGGCTCTCACGGCCCCCCTTCCCCATCAGTCACTTTTCGGACAACATCCTGCATAAAGCATCTGAGCGAAGAGAGAGGTTGGTCAGGCAGGCAGCCCTGCAGTGTGTCAGCTGGGGATGTGAAGTCCCTGAGGATGCTGTCACTGGGCAGAGACCCCCACAGAATTTCAGGCAGGAATTAGACAAGTGGAAAAAGAAAGGAATAGTTTTCTCCCCTTCTCCCCTGGCCCTCAACTCCTACAGTTTTGTAAAAGCTGTATTCAGTAAAGCATAAGCCTCCTGCTCTGACTGAAGATCACACAGCCATGGGAAGGAACAGAGAAGCAGCCAGGCACAGACAAAGTATGCCTGTGAGGTAACACAAGAGATACACCATTCTCTTGTGCCCTCTGGGGTAGGCAACAGAAGGCAGCATAGCTGCCAGTACAGGCAGGACTAACTTGTTTTTGATCTCTGCTGCAGAAAACGTGCCAAACCCCAAGACAGGAGCAGGTCCAAAGGGCTATTTCCTGTGGTTGCAAAGCAAGGAGAGCACTTACGGCAATTCTCTTCATCTGAGCCATCCTTGCAGTCTGTGTCACCATCACAGAACCAGTGCTCAGCTATGCAGCTACCGTCACTGCAACGGAACTCCTTCTCTGAGCACTTTCTCATGTCTGCAGAGACAGCAACACAAACAAAGCCTTGGTTTTTCTCACGAGTACCCAGGAAACAACTGCACCATGCGCCCAAAGCTCCTAGGGCACCCACAAACAAGATTGCTCATTAAACCATACATACTCGTGTCATGCAGTGCCTGAGCAAAAACTTCATTGTTCATTTAACTGACACAGAGTGCTGGATTCAAAAGGAATCCATGGGACTTCACAATGGCATGTCAAAGAATAACAGGTCTCAAGTGATTTTTGCCTGGCAGGTAAGCCACACAGCCTGAGATCCCAAGTAGCCAGCCCTGGGAACAGAATATCCCACAAGCCCAGCCCAGAGAAGCCAGCTGTGAGCCATCGCCATGCTCAGGGGATCCTAGAACTGCACAGGTTGGAGTCTGTACAACCCCCTTTAAAGCACTGGCAGGGCAGTATTTGTAGGGCCACATTACTCACCACACTGCTCATCGCTGTTGTCGCCACAGTCGTTGTCACCATCACAATGCCACAGGCTGCGGATGCAGTATCCGTTCTGACATGAGAACTCATCTTCCTCACACTCCCGTGGAGCTGCAGGGACACAATGGAGAGAAGGTGAAGGCAAGGCAAGAAGATTTACCTTGCAGAACACCAAATCTGTGATGTATTACAAATTGAGCAACATCATCCTCCAGGGACACCATGATGTTGGAGAGCAGATTCCCCTTCCCCTAAAAATACCAGGAGGGCCACTGTGAGTTTTCTTGAGTGTCTCTCTTCCACTCCATCCACAAGTCAATAGTACAGCAGTCTCTAAAAGTTGAGAACATGGCTTGGAGGAAGCACCTAACAGAGAGATGGAGCCACGTGCCCTGTGCTGGTACTCTAGCACAGCCCCAAGCCAGGCTCAAGAGATCTCTGCACAGAAAAAAGGCAATCCAGGACTCTTTTTAAAGACATCAATAGGCCCCATCATTATCTAACAAATAATTCTTGGTAGAATTACATCTCCACCTTCTTTTCACAACAATGCCAAAGCTACCTTCAAAGGAAAGGAAATGTTCATTGAAAAGGGAGAGCGAGAATTTAAGCTTCCCGTTCTGAATGTCACAGTATTTGCAGTCTCATTCCACTCTCTTTGCCAGTCTTTGAAGGAAGCTTGTCTGTAGACCAGTGAGGAAAGGAAAGGGACTGCAAAACTTGCACCTGAGGACCTCAATCCAACAGAAACCCTCCTATACTTACGTGTTAGTCTGAACAACCCCCTATGAGTCTCTTATTCACAGAACCTTGCCTTCCTCCTTTTATTAGTCTCCAGATCTTTTGATCACACCCTTCTCCACTGTTGTCTTAGATATGAAGGCATTCCATCCTTCTCTGAAAAATTGAAGACCAAACAGACCCCAACCTATTTACCTTTTCTTTCATGAAAAACCTTTGAACAGACTGGAAAACTGAGCTCAGCCCTGTGATCCAGAGCATCACACAGGATATCAAACCCCTGAACCTTGCTTCCCAGCCCTTTGCCCAAAAGGGCAGGCAAAGATAAAGGGCATACTGATCAAAAAGTGAATTCATTTCCACATGAGTATTGGGCATGGAATACTTTATAACCGAGAGCTTTATTTTTGCATTTCTTGAGATGTGGTTCCTCCATCAGAGCCATTCTGGGGCACCATGCACACAACTTTTTTGGATTCAAGGGCTGTAAAGTAATGTTTATTAAGCAGCTGCAACCATCTCAACCAGACAGCAAAACAGTTCTGCCCCTAATGGCAGCCTGATGCCAGCCCTAGCAACCAGTGCAGTTTCAGAGAAGCAGAAGCTCCAGTGCCACATAACATGATGGTTTTCTGGCACATGCTGCAAGTACAGACCTGATGATTTGTCGTGGAGAAGGAAAGTTGTATCACTGAGCAACTTTGGCTAATGGAAGCCAACTGCAAGTAACCCTTGTCCTCAACACAAAGGGGAAAGGAGGAGGCTGAACTCTAAAGACTCAGGCAAAATTCCCTCCATTTTAATAATCTGCAGAAGCACAACAGCAGTGCTCACAGCTAGCAGCCTGCCATGGCAGCTCTTCTGAAGATGGCGCCTCACATGGCAGCAGTCAGTCAGCTTTCAGGGTAACTGTTCTCTGTGGGCAGCATCCCCACAGCACCTCCCTCTCCTCAGGGAGCTCTCTTTGAAGGGAGAGGATGCTGGGGACAGGACAGCACAGCAGAAAAGTCAGACAGTGGAACCTGAGGCCCCAGGAAGTCAGCCAGACAGGCAGTTCAGCAGGATTTGGCAGGGGTTAGGTGTTTCCACGAACAGGGGAGGACACGAAGAGCTCAGCTCGGGGAAGTGCTTCATGGGACATTAACTAGCAAAGCTGCAGGGCATAAACGGTTCTCCAGCTGGATAGAGAAGCATCCCCTCCCCCAGGACACCCAGCTGAACAGCAAGCCAGGTGCCAAGGTGTCAGGGCTTACAGACATCAGGTACACACCTCTGTCAGAGGCAGGATATAACTTATTACAAGCCATAGATCTGATTCAGTGGATAAACTCTTACTTTCCTGTAAGAAAAAGGGTCAGCTTTCCCCAGCCATGGCAGGCAGGCACGACATCCACCCTCTCCCCTCAGAGAGGTGACTTACGGCAGTCCTGTTCATCAGAATCATCCTCACAGTCATTGTCTCCATCGCAGACCCATGACCGGCGGATACACTTCCCGTTGTCACAGTGGAAGTCCAAGGGGGAACAAGTGGGCAGCACTGCAACAGCAAAGAAACACTTCATGGAGCTGCAGCCAGCTTCCTTCCTGAAAGTGAAGTTCCTTCCCTCCTGAGGGAGGGCTACATCTCTTAGAAACAAAAGACATAAAATTTCAAGTCATGAGGAAGAGCTCTTCCTCAGATGGGGTGCCAGGATAGGTCTGTAACTTGTCAGTCTCTCCTCCCCAAAGCAGCACTGACCTTTCCACAATAAAGTAGCCACCACAATTCTCCCACTGAGTTCCTTTTTTCTCTTTCATCCCCGAGCCTGCTGTCCTCCCATAACTGCACTTGGTTTATAACAAGCAAAATTACTTTATCAACATCTTTCCTGCATGCTTCCCAGTGCAGTCCATCCTGTTTCTATTACACCCTGAGTTCTTCAGAGTGAGAACTATCAGAAACAACATTTTTGAGAACAGGATTTTGCAAGATGCACGCTACAGTGTGTGTTCCAGCAAAGGGACTCTGCCAACATTTTTGTCTAACAAACCTGCAAGGAGAAGCTTAGAGGCAGAAATGTGCTGTTGGGGATAATTTGCTGTACCTCAGTTGTGGGCAATAGAGTCCAAACCCTGCTAGAGGTCTCCAGAATGGATGGAGGAAGGGACATCAGGTGATGCTTGCCTGCACAGGAGTCTGCTGGCAATCAAGTGGAACCACAAATCCACAGTGTTTGAAGAGGTCTGGAGCCACAAAGCTGGAATTCAAGGGGAGCATCAGCCCTGTCCTTCCCCCCACAGATGAGAGGAACACTCAAGCCAGGGAGGGTCATGCTTTTAAGTGCTGCCAGCTGTGGGAGGGAAGGGGCTGCACAAGACTGTTTCTGACAGGTGTGTTCTCCAAAGAACAACATTTGCTCAGCACGAAGGGGCAAGGGCTGGAGAGGCTAGTGCCTGAAACCCTTTCATCCCAGCCCAGCTTGCCGACAGCATCTCCCATCTGTCAACAGGCAGGCCAGCCCTCTTCTGCTATGCTGCTACCTCTTCCCTTGCCAACACTGCCCTGGAGGTGGGAGCGCAAGGGGAGGGAGGTGGGTAAAAGAAGAAGGTGAAAACAGCAGCCACATACAGAAGGAGGAGGATTTAGTAAGGAAAACACACAGTCACATTTTCAGCTATTCCAGCTTCCTCAAACCTCCGTTTCCCCTTGGCCCAGGACTGCTGCCAATGTCCTGTGAAAGCAGCATGGATTATACTATACAGAATCATTCACTGGTCTCCATACCAAGTCCTCCAACATTGCTCGCTAAGGGCCTGTCCTAAAAGCCTCCCACTCTAAGAATACACTAGTGCAGTTAAATTCAGACTTGCTCTAACATCTCTTTTCCTAACCACAAATTGGGATCATCTTCTCAGCTGTTCCTGCAGTATAGCAGGCGTAGGCATCTCTGTATCTGAGAGGACGTCATTGCAGACACCATTGTTCTCAATGCTGAACCCTGCACTAGATGACAAAATACAGAATCTGGCACCGGCCCTTGGGAAAAGGTTCTTCCCATCATGTCCAGGATGCCCCATGCAGATATATGTCCAGGTCAGATGCAGCTACTTCTAGACCCCAGAGAAGTATGAAGGAGAGGGAAGCATACAGATCTGTATTTTCACCCTACAGGTTTGAAAGCACGCTGGTCTTCCAAAGGCTGACCCGTTTCCTTATACTGAGCTTTCTCTGAATAACCCTGTGCTGCTGCATCAAAATGGAGAGGGAGCTTCTCCTTCTTCCCCAGGGCAGGCAGAAGGGGAAAACAGTCCAGTTCCCAAACTCTGCTTCCAAACAAAACCAAGACAGATCTTTAGATTCAGAGGGTCAGTCCCACAGATCAGCCCTCTCTCCCCCAAGCACAACTTCCATACACTGCATGCTGAGCAAACCTTCCCCAGCCTCAGCTGCAGTTTCAGGACTAAGACCATCCCCCCCAGCATATGCTTTTCTGTCTGCCCTCCCCAGACCCAGCGTGACTAATCACCAAAGGACTGCACAGGAGCCACCTGGAAGGGAATTTGCACGCTGACTCTCCAGGGGAGAATTCTTCAGGCTCCCAGAGGGTTAGCCCATTAGCGCTGGTTCAGAGCCGATACCATTATCCCGCTGAACTGCTGCATCCCTTCATGAGGTAACGACACAAAATGAAATTCCACCCCTACAGGGAGCAGTTCAGCCAATTTCATACTCCCCCTAAATATAAAAATTGAGCTTCAAGCACAGGGGAGGGGAAGCAGGGGGAAGAGGGCAAAACACAAACTGCCACATACAAAGGAGAACCTAATTCCCACCCCGGCAGACAGCAAGTGTGTGCCAGCCCAGACAACACCAGGGGGGAGATAAATCCCCTTCTACAGGAGCTTTCCTTTAAAGGAGGTAGAAAAACCACAAACCCACTTAAGACAAAAAAAAAAATGAATGAAGGCTGATGTCTCGTAGAGCAGAGGAACTGCCAATGGGATCAGGGCAGGGATCCACGTAAACTCGTAACCTGAATCTAATAACGGTCAGAAGCAGATGCTTCAAAGGAAAATGCAAAAGATTCTGGGAGCAGCTTTCACACAGGGGCAGTCTCTCTCTAACCCCCTCTTTCCAGCTCTGCCCTCCCAATCCATGATCCTTTCTCCCCATTAAAAAGCAAACTGCCTACACAGAAACATTCCTGTGTTTCCTTCTATTCATTCTAAACACATCAGGCTTCAGTTCCACTGTATGGCACTTTGCTGTAGGGTTGTTATTATTCAGCCCTTCTGTTGGTCATTTATTACTTCATATTTTGATGAGTTTTATTCCCATGGAGTTAAAGCTGAGGGCATACCACTAGCCCAGAGTTAGTGTTTAGTACTGTTGTAAATATATCCAAAGTGTTTGGAAATCTGAAGTTAACAGGAAATTCAAAAGTTAAGAGGTCACACTTAGAACATTGAAACAACCTCCACTATATTTTGTCCTGACATCATGGAGCAGCTATACAATTTGGTAAGTGTATTGCTTTAACTCATGTACCTCATTCCAAAAGCCACGCTTCCATGGTCAGAAGAAGAGTATATGGCAATACAAATGAAGCAGTAGGAACTCCTTTCACTACCAGAGATGGAGCAAGACCTCTCTGGACAGGCTGGATTAGCATCTAGAAGACTGGAAACAGAACCCCTATATTCTCTTCCCAGCTTAACATTGACACTTGCATGACCATGGGACAGTTCTGTCTCTAGCCCCACTTCCCCAACCTGTAAAATGAATATTTATTACTTCTTAAGAAAGTCTTTGCAAAGTGCAAGTAGGCACTGCTTCCACTGATGAGAAAGCAATCACAAATGGCACTAACATGCTTTCACCACTACTCAGACCAGGATTAGGTAATGCAACAGCAAACACAGTTAAGCCTCATCCCCCTTCCCTGCTCAATTCCAGCTAGATCTCTCCGTATCTGTGCAAAGAAACAATATATTCCTAAAAGAGATGAGAAAAGGCAATTCCTAGGATGAAGATAGACAAATGCCCAGACAGACAGGGAGTAAGCCATCTCCCTAGGCAGAGCAGAGAGGCAGGATGAGGAAAAACCCCAAGAAAGGGAAGCTGGTGGGAAGAGCTAGGCTGGGCAGCAACAGCCCAAGAGAGCACATCTGTCAACTGACAGTGAACAACACAAAAAGGCCTTTGAACTTCCAACCATTTCCCTAAGCTCATCCCTCTGCATGGTCACACTGGACATCATCCAAGGTTTCAGCAAGCTAGGTCTATCGTAAGCCTGCTATTCCTCCCCCTCTCCCAACTCCTATTACACAGGGCACTCTTTTATGGCTAAGCAGAAGGGGAAGGGGGAGGGCGGGGGAAAAGGGAAGTTTATAAGGTGAAACGCAGGCTGAATCACGTCCCGCTGTCCTTTGAACACTTTATCCCTGTTGCCTGTGGTGAGCAGGTTGCTTTGTACCCAAGGACAGTGAGCGACTGGTGTTCAGAGCCCTGGAGCACAGTGGTTTGAACAATACTGCTTGTTTAATTAGACAAACTCTCAGTCAAGTGAAGAATGAGAATTTAAAAAATAGATACAAACTCAAAAAAATTCATGCTACCTACATTACAGACAACTGCAGCCTGACCCCTAGCTATGTCCACGCTCATGCATGTGTATGAGCAGAGATATACACACAAACATAGATCTGTTTGCTGAGATCTGTAGCACAGTGGGCAGTAAGTCCAGAAACAAGAATAAAGGACGTTAGTCAATCTCAGGAAGAAATAGGAAACACCGCATTTTGCTAACTGCGTTTTGGAAAATCTAGTTCCAGAACAACATAAAACATTTCCAATTGCACTGCTGAACTGTGTTTAAGGATGTTGCTAGTCAAAAGAAAAAAAAAGAAAGAAAAAAAAATTTGAAAAGAGTATCAGCACCCAATCTTTCACAGCCCTTTGATCACAAGCGCTCTGCCCGAGGGGGCACTGCATTAATTCTGATGTCTTTTAAAGGAAACACACATACTCCAAGCCCAATAAAATGACGAAGTATGGTTCCAGATATAGAGCTGGTGTCTTTTCAAGAGAAACTTGAACTCTTGTGAAGGGTTCCTAATTAGTAAAACTTGAAGTTTGGAAGTGAAGCTTTATCTGAGCTCTTGCATCTCAGCTCAAGGCTGCTGATTAAGTGAAGGGCAGAGGGAAGATGATTCTTTTAAAGTTTCCATTCATTTTAGTAAGAGACCTGTGAGATTTTTATCCTCATATCACCTCAGAAAATTTTGTGGGACTGATAAGCAAGCTATACTGATAGCCCTGTTCTCCTGGCAAGGAAGAGACCCTCTTCTGGTCTTAAATGAGTTATAGATCAACAGGAACTGCCTGAATTTCCCTATGAGATAGGAACAACAGACCGCCTTCAGTAAGCTTTAACATAAAAGGAGTAAACTCTTCTTCAATCCTTTTAAATGAAAAAGTATTGTACATCAGTGCATGGAGCTAAGCAAGCAAGTCTGTGTCCCAAGGAGCTACACGTTTACAAGCCTATTAGGTATGATAGAGGTCCAAAATTCAGATTAAGAAGGTTCTACTGGGGGGTGGTTACAAGGGGATTTGGCGTATCTTAGGAGAAACAGAACAATTTATCAATCCTCAGGCCAAGTTTACTCAGTTGTCCTTTCACCCTTGCCACAGGAAGTAAGGCTCATTCACACCAGGCTGGACTTCAAAGCGCATGCAGGAGGGCAGAATGAAAACCATTCCTCTGCTTGCATGCAGCTTTCGTTAGGGACAGTCCAAAGTAGTCTCTGTTGGCACAAGGCAGGAAGGCAGCTGAGTCTGTGCATGTGTAGCAAAGGCTTCCAAGTCAGACGCTGTCAGCAAGCCAGAGAGCTGACACCAGAGAAAGTCTATGAAGCTGGCATGACAGCTGTGAGGTTGCTTATTACTATTATTACTACAGCGTTCTGGCTTGTAAACATGATCCAGAGCAGGAAGCAAACATGTCACTGCATAATTGGCTCCCATCACAGCAGGACTTCAGCTTTACAAGAAAAACAGTTCCTGTCAAGCCAGGTAAGCAGAGGCAGGGCTCTCCCAAAAACAACGGGAAAATACCTAAGAGAGGCAGACATTCAGAGGACACCAGTACAAGTGGAAAATGTCTGGGGTGTGCAGAAAGGGTAACAGCCGAGGAAAAACTTAGTACAACCGACTCAAAAAGTGGGAATTTGTTTTATAGCTTGTAACAGAACATTAAAAAAAAAACCCAACCAAACCAAAACACACCACATTTTAAGAATTTATCTCAAACTGAAAATCTCTCTGAAAAGGAAATATTCCCTGTGTCTGCTCTTGTTTTTCATAGCTGCAACTCCTCTCACTCACTGCCAAGTATCTTGCCCCCCCTCTTTTTTTTAAAAATACAGTGTGTTTCAAGCGATCGGTCATTCTTTAACTGAAATGATAGATTACCAGTTCAAGGCTAGAAAATTGCATTAATATAGAATTTAGTAAACTCCAATCAACTCCTTAAGCATATGCAGTGCTATATATACACAGATGCAAGACTGGGTCTTGACTTGCAAAAGTAATGTTCACCTTTCCCCCCCCCCTCCATGTTTCACTCTCTTGCTTTACTAGGAGTCCAGCAGTCCAACATCTTCCCATTCTCCTCTCCCTTTCCCAAGGAACTAGACAGAACTCTCTCAGGAACTCGTGCGAGTCGCCGTATCGGCTTACAGTATACATATGAGCTGATACACTGAAGGAAAAGTAGACCTTAAAACAAGCATGACTGCAACGTTATTTCTCTGGAAAGTTAGGACATTCACAGGGAAAAAAAAGAAACCCCTGTAACTCTGTAAAACTACCTTGCAGCAGACCAGTGGAAATGTGGAATTTCTTGCAATCGCCTCTGCTCTTCTGATCAGAGACATCTACTTGATGATAATATAGATCCTGTCTTGAAAACTCAGAACTATACTTCCATACATTGCTGAAAAAGAACGCCAGCAGCTTTAGCATCTCAGAAGAGTCCATATAAGTGGTTGCACAGACTTAGGTTCATGAGTCAGAACAAACCACTGGGCTCACCCCAGCATGAAGACTAGCCCCATGGTCTTTGAGGAATCTCACTAATTTTTTAACTAGGTCTCCAACATATCTAGGGCTTGGAGGATGACTTCATCAGGACAAACCAAAACTACAGCTCAATATTTATATTAAAAAGAAATTCACCAATTTCAGACCTGGTACAAGTCAATAAAAAAAATATAAATTAAGTTCAAAACAGAGTTGTCCAAAATTTCACTCCAACCAGAACATTGTATGCATGTCACAAACAGATGGCCAGGGAAGGAAAGAAAAATCTGTGAACTGACCATTCTCATGTACTACGTGCAAGCATCAGTGCTGATTTGTGAGAAGCTTCAAATTGCTGTTCCAAGTGGCTCACACCCTACCCCTGCTCTTGCACTCCTGCTGCCTCTTATTTATGCTTGGCACAGTCAGAAAACAGATCAAATGGAACGTTAACCCCAGAAATGAGTACACCTTCACAAGACTCCTGTGTGCCAAGCGAAAGAGAGGTATTTTGCAAGTGATCTGCTCTAGCAAAAAGTTTCAGTGCCATAACAACTAGGCAAGATGGCAAATAGCACAGACAACTACCACAAACCTACACTGCAAAGCTGATGTAGTTCTTACAAGCTAACGATAATATCACATACCTGGACTCGTAATGAGCGGCTACTAAGAGCAAGATTCAGCAGGCTTAATGGAATAAGTGTTCCTAGGACCCCTCCACTGCAACCTTGCATGTGTGTGCAGAAGCCATCCACGAGCCCTTAGCCCCATCGCTTCACTTCTATTTTTGCTTTCCTCTTTTTGCTAAATTACACTCAGAGTACTTCTGGTTGTCAGCTGTAAAATTTCCCCTCTTTGTATTTATTCTATTACAATGCAATATTTTAAAAGGCAGCTCATATTCTAGTCCTTCCCCTTGAGTCACTTTTCTGCTTTGTATAAATGCAGCTCTATCTCCCCTCCCATCTTGTCAAACCTACTGTTCTTCTCTGTATGTGCTAGCTTACCTCTCTCACTAAATTGCAGAGACCTACAGCACAAGTCATATTCCGAGTGAGATGTTTAAACATTCCCATCTTACATGTGCTGTTTTATAGACAACTCCCTTTGCTTCAGCCTTATTCCTCCATTTGCATCACTATAAACTGTAAATTAAGGCAGAAGTTAAACCCAGTTCCTACATTCTCTGCCACACATAGTTTTCTGCCTCTACTTTATATACTTCCCAACCTTCAGTGTCTGAGAGTATCAGCAGATTGATCACAGTTCACTATTACTCCCTTGTTTGCACAGCTTCCATTCAAATCCATATGGGCCAAATAGATTAGGGATACCCCATAACCACAGCTTTACTGTGCAAGACCAAAAGGTTCCTCTCACCCAGACCACAGAGAGACACGATGCAACAGCAGATGCCAAGAAAAGACTGTAAGAACAAAGCATACAAGTAAACATTCCTCCTCAGAAGACAAAATCTGCCTCTATTTGTGATACAAAGACTTCCTGAACAAGAGGTGGCATATTCATCTTTAACAGCCCTCAGTGGATTTTACATCCATAAATTTCTCAGATTGCTTTCTGAGAATGTTTGAAATGTCAAAAATCAAAGTTTTATGGCAAGGAGATCCACAGCTTAAGTATATGTTATATGTACAAGCAAGTCTTGTCAGCTTTAAACAGTCTCCTGCTAGTTCCTGTGAAAGGTCTTATCCCTCCTGCCTCCCAATCCTACTACGTCTGCTTTGCTTAAAAATCTTTGGTGCTGGATTTTGTTGAAATACAAAGTAGACCTTATCAACAAGTATCTTTTGTCTAAATCATTACTATTTTACCATGTTCCAATAGATTTGTGAAGCATGACTTCCCCTTACAAACAACCCCCCAAACCAAAAAACCCGCAACAAAAAAAAAACCCGCAACAAAAAAAAAAACCCGCAACAAAAAAAAAACCCGCA
>JANZLQ010000032.1:20993363-21004227 GCA_026212715.1 Elanus axillaris
AAAAAAAAACCCGCAAACCAACCCCAACCTCCCTCCTTCCTGCAAAAAAACCACACACACCCACACACAATCTTTCCCTGTGCTCAGTAAGAAGCCAGCAAAATCACTTTAGTTATTGGATATGCCTTGTGTCCCCCAAGCCTCTTATTCCTGCTCAGCTTCTCTTTTTTCAGCCGGTGCTGTTGAGTACAGCGTCCTCTCTCCTGCTCTTTTGAGATTTTAATACTATTTCTTCAGTTCCCAGATCCTAATCTCCTCTTTCTTGAGCATGGCAAGTTCTCAAATTTACACTTTTCTTCACTGGATGTAAAAATGCAGGTTTTCCTCCCACTTTCTTTGATTTCTCCACTTAAGGTCACCTCCTTGCACAATAAACCCTTTCACTAATCGTCTTTAAACCAAACATTGATCACCTCAGTTTGCAGGTAATCTATTTTTCAAACCCCTATTTTCACCCAAGGTCTTCCATGTTGCTCACTATTTGCAAAATTAAAAGCAACAAGAAGTGAGAAGGAAACAAATTTTCACAAAGCTGGGTTGAGATCTCCCACATTTAAGGAAGAAGAGATTCTCCGAAAGATTCAAAGATGAGGAAATGTCCTTTCCTTACAGCAGTCAACAGTGGAAACCAGGGAAGGCTAGAGAAACATCCAACAGAGGAAGATAAATTCCTCAGTCATGTTCATTGACAGGAGCCTTAAATCTTCAGCTCTAGGGAAACTTTCAGGAAAGCAGTTCCACAAAATTGGGCCTTTTTTCCCACCCTTCAATTCCACCACAGCCTGTGGAATCCAAATAGATGAGGTAAGAAAGCAATTTACTTGTGGCTCCAGGGAAAAAAGTTTTCTCTATTCATCTACATCATGCTAAAACCACTAAGAGTGACGCTTCTTATCAAGCTCACCTAGCTGGGCTCAGCTACACAGATGCTAACACTACGCAGATACACAGTAGCTGCAAAGTAATTTCTCTTAGCAGACCCCAAGACCAATAACCTTGATTAGAGTGCTTACCTTTCCCTCCCCTTATAGGGCAGCCAAGACAGAAATTAGAATGTTACTTAAGAGGGCAGACACCATCCATACACTTTTTCACAGTGCTTATTTATTTTCCATTAGTATTTATAGCAAACCCATATAATTTATTTCACAGATAGTGTTTTTTCAAGGGTGGGAAAAAAGAGGTACTTCCCTCCTTTCCCTCTAAAACACTAATGTCCAACAGCCATCTGAAACCAGCTGCAAAAGGCACAGCTGGGCTTTCATTGTGCTTTATGTCAGTGGACACTGGCTCTGTTCGCCTCTGAGTACTGAAGTCAGTGAAAAGTATGTCATCTACCATCTTAATCATTTGTCACACAAAAACTAGGATGTGCCTGTAAAACAGAGAAACACCTTAAGAGAAAAAGTTAAGACATTCAGTTTTCACAAATACAAGTCAAGAATGGTATTCTTACTGCAGCCATCTTCATCACTGTGGTCCCCACAGTCATTGTCTCCATCACATTGCCACTGAGCAGGGATGCATGTGCATTCACCAAAAGCACTGACAGCACATGTAAAATGATTACGTCCACAGGAGCATTCGGTGCTACTTGTAACACCTGTAAAGGAACAAAGAAAAACAGTATTTTTAAGAGATCTGTCTATTTTAGGGTAAATACATTAAATACAAAGTGACATCACAATCTTCTCCATGTACACGCTGCATGTATGAACACATACTCTACTGCAAAAGAAAACATTCACCCTCTCATACTGTTGAAACAGGAGATCAAGTACTATGCAGTCTCCTGGAATGGGTCTATTTGAAGGCAACAGCAAATAGCAACCTGCCAAAAAGAGACTCAGGAATCAGTTAGCTGAAAAATAACTCGGCGCTAGTCACAATCAAATTCAAGGAATCCCAGGTATGAGAACACCCTTTTTATTTTACAGACTTGGTCTTCTCCTAGAGCATAGTGCTGCTGCTGCTCCACTAGTTCTGACACCACAACAGAAGTTCTAGCAAAGATTCTACTTCAGTTACCTGGGGTCTTCTCCAGACCCTGAACCTTATAGATGCAAACCTTTTACATGTCACTGCTTTAGACATTTGAGACTCCAGTGGAAAAAACCACCAACCACACCATCCTTTCTTATTTATCTGTAGAGATTAAACCGTGACCTTATCCTGTTCATAACTGTCGTTTATAAAAGAGAAGAGGATTTTCAACTCTACAAACTGACCAAAAGAAAATACAGCCCAATGTCAATACATAATCTGTTAAGAACACTGTTTTCCAGCCTTAAAGTTAGCTTCAGGAGGTCCCAACCCTTTTCTCTCCTCTCCCAGCTACAGCACAATACTCTGCACAACTCCTGACTCTCACCCCTGTGCAAATGCAACTATTTATGATATCATCCCACACATTCTCTTAATAAATCTTTGCCTTGAGACAGAATAGGCTTTAGCCCACCTCTCGAAAAAGAAAAGGTCATGCCTGAACTACTGCCTGATGTCATCTAGACAATCTATATAATCAATATCACTGTTAAGCAAATGATTATTCTATCAATCAACAACCCCCTCAGACTAGTCTGTGACTGGATTATTTTTGCATGGCTCCTCTTTCTGCAATTCAAACAAACCTAAAGCTCTCAGTTTAAACAATAGTAAAAGATCATAGGAAAAAAAGTACAGAGGGATACCTACCCAAGTCATAGTTATATACATCCTGAACTATTGCAGACTTTTTGATCTCATTTGTTACATCTAGTGTATCTGTGATGAACCATGAGTTGTAGGAACCCAAGCCAAAAAAAGGAAAAAAAAAAAGCCTCATAATTTCCTTGTTTTCCATTCTAAGTGAGAAAAGCAGTATCTGCAAAATTTTATGTAACTATTCTGCAACTCCCTCAATAGCAGAATTCCCTCCAGCAAAGAGATCCACTTGTGCAAGTTAGGCTGATTTAAGTTTAGAGGGGACGCGCTTTTTCCTTGAGGAACAAATCCATGATAAGTTTCTTCTGCAACACAACTGGCTGAGGTTTCTGCCACCTTCTACTGCCTGCTCCCAACTGCTACACTGCAGGTTGCAGCTGCAAATTATTTTCCAAGCACATCCACAAGCTGCTGAACTGGGCCAACCAAATCCGTTGCAGGATCTCCCTTCACAGACTGCCACGGGTGTAAAAACCTTTTAATCTTTCCCCATCACTGCTACAAAGTATCATTAAAACATTTAGTAGAAAACACACATCTCAGGGTATTACTGTATATGCTAGAGAAAGAAGCCAATATCTGGTGTAACAAAGGACAGAAGCCAGAAGAACATTAGGTGGATAAAGAACAGAAAGAAGGAAAGGCAAATGGAAGAGGGCAGAGTGGTCAGATCCTCAAAGGACTTCTCAGATATGGCCAGGGCAAAGGCTGACTCAAAAAACCATCAAGGGTGTGACATAGAGTCAGAAGGCAAAAAAAGCAGCACAGACATCCCTAAGGAAAAGCAATGCATCATCTATGCAACATATCCAACTCTTAGAAATAGATATAAGGAAATTCAGAAGAACCACAAACCTCCCCAAAAATCAAACAGGTTCCTTCAAACTGGCAGCACAGGAAATTCAGGACAAACCACCTTCTGCTGCTGCATACCACTATTTAGAAAGGCAGAACTAGCCATATGTTGTATCCAAGGTAGCTGCTGTTCAAATCACCTTTTCCAAAGCAATTTTTCTACCATTATCCTCAACAGTAACCCAAGGCACTTATCCCAGCTACTTTAAGATCCAATACCCCTTCCTGTTGGAGTACACCAAGATGATCATCATCCTCATTAACCCTAGAAAAAGACAAATATGAAAGTACTAGTGACTGGGTCTATCTTGCTCAGGCTCCACAATGTCTTAGGGTAGCTTCACCAACAGCAAAGGATCAAACATGAAGGCAACCAATTCTTAAACTAGGGGAATGTGTTTAATAATTTATTTCTAGATAAGCACAAATGAGAGCACTAGGGAAAAAAGTAAAAGTGAGTTATTTTAGCTCCGGAATAGCAGCATGGAGGTACAGCTCTGCAACAGCAGAGAATAAGTGCAGCTGTCCCAATCTGCAAACTCCAACTTAATCTGCTGTATTGTCAAACACACAGTTATCTTCCAAAGTTGCTAGCAGTATCAGGTTACATATATATATTTAAACACTCATGTATTAAATCTGTTCTTCCCACCACATTGAAGTTGCTATATTCAATCAACTCTGATTTGTGTTTTTACCATGCTATAGAAACTGCTGGAAGCTGAAGGATATGTTATGACCCAGATACCAACACTCTCTCATATGTACTAGCGTGTATCTGTAGTACCATCATGTAAGCATACTTCACTTAACTAGTCCACTTTATGACCTTTGTGAGTCTAATGCTTTGTGATCTGTGACCTTTAGGGTAACTAACCTTCTAGTCATTATAATGATGCATTTTATAAACCATGATTTACCCTAGTCTTACACTTGGACAAGTAAAGCACAATATTGTTTGGAAACCACACTAATTCCAACATATAAGCAGTATCAGAAGAACCAATCCTGGATGACTAGTCTTTATCCCGTAAAAGAATAGTTGAATGAAACCTGGGACCCCCCGTAGACAGCAGGAATTTTCTCAATGATTTCAGTGTGGATAGTATTTCACTCTTGGTGTCCCATGATTATTTCCCAGGGCTCAGAGCTCCAGGGACATTACCCTCTAACTGTATCTGTAACAGTAGACAGCCAGGAAGGATAAAGATGAGAAGCGTGTTTCCTCCAACTCCCTCAAAGACAAGCGGAAGTAGTGCATTTGCTGTGAGAAGCCTCAATGGAGACTTACTCTTTAACGTCAAGCTCTCATTAAACATAGGGAGTGTGTGACAGAAGACTAACCAAGCGCACACAAAAACCTCCACTGTCAGGTTTCAATCCCAGTCAGTCATGGGTCCAGGAACAGGATGGAAGTCAGCACATGCTGTTCAGGCAACTGGACCAACAATCAAAGCAGACATATCTACTTACACTTCTGCACATTCTTCTGGAGCAGGAACAATGAGAAGTACCTGTGGGCTTAGCCATGACAAATGTTTTTCCTAAAACTTTTCATTACACAGCAGGCTTGGACATTTTACAAATCTTCTATATTCAAGAGTAATTTCACTTATGCAGGAGGCAAAAACCTGACATTTTAACAATGCAATATCTACAAAACAACACACAAGAGCTAAACAGAGGCATTGCCAGGTGCTGAGCTGAGATCACTCAACTTTCCTGGCCTCTCGATACCTCATGTGACCACCACACGAGTTTCCTACTCTCTCACTTGCCCATGGGTACAAGCAACCAAAAAAATCATCTTCACTGTCTGTAGTTTGATTCCCTCCAGACATGACAGCAGCAGGACTTAGTAACCAAACAGTTTTCATAGTAAAGTATTATACAAACAGCCTCCAGATTTTAAAAACAGGAAGTCAGTCTAAACACAGGCCTCATTATTTAACATCTGCCATCACCTTAAATTTAGCATGGTATGCTCAGTTTCTTCAGATTCCTTCCAAATACCCTCCCCATCTTCATGTTTATCTGACAAATGAAACGCCTCTTGAGGGAGGGTGGGTTGCCCCCACCCACCCACTTAAAAAGATAGTTAGGATCTTTGTAATTTTAGGTCTAAAGTATGCAGAACAGTTATGTCATTCCTGGCTGAAAAGCAAAAGTCAATAATCATCCTGTTATTTCTGCACATCTTTTTTGGGGGGGGTGAGCAGGGTTGCTTAAACAATAAGTCATGACTCTGCTTCTCCCCCCACCTCGCCCCCAGCAACTCTTCATCAGGCCAAATAATATAGCCCATAAAGAAAAAACTAATATACAAAGCTTCATTTTGCTGATGAGGTCACTTGCAACCCTCAGAGCTATTACATAACAGCCCTGTATTTGCCACAGATTCACAGAAACATTGACATTACAAAGGAAGCTTAAGTAGACAGAATAATTACCAAACTGAACTCTGTGGCCTTTGTTTTGTTAGGGACAGCAGATAGCTAGGGGACAGTGAAAACAGTTTCTTTTAAGTCTTGATAGCATGCTTTTTTCCAAAAGGAGAGATGCTAATTCTATTTTCAATAAAAATAATGACAGATGGCAGCTTTTACCACTATTTTGTAGCAATTCAACCTTCTACAGGCTGTTGCTTTAACATGGAATCACGTAACAGCCCAGGCTGGAAGGGACCTCAGGAGATCACCTGGTCCAACCTTTTGTGGGAAAGGGACCCTAGCTGAGATTATCCAGCACCCTGCCCGCTTGCATCTTGACAACCTCCAGCAATGGGGACTCTACCACATCCCTGGGGAGGTAGATCTGCTGGGTGACTGTTTCCACTGTAAAAAATTTCTTTCTTATGTTGACATGAACATGTTCCTGCTCTTCAGGGTCCATAAGCTCTGTCAGGCCCTGGCAGTATTCTAGCAATAGCAGGATTTTCTCACAGTCCCATAGCATGGATGAAGTTTCCTCAAATGGATGCTGAGCAATACTACTGCATGCAACTGCCAAAGATCCTGCCATCTATGGTCAACACCATGCTGTCTTTCCACATTTTCTTTCTTTCTAGGTACCAACAATTGACTACAGAAGAGACTCCTCCACTCCACACCACCCTGTTAGTTGCATCTTTTCCCCTTCATCCTAACACACAAATCCTAACTGTTATTTTTTAAAGTAGCAGTATAAAATTCATAGCCATCAGTTTGTTTGCATCATCCTGCAATCCTGCATGTACCTGTAACATGGGACAGCATAGCTAAGTATCCATTTAGTTCTTCTATACTGCAAGGAAAATAGCACCAGCAGGTTTAGAAAACCAAGAACAATGAAAATATTTGGCATGATTTACAATTGCAGACTGTTCAGTTCAGAATCAGAAGCCTCTGGAAAGAACAATCACTCTTTTGGTCCAGGACTGATTAACACATGGATCTGGGTTCCTTCCCCTCCATGGACAGGCTCCTAACTCTGCATTTCATGGCCCATGGAAGACTTTCAATGGAAGGCAGAGATCTTTCTGCAACCTTATTACTACAAGAAACATAACAAAAAGATAATAGTACCAGCTTTTATAGTTTTAATTCTACCATATAAAAATCCCTGGCAGAGGACAGAAGTAAGTGGATATTGAATAGGTGTGAAAATACAGTACAAATATTTGAGTTAGTGGCAACGAGGAAAAAATCCAGGACTGTATAGAAGAACTGGAATATGAATAACGGAATTACAGGGAAAATGAGAGAAAGAAAGTCCTAATAGTGATGGGCATAAGGCTGTGGTTTTTTCCCCCCAGAGAAAGTGTGGAAGAGTATCATCAGAAGCATTTTTTAACAAATTTGTACTAAGTGTCAGAATATTTTGCCGTGGCTTCAACAGATACTTCATTTCTTAATTCTGTATTTTAAGAACCCATGAGCATCTGATTGTTTAGTTGGGGTTAAAATTAGTGAATTCTGTAGCATAGCCTTCAATAGCCTCTTTAACACCTTGCACACCTATTGTTAGAAGGCCTGTGTCAAATACCATTTTGTCTTTTTCTCCACTTCCAGGGCAGGCTCACTTTTGCATTCCCATCACATACACACCTTGATGAGGGCAGATCGTGGACATTTCAGATGGCCTTGAACATAGTTCAGTGGATAAATTTTTCCTTCTTCATCCAGCACTTCACTGAATGTTTCTATAGCAAAGCAGCTCAGCTTTCTTTGCTTGCCTGTCTTGAGGGAAAATGAAAATTTTGGATTCCTCTCTTACCCAAATAGCAGTTTCCACTGAAGGAAAGTACAGTTAATCCAGCTTTAGAAGACGGATTTGCTGACCATTGTTTAAGCCCAGAGCTCTGCTGGCAGACACAGCAAAGGCAACATTACAGCACAACAGTCTAATGTCAGAAGGGGCACCACGCACTGATAAAAGCCAACACAGTTTTCTCTTTCTTTTTTTTTTTCACACCCATTATGGAAGCATGTGAAGCTGTTCTGATGGGGTACT
Organism: Elanus axillaris; assembly: GCA_026212715.1. Classification (NCBI taxonomy): domain Eukaryota; kingdom Metazoa; phylum Chordata; class Aves; order Accipitriformes; family Accipitridae; genus Elanus; species Elanus axillaris. Next base: position 21,001,413 of record JANZLQ010000032.1, read on the forward strand.
CACATGGTCTCCAAGTATCTGATGCCTGCCTAGAGTAAAATTAACCTCACTAGGAAAAGCAACTCAAAAGTTAAAAAAACCCCACAAAACAACAACAAAACAACAAAAAAACCCACCACCACCAAAACTCAACAACAAAACCACACCAACCAAAGAAAGGTCAAAGATGTTACAGCTTTCTGGTAATTGAGTACTGTGCCTACTTTGGCAGTCTCCAAGTGAGGATGAAAGTTTCCCAGGCTTAGAGGTTCCCCTTTCAATTTGTAAAAGCAGGGATACCTCAGTCCTGAACCAGCTGATTCTCAATTAAACACATGGCTGAACAAAATTCTAGGGAGAGGCACACTATCAAGCACAACCACCCTTCAGTTCTCATACTAAACTGCACAATTATGCAGGTTAGACCTGAAAAATGTTACACTCTGTATGATCAGAAGGAATAGGAAGCAAAACGAAGAGAAATTCCACAGGATGTCTGCTAATTAGGACCTAAAGAAAATCAGGGGTACAACAAAAGTGCAGACAGAGTTAGTGTTTGGTGCAATGGGTGCACGCATGAGGTAGAGTGAGACTGGAACAGAAGCTGTATTTTCAGAAACACTGCATGGGTCAAGAAATCAGAGGCCTTTAAAAACACGTTTGAGTCTCTGAGATCCAATTCTGATCCCAAAGAAGTAAAAAACTACCAACCCCGCTGAAAGCCTCACACTGCACTCAGGGAATAGGAAAACATTTATAGAAACAACTACTGAAAGAGAAATACTGAAGGATTTGATTTGAATATAAAAAGATTCAAGGATCAAGAAACAATTGTTACAGTTCCTTCTCCTAAATCCTTCAAGTCATAAACGAAGACCTTGCAATAAACAACATGACTATAACCAAGGTCTCTAGATAATTGTTCTAACTCTATTCATATATCTTCTACAGTGTTTGACAAAATTACTTCTTCCCCTCTAGACGTGGGGATACTACTATTATGTCAGCACAGTGTATTAAGGTTTAATGTGCATTTCTAAATATCCAGAATCTTTGAACAGAAGATGCAGCTGAAGGGGTAGTATTATTGCCATGAAATCCCCGTCAAAAACTAATTCAAATTGGCTGTGCTACCAACACACACAGATGAAAAAAATCAGCTGAAGGACCATAAACAAAAGATAATGAGAAATGGCAGCAAGTCAAGCTGCAGGGGGTAGAGACAGCTAGTAGGTAACATAGGGATCAGCATTAGATCCAGTCCCATTAAATAACTTAATTAATGATCTGAAAGCGAGAATAAGTATCATGTTATAAGAGCCTGCAAATTATACCAAAATAGGAAATATTCTTCTACAAACACCACAGAGGAAAAAGAAATAATATAGAAGGCACCTTAGAAGATTAGAATTATGGGCAGGAAATTAAGATTCAATCTTTAAAAATTATTATTTTTTAAAGATAATGCATCTGGTGGAAAATAATTTGAAACAGATACTCAAATGAAAAGAAAAATCTGGGATGCAGCAATGCCTGGAGAAATCAAGGAGCAATAATAAAAGACAAGCTAGCCATTGGTTTATGTTATGACACAATATGGCATCCAAAAAACTACTTTAGGCTAAATATGCATAAATGTCACATCATGGAGAAAGAAACTTTCTCCCTGTGCAGAACTGGGGTATAAGATTGAGTTCCACACTGAGGCTGAATACAGGGAAACTAACCAACATATTCTAACCACAGCAACAAAATGTTTATCAAAGGTGTGTTATGGCACACTGCTCCCTCAAGACTTCCAACACATTCCGTTTGAAGCCTGAACCAACGTGGCATTCCCCCCCCAACCCCACTGACTATTTAGTTCTTGAAATAAGACAAAAGGCAATGACTATGAATTCTGTGCATTTTTTTCCCGAAACAGAACTTTTATTATCCCCTGTTTCCTGAGTAACCCCTCAGTTGCCTACAGAAATAGCTCACAGTGGACAACCCACGAAATCCCAGTATAGAAACAGGAACCTTTCAACCACCAAAGCACATTAAACACATCAGAATCTCAGCCCAAAGTCCCTCTCCAAAGGCAGGCAAGAAGTAGCAGGTAGATGACAAAGAATTCCTCAGTTGCTTGGAAATAGATCAGGCAAGGCCAGACAGGACAAAGTTGTATCTGAGTGGGTCCCCCTCCTGACCCTCTCTTCAGATTCCTGTGCAGCTCCTTCTGGTAACACCAGAACTACTCTGTAAGAACCTGGTAAAACATCTCAACTCTAGTTTCCAGATCTTTTGCCTGAAATGTGGCCACGCTGTGATGCTTTTTGCATATTTACTTGCCATTAAATGGCAAATGTCCCACTTTCCCACACTACAAGGTTCCCCCAAACATCTGCAGCTGGCAGAGAGGTCAAAAATGCAGGTTTTGTTCTGTAGCTCCACATGCCTGCCAATCACTGCTGCCATCCAAGAAACCAACCACAGTATCAGCCTTGTATCAGCCTGCTTCAGGTGTCATGTCCAATGCCAATAGAAATAGACATCTTTCAGAAAGGGCTTTGAGCCTTTCAAAAGATCACAATTCAAGATGATGGTTTTCCCATTCTCTCTGTGAGTGTGACCAAAAACGCTAGATAGTGGGAGCATCTGTTTCCACCTTCACAGATTCTTGGTAAAACAAAAACCACAGAAAGTCATGAGCTGCAGCATACCATCTCTTACATTCTGCTTCTCACCTCAGCATGCTGCTTCTTACCTCCTGTGACGGGTTGACCATGGCTGGACGCCAGGTGCCCACCAAGTCGTTCTATCACTCCCCCCCCCCCCCTTCGCTAGACAGGGG
>JANZLQ010000032.1:21004327-21022974 GCA_026212715.1 Elanus axillaris
CCAGCAGCTTCTCACAGAAGCCACCCCTGTAACCCCCCCACTACCAAAACCTTGCCACAGAAACCCAATACACCTCCAAAGCTCTTACTGGAAGAGACTCAGCCTCCTAAACACAATTAACCCATGTATTTCCATTTTCTCTGTGGACTAACTCATTTTTCCTACATACAAACTTGGATGCTAAGGAGCAAGGGCAGTATACTTCCCACCTGGTGAAATTTTCATGCTGTTACTGTTAAAAGCATCCCTTCAACCTTGGCATTTCATTATCTGTAGATTTTCTCTCTTAAAGAGTGCATTTCATCCATATTGTATTATGAAGTACAGAGTGATACCTGAAGGATGCCATCAAGAAACATGCTTTGCTGATATTTAGCCTAGAGTGGCATTTCCTTAAGTAGCTGCAAGCTCCTGTGCAACTGCATGTCAATAGAGAACTACAATTAAGAATCCAAGGGACAGATACAAATTGCTCACCTGTAGCACTAAATTACTTGTCATGCAGGACCATTCCACTCAAGCACATGAAAAATGAAATTAAATACCACTCAGAAATGGACAGAATAATAGAAAGTTGCTGCTGCATAACATCATTCAGAAATATCATCATCCACTCTAGAACAGTATGGGAGTGTTTAGCTGAAGCACCAGGGCCTGGCAGGCAGAACTACGTGACTCAAACCGTTTTAGAATACACACACACTAGACAAACACTTTAAAATACTACCTTAAGCCTACATCATGCTTTGCAAGAATTAGTCACCTCAGCAACATGAGACACATAACTTTCCATTTCTTTCACTGTATTTTTTTTTAAAACCACACACTAACAACCTCTATCCTTTCCTGTCCCATAAGGGTTGTGAACAATTTACTGCTCATTTATCATGAATCATACAGTACAGTAGACACTACAATTTAGAAAATAATGGCACAACAGCAGAAATGTTACCAGGAGACCTTCATGATACCAGGCAATTGCTAACTGCCAGCTAGAGAAGCAACCTGCTGTTCTGAAGAGATAAACCATAGGAAAAAAGGTCTTTCTCATGTATTTCACCTACTTTAGTCACCAAAGAGTTTCACTAGCATGGCAGCTCTTGAGAAGGAAGCTCATTGAGCAGTCAGAAATCCTTCTACTATACCAAAGTTCATGGAGGAAAACTACAGAGATGGATCAGGACTAGTGAAACACTGGAGTTTGTTTTCCCAGTTACAGGACATTAAACATTGGTATTTTAAGTTCCATAAGCTTTCCTTTAACTTTTCCATTCCTTCATATCAGATGGATTTCTCTCATCCTTCTTTTCTGCAAATAAAATGAGGAAACAAAGGGAAAGAGGCACAAAGACATAAGAGCACTACTGGCATTTGTTGGAGAATACAAGGAATGGTCCAAAAGGAAAAACCTAAGCAACTTTGATTCATATGTGTCTTAGAGGATATTTCTGTGACAGCAGTTGATGTATGAATTTGGGGCAGCTAGGAGATCCATATCCATGTTTTTAAAATTTTGGACAACCAAAGTACACGCACGCCCCTAAAGGCAAAGCACCACTTTGATCAAATGCTGCTGCTTACAGCCTTCAAAAGGAAAAATCTGGGCAAAGCAGGCTCTCACCAAGACCCTAGGAACAGACCCCCACTCTTGCGGCTACAGACAGCGTTTTGTGAAAGGTTTGCTTCAGTCGTTGCTGTCCCTCAAGTGTATCGTAAATCTACTCAAGTTCACTTTAAACTAGCAAATTTGGGGTTTGGTGGCAGTATATCACAAAAGCACAGAGCTGGAATCCACCTGCAAAAGTCAGCAAAAGCAGCAAAGCAAATATTTGAATTATCCTACAGTGAGCCTTACATTACCTCAGCTACAGGAGCACCCAAGGTTTACTACAGTCACAGCAACGATACACTCTGTCACTTCTAGGAACCAACCTGGAAGAATCAGAACCTGAGAGCTATTTCAGAAATTTTGAAGCTTTGCAATCCTCCCCCTTCACTGAATGGAGATGAATGCAAGCAGCCTACAACACCTAATGAAAAACAGCTTGGCATCTGTCACTCATAACAGTAATATGAGAAAACAAAGGCTTAATTTGCATCCATGCATTCCTCCCTCTTCTGCTTCACTTCCCTTAGTTTAAGGAACCCAAGTATTAACTTTTAAAGCAAACAAATTTTCAGTACTTTTCCAACATTCATTCTGTTTCTTCTCCCATTTCTGTCATGTCCTCTTCCAAACTACAAGTGCCTTTGGGATTTCACCGAATCCCTTGCTTAACAGCTGAGAAAGACAGAGCTGTCATCTCACTGTGCATGGACTAACTCAAGCTGACTCAACCTAAAAAATAAGCAAAGAAAAACCCACTCAGATTCCAGTTTCATACAGGACAGCTATACATTTTCCTGTCTGCATATACTTTTGAACAGTAATGGCCTCCAACTCTGGCAGATGCTACTGAAGAACCAGTTACAGGTCACTGAAATTAATGCCAATTTATTTTAATCTACTGTCTGTAAACTGCACCTGTTTAACTGCAGCTTCACAAGAAGCTAAGCTGTCTTGGGGTGCGGGAAAGGAAAACGGAGTGGTCAAAAGAGCACAGCTAAGAGGAGGAAGCACTCCATCTTTGCTTGAAAAGTAGCACTGAGAGGCTTTAGGGAACCAAGAAGAACTAAAAATGGTATTTTTTCAATGTAGGTTGCAGGGATTAAAGCCTGGTAAATGTACTTAGGAAAATTCAGAACACAAAGGAACCTGTCCAGCCACCTCCTTACCACAGATTCTCTAAGGAACTGGCTTCTCTCTTTAGATTCAGAAGCTTCTTGAGCTTTTAGCTTCCTCTCCCTCACCACTTATGATCTTTGTCAATTACTCCATCAGTGCTTGTCCAGTGTTCTCTGGATTTACAAAGCACCCACAACCTTGCTCACAACACATTCAGAAGCCATTTTTGACCTGGCATTCAGGGTTTCACCCTGCATTGGCTCTCTGAAATATGCTAAGTAAGCTTATCCCACAGGAAATCATCAGCATGCCTCTTTCACCTTTCAGATGCTCCAGGCACTGGACTAGCTGTCAGGATCATTCTGCCCTTCAGAACATACACCCAACTTTTCTCCAAAACTAGAACCCAGAACATTCTTTTGTTCATTTAACATATTCAAGACAGAAGCCAAGCTCCTCTGTCTTGACCAGGCTCAGGACACATCACCATGGATAGTCATACACTTCTTTTCAGGAGATAAAAATCCAAGTGTTGTAAAGTCCTCCTTTTCAGGGAACCTAATGTTCTAGCTGGACTGCAGTTGTCCAGGCACATAGTGCAGAGAGATGAGTTCTGCCTCCAAAAAAGCCCATTTTGGCTTTTGTGGGCTGTAGTTAGATTCTTCCCATCATTATGGCACAATACAGAAAAGGCCAGTTTCCTGGACAAGACAGAGACTGTTCTCCTACAGGGTCATTTTAAGGAGTTTATTTTGGTCTTCTGTGAAGAGGCCATCATGTTAGTGGTGCAGCTTCTGAGCTTTGTAGCTTTCCAGCTCTCTGCCACACAAGAGACTGGGAAGCCAACCACAACAGCTCTGCTTAGCAGAGTTCTCCAGGGAAGGGATAGGATACACAGTGTGGTTTTGTGGCAATAAGGAGGCAGAAGCTCGTTTTTGAAATCCCACAGGCAGGAGGACTTCAAAAGCACAAACCACAAGATAAACGGAGCTATCTTGGGACAAAGAGAGTTGTTCCGTACGTCGTTTTCTAAAAAATAACCCCACACATAATATTATGTTGCCCTCAGAGGATGAGCAAAGGGGCAATTATTAACTGGCCAGACTGAGCTGGAAGAACAGGGTTGGGCCTGGCAAAGAGAGAGATACCACACAACCACAAAGACATCACAGCAACTGTGCTGCCTACCAGAGAACTGGATTAACTTAAAAGTAAAAAAGAAACCTTTACCAGTAACATTTTTTTTATATATATACACACATATATACACACACACACACGTGCACTCAAAAACACAAGCTTAATGCAAGTAAGTTTTATGGGCTCAGATGGGATAAGTTCTTTCCAATAGAACTGCCAACAGGAAAAACAAGAACGTCAGTGTTGGGGTTATTGCAGGGCAGCTATGCTGTACATCAGCCCCTATTCAGCCCACCCACATTCGTTTGCTTTCTAGGCAGCTCATGAAGCACCAACCTGCACCTCCCACAGTACCTGGACTTCAGACTCCTTTGCAACGCTTAAAGTGGTCACAAAACACTTTCTCTGCTTCAGCTGGAAGTCTCAGGTACTGCCTCTACAAACCTGCAAGCTCCATAGTTCATTCATACTCACACCCTAGAAAAATTAACCACAATAGTGAAAAGCACCAGAGGATCTCTTACAGCCAATTTCACACTGTTCACATTGGGTTTCACCTTCAATGAAGTAACAGCAACAGCACTGAGGCAGGGAGAGGAAGATGCACAAAAAGCAAAATGGCCTAATTATGGAACCACATCTTTGTAGGTATGTGTGTGGCCTCCACTACTACAGTATCAGAGTGTCTTTTTCTACTAATGAACAATTTAAACACTTCTTAAAAGCTAAGAATTATTATCTTCGATTCAGGAGCAGAAAATGGAAGCCCAACACCACAGATCTTTGACTATTTGGGTGCCTAAGTCATTTAAAACCAGGGGAAAATTAGACATTTAACTAACATTACACATCTGGCCAAAGAGATTTAGACCTGACTCTCAGTATTACAAAGTACTCGTACCTCCCACTGCAGACACTCTTCATGCTTGGAACCTGAGCCCTAAGTGACTTCCCAAAGAGCTTGTGGCCAAACTGAGAAATTAGCCCAGATCCTACCCAGTCCCAGTCCACTTCTTAACCAGGACACAATTTGCCCTGCCCTACCTAGGTCCTTACAGCAGAGAGCTCGTTAAAACAAACCTGCAGGAAATCAAAGTCAATACTGCACAAACGTGGAAGGATTTACACACACTGCTTGGGAAGTCAAAATAACACCTCCTGCTCCACTTCGCCAGTCTGTTCCCCTATGCTCCCTGACCCAAATTAAGTGAGATCCAAGTCCTGCTTCCCAAAAAAAAAGGTCAGAGCCAGGCTCCTGAGACCCTCCTGGGGGTTCCCAAGTTCCTGTATTAGCCTTACAATTATTAAAAGGCCAAGATTAAAGGAAGTCCAGCCCTGAGGCCACTGTTGATCTAATAAACACTGGAATTAGGTTTCTTCTCAGTGAAGAGGCTGCCCGCCTGATGGCACAAAGCCAACATTTAAACGCTACTGTTGCTCAGAGCCCTAAATTAGTTTTGGATCTGGGGAGTTTGCCTTGAGCTACAGCCAAAAGAAACATAGGAACTGGAGGGAAATTTGTTAAACGTTAACAGAGCTGCAGGAAAGGACAGCAGGGCTAGTAGGTGGCAGGGAGGAAGGAAGGGAAGCCACAAACAGAAGAAAGAGAAACAAGAAACAAAACATGGGAAGCGAGCAACAAGTAAGAAGGTTTTTGTGCAGAAGTGACTCCCCTGTCCAATCCCCAACTTAGCTGTGTGAACAGCAGGCTTTTTAGGTCCCCCTTGCTTATAAGTTTTGGGGTAGGTTTTGTTGGGTTTTTTTGCAACTACAGTAGTTCCCATCTACCTTCCTCTCTCCACGTTCAAAATACAGAATAAGAATCTGAGGAAACTGTTATTCCTGATTCCTTGGCTATATCAATGCTGAGTTACTATGAAATGTGACTCTCATCCTTGGTCAACTAAGAGCAGATGGATACCTCCAGTCTTCCTGGCTGGGATCTCAACAGATCTCACATTCTCAAAGAGAGTGGTACACAGCTGCCTGCAGGAGCAACTCGTGAAGTAGGCTCTCTTTTCCTGAAGAGGATACAGTGAAAACAGTGCAAAATCCTGTCTGTTCATGCTGTTCTCCATTTCACTGATGAATTGTAGGGACTTAGCACAATGCCCTTCTTCCCTTGAATACTCAAAACATTTGATCTAATACAAAAGTCTATGTTGAGAGAGTTTAAAGCTACTCCCATTTTGACTATTTTTTCCTCTCCTTTTCCCAGTAGGAAGATGCTGAGCATGAAGACTCTCCCATTTGACAGTTGCTTCCTGTGAAGCCAAGTCAGTGAGGACACAACCTGCATTGGTAGCTTCTGATGGAAGTGACCAGAGATGCAGGACAAAAAAAAGGAAGATCAGCAATTCCATCTCAGAAAGCTCCTATGACAAGGTGACCCACTTAGTAGATGAGGGAAAGGCTGTGGATGTTGTCTACCTAAATTTTAGCAAAGCCTTTGACATCATTTCCCACACCATTCTCCTGGAGAAACTGGCTGCTCATGGCTTGGACAGGTATACTCTTCGCTGGGTGAAAAACTGGCTGGATGACCAAGCCCAAAGAGTAGTAGTGAATGGAGTTAAAACCAGTTGGTGGCCAGTCACAAGTGGTGTTTCCCAGGGCTCAGTACTGGGGCCACTTCTGTTTATTATCTTTATCAATGATCTGGACAAGTGGATCGAGTGCACCCTCAGTAAGTTTGCAGACAACACCAAGTTGGGCAGGAGTGTTGATCTGCTCGAGGGTAGGAAGGCTCTACAGAGGCTTCTGAACAGGCTGGATCACTGGGCTGGGGCCCAACTGTATGAGGTTCAACAAGGCCAAGTGCTGGGTCCTGCACTTCAGATACAACAACTCCATGCAGCGCTACAGGCTTGGGGAAGAGTGGCTGGAAAGCTGCTCGGCAGAGAAAGACCTGGGGGTGTTGGTTGACAGCTGGCTGAATATGAGCCAGCGGTGTGCCCAGGTGGCCAAGAAGGCCAATGACATCCTGGCCTGTGTCAGAAATAGTGTGGCCAGCAGGACTAGGCAAGCGATTGTCCCTCTGTACTTGGCACTGGTGAGGCAACACCTCAAATACCATGTTTAGTCTTGGGCCCCTCACTACAAAAAGATGCTGAGGTGCTGGAGTGTGTCCAAAGGGCAACAAACCAGTGAAGGGTCTAGAGCACAAGACTTATGAGGAGCAGCTGAGGGAACTGGGGTTGTTTAGTCTGGAGAAAAGAAGGCTGAGGGGGTACCTTTTCACTCTCTACCTGAAAGACTACCCGAAAGGAGGTTGTAGTGAGGTGGGTATCGGTCTCCCAAACAGCAATCAATAGCACAAGAGGAAATGGCCTCAAGTTGTGCCAGTGGAGGTTTAGATTGGGTACTGGGAAAAAATTCTTTACTGAAAGGTTTGTCAAGCACTGTAACAGGCTGCTCAGGGAAGTGGTGGAGTCACCATCCCTGAGGTAATTAAAAGTGTAGATGTGGCACTTAGGGACATGGTAGTTCAGTGGTGGACTTGGCAGTGCTAGGTTAATGGTTGGACTTGATGATCTTGAAGGTCTTTTTCCAACATAAACAATTCTATGATTCTATGAATTGGAAGGAACAAAGAGCTTTAGATAGCAAAAAGCAATCCCTCTGTCATCTTCTCAAGACCTACGAAGGACCTTTGTTTGCTCCAACTCTATCTCCATTCTTTCCACCTCTCTACAGAAACAGAAATTTCTGATCCAGTGGGCATACATGTGCACAGGGCGCTGCAGAAAAGGATAAAACGACTGGAGAACATACTCATTAGAGATCTTACGTGCCATCCTTTACTGTGTCACACTTGACGCTGAACATTGCTGGGGGGAAAGAGCATTTGCCCCCCCCCCTCCGCCCGCCCTGCCATCTCCTCGCGCTGCAACACAGAGACCCCTTTCAAAGCTTGAAGAGTCTATTTGAATAAATCATCTGTGCTTCTCAACAGAAGCAGCAAGCTACAAACATGGTATTAAAGAAGCAAGAGAATAAGCAGAGGGCATTCAACCATGTCCAGACACTAAATCAGCTGAGTAAAAAAATAGGTTAAAGAAAACCAGAACTATCACAACATGGACATTCTTCCCACACATTTGAAATGAAAGCCATATATAATAAAAATAAGACTTTTTAGTCATAGAAAGGGGTCTCTAAGCATCTTGAAACTCCATCTCGTCACTGCTGAGATAATGTATGTCCAAGTTGTCCATCTGCTTTCAATCTCCACATCAGTCCCCAAATTCAGCTGAACTACAGCTTTGTTCTCACATAGATTACAGCATTCTTTTAAATAGTTACCTAATTTTTTATGTTATATCCACCACAGGGACATTCATGTTTCTACCAAGTTCATTTGCAACAATCCCCAAGGAGTCTGTGGAACTTTATAGGTCTCTTTACAGATTTTTCCCATTGTAACATTCAGGATTGCACAAAAGAAGAGACAGATAAATACACGGGGCTGCTAAACTCTGCAAAATTATTAAAATATAGCCAGCAACGTTTGAGCAAATCCCCATACAACTTCTACCTGAATAAAATATCCCTAAACCTTATATTCATTCTTCAGGCACTTGCCCTTCATGAGATACAGTCTGTTTACAGGTCTCCTGCTGTGCACACAACTCCTTCCCCAAATGACAAAAGTCCTCTCTCACACAAACATGTAAACACAGGCTGAGCAATGTGGACTCCGGTGAGCATCCCCCTCCCCCATAAGCCTTGTAAAGGGTTAAGGCCCAGTTATCACACGCTGGTAGGCTGACAGCTTTATGTCTGTAAAGCCTATGTGGGTTTCAGACTCTCCCTTTAATCGGGTTCCATTGCAATTAATCAGTGGGTTTCTTTATAAGAAAAAAAATAATAATAAAAAACGGCAAGCACTCTATTCAGCCCAATTCAATCTGTCCAGCCAAATCTCATGACCAGCTGGAATGCCCCTTTCCTAGCCTGCCCAGCAGGATGCCCAAGAATGGCGTGTGAACGTTTCTCTCTGCTCCTGCTCCAACGTTAAAATGAACAATAGTCCCTGCCAGTGTCATTCTTCAGCAATTCATCTCTTCCTGTCGCCAGACTCTTTCGTTCCTTCTTGCCCCTTCCACCTTTTTTGTATGAAAAACAACAGCAGATCGGCAGCAATATAATAAAATAAAATTTTATTTACTTGTTAGATTTGGGGGAAGGGGCAAGGGGGTTGGGAAGAGGAACAGCCTCCACCCCCTCCTGCAATGAAGACACAGAAGGGGAGCGTTCTCAGGCCCCAGCTGACCTGCTCCGCTACACGCCTGGTTTCCCTGCTGGAAGGAGCATCAAATTTGCCAGGGGGGCTGTAGAGGGGACAGGGCCCTTTTCTTCTGGAGGATGTTGGAACTATAATTACAGAGAGGCAGTTTCCGGGGGGAAATTAACATGGGTCTCAACTCATGTTCCCTGTGTTTTTCATGTGCAGATCGGTGGCCTTTACTCGACTTTCTCATTCACCAGGGAATGGGTCAAAAGAGGCTGAAAGAGGCTGCAAGCACAGTCTTACAAGAGACTTGGATCTCCTCTTCCTGAAGGAGCAGAAACAGGAGGGAAATGCTATGGGACAACTCCAAGGAAAAAATAATATAGTGTATATATACACACATATATACATACATACAAAAGTAATATTCCCCAACAGAGCGGGAAACATAGTGTAAAAAATTAGACAACATTGAATGGTCCGTGAGGAACAGGTTAACCTCTGAGGCAGCAGTAAACACCATGCTAAGCAGCACACCATGACTCCCCAACACCAGCGCGCTCTCCATTGAAGGGAAATAAAGGACCAGTTGTAGTGTTACAGAACCTGGAAGAATTTAGGAAATTTACTTTTACAGGTGTGAATTTAAAAGGGTTGCTTCCTAGTACACAGAACTGAGCAACATTCTGGCAAAGACAGTATCTTATCCAGCAGGCTTCAGAAGAAAATAAATCCATCTGCTATTGATTACACAGGACATTTAAAATCTATTATAAGCAAGTTTAAAAAAGCTTTAATGAAATCCCAGAATTAAATTCACCTGCACAGCTTTTAACAGGCTCCTTTTGCACTTTATGACACCGCACAATGTCACATCATTTGCAGCACAAAGTCCTGAACTGAATGTAAAATTATTATATGGTATTCGTCACCATAACAGTCAAGCAGTCCATAAACACAGATTCCTTTGTCTTCATGTCTTGCTGCTGTGAATGGTTTCATCAGCTCCATTTTATAGATCTCAGACTGCCACCGTTCCAAGCCAGAAACCTGTGTTCCTATGTGTCCAACCTGAAGAGCCAAAGAATGGTTTGCAGAAGTGTTGGATGCTCATAAAACACAACAGAAGGAAAGAGGAGCAACACAGGTGGTATAAAAGTAAAACACTGTGCCAAACAGGTGAGTCTCAGCCCTCCCAAACTTGAAAGTCCCTTTTTCCTAAGAGAAAGGACAGGCAACAGAATAGAACCTGGAAAAACACAAGTTGCTTTGAGGGTGAGCCACTACAGAGAAGTGGGGATTGGGAGCCAGAGGAACAGAGTAGATGTAGGAAAAAGAAAGCACAAGGCACTGTCCCATCTCACACCTGCTACCCAGAACCCTGCTTCTACCTGCCCACATTCACTCATCCCTTTTCCGTCTCTTAACAAGCTTCCCTACTTCCATAATCCAATTCTGTTCTGCTACTCTTTCCTTCTAAACTTTACTCTTCCTTTTTTGTTTTCCCCCTGAAAAATGACCAGAAATTCAAACCTGATCGGAATCAGGTGCAAACACTGAGTCACTTTTCTCTCTATTCCCACTGAGTACACATACCCAAGTTTAAGCCAGGTGCAAGCAAAAGAGCAGCTAAGTGATCCAGATGGAAAAGAGCTAGCAAAAAGTTAACCCTTCAAAACTATCTGGAAGAATCTGAACAGGCAGACAGGTTGTATTATTCAGTATTTGGCATCACACAGCTGCACTGTTTTTGCGCACCTGCTTTACAGCCTTCTGGGATGACACTCAGCTCCATGTTATTTCTTGCATTGCAACACAATCTTCCAATACTGCATCATATCACACAGAAATAGCCTACTGCAGCTGCCTTTTCCTCCTCCTCATCGCCTGTAGGCCAGCAAAGGAGCACTCAGTCCAGAGGGCAGCCTCTCAGAAAGCATTAACTAGACTACAGTTCCTCTGAAGCCCTTTGCTTGGGGGAATAATTGGAGCAGAGCTCCTGTTCAACTCAAGCCTACCACTGGACAGTCAATGTCCATCACAGAAAGTCAAAGAGGCTTTTGCTGACAGGCTTTTTAACTCCTACTCAGCACATGCAAGTACCAATTTTCAAGTATTTACAGCTCCAGCATGCAGTGAATTTCAGAGAAACCAAAGAATCTTTAAGCCTCTTCTGCTTTTTTGTATTTCTGGAGCATGGGAGGCTTAACAAACGTTCTCCAGCTTTTCTGTACTGTGGCAAGATTTTAAACAGGGGGTGGGGGGAGGCATTTTCTCTATCCTTATTCTCCAAGCTCACTGAATCATCTCTAACTGAAGTTTCACAGACAGTTTTAAGCAGAAACTCTTCTCTCCCTCAAGTTTCAACCTGGAAAGTTAGAAATTGGTCAAACTTTAATCAACTGAAAAGAAGATCAGGTAGGGATTGGGGTAGGCTTGCCCCCTATGGCACCACTCCTTTCCCACACATCATCCCCCTTTTGCTCCAGAGATATCAGGAACCTTCTCTTGAATTTCTAATTCACTAACACAGTCAAGCTGAACTCAAAGCAACTGTTCTCAACTTGCACTTAAAGACTTAGTCTTCTGTTTTAGCTCTCAGGAGAAACCGCTCCTAGAAGTTTGTCTTTTTCCAGCCACATTAGTTGGTCTAACTGAAGTTGTTCCCTCTCCCTACAAACCTTGTCTCACTTGCAATTGTGATGCTCTAAGGATAGAATCCTTCTACAAATATTATATCATGAGTAATACAGAAGAAAGGGGCAGTCACCAGATGGCAGTGAGGATAAAGATGCTTGAAAATCTCCATAAAGACAGTTATTTACATTCTTTCGACTCGGGTCTGTATTTGGCATATTAGTAATTTCTTCCAACAAAGAACTCTTATTCTACCCTTATCTCCAAATGAGAAGCAAGGACGTCCCTTATTTAAAAGCATTGGCTATATCCATGCTAAGAGTTTTACGGTGAGCTTTACCATAGCACAGCAGTCTTGCCTTCCTTCATCCTGCATGTTCGCCCATACGCTGACACAGAGTATGCCTTTACTTACTATATTCTGCCAATTGCTTGGAGACTGGATTCAATTTGGAAATTTGCTGGGATTTAACTGACTGGAAGTGGAAGATGAACCAGGCCTTGGCCAGAGAGTTCAGAAACTCCAGTCTCCATATGTACAGCCCCTAGTTATGATCAGCATAAAGCATCTGTGGAACTATGATTTTAGAGCAAGAGTCCTCCCTGCTCTGGGAGGATACTGACACAGGTAAGCATCTCCTTCCCAAATTTAATTTCTGACATGATACATCTGGAACGAGGATTATGCTTCTGGCATCACTCCTACTACAAGAGCATCAGGTCTAAGAAGACATTTGAATCTTTAATACACAGCAAATAACACATGCAACATAGCTTAGCCAATGTAAGAATTTAGCCCCAAACCGTGGGCATGCCAAGCTTGCTGCCAGCCCTGCCAGGATGGAAAGCAATGTTTAAAGGAGGTGGCCTGGATACTTTTTCCCCATAATGCTACAGAGAAGTGAGATCATATGATCTCTTCTTGACACAACTAAGCTGTTTCATGCTGTTTAGGTATCTCCTAAAGCTATGCAGCTTTAGAGATGGAGGACAGAACCAGCACATCAATATGAGCTTACCCGACTATCCCAGGACTACAATAACGGGCTCAAGGAACTCCCAAGGCCAAAACCTATCAGAGAGTCAAGTTGCAATAGTTTCCTTTAAAGAGACACCACTTCTCTGATTTCTTCCACATCTGGAGCTGGCACTCAGATCAAATAAACTAGAAACCAAGAGATAATTCACAGGTAGTAGAAGGAACACGAAGTCAAGTATAAAAACATACAGAACAGTTAAGCAGAAATAAGCTAGACATACTTAGCACAAGAAAAGGCTGTGCTTTCAGCTTACACCAATGCTTTGCATGAAACCACCCAGAAGGGGCTTGTCAGCTTTTTTAGTCTCCTACTAAAAGAAAAATAAAAAAACGAGACTGACTGTTCTCAAACCATTATGTATCGTCTGCCTAAATCTCCCTCCTCCCTCAGATCCAACACTGATGCCCCCCAAACCCTCTCTAGCTTTAGCGTGGATGCTGAATGCTGACAAAGGCTCCCTTTAGAAGCCTGGACAGCAGAAGCCAGAGAAAAATCCCTCCACCCATCTCTATTTTCGTCTCCCTCACATATACAAACTTTCTTTGCCCCTCCCACCTCTCAAACCCATCTCACCCTCCTCTCCTCAAAAGCGATTAAGGAAAAGCTGTAAAATATTTGCCCAAAGCTGGAGCCCGTTGCTGGGCCCAGCTGTATTGTTGGTAGGAATACACACAGCAAACTTGCACTGTGAGGAGCCCTGCGGGACTCCGGGCACTTCGGGGAGGCTTTGTGAGTCCAGCTCTGCATGCACTAGCCAGACTATTGTGAAAGAGAAACAGAAAAACCGTTACAAACCCCAATGCTCCCCCACTCCCGTCTCTCCCCCCGCCTCTGCAAGTGCCCCCCTTCCACCAGCCGCCACCTTCCCCAAGACAAATCGAGAGGGGAGGGGGCTGCTGCTTAAGAGAATAAAAAGGTTTCCTCAGTTAGATTTAAGGCAACAAGTCAGAGCTGCAAGGAGTCCTTTATCCGCCAGGGAAGCCTCCCACTGCTCCAGAGCTGGGCCGAGCAGGGATCCTGGGGGCCAGCTTTCTGAAGGCTGCCATTGATTTGTCACTGGTGATAAGTGAGGCTGGGGCCGTTCCCACCATCGCCTGCAGAGGGGACGACTCTCCCACAATGCCCGGCTGGGGAGAGGGGCGGCAAATGAAGAAACACAGAACTCGACGGTCGAAAAATCCCAAATGGCTCTTTTTCTCTAACGAGCAGCAACAAAAAGGAGAGACTGTGCTGAGACCAAGGCAAGGGAGGAGAGGCAACAGTGCACGGGGCAGTGCAGCTGCTCAATGGCGAGCAAGCCTTCCCTAGGAGAGAAAGAGCAGCGGGCAGTTCTTCAGCCCTCGCCTCCAAAAGGCCTACTAGTGCCAACTCAATCGAACAATATTCCTTCAAAAACTCCCAAGCTGCTCCTTTGCCAATAGTGGGAGGCTTTTAAACCTGCTCTATTTACATAGAGACACTCTTCTCTCAAACACATGCTGCTGGAAACTTGTTCTTCTGCTTTTGGGGAAGGGAGATCTTTTCTCACAGTACTAAATAAATGAGAGAGGCTAATGAAGCACCATGTCTAAAAGGTGAATTCCCAAAGCAACAGGAGATCTTAAAGGAGCACCAGAGCTCCCCCAGGGAACACACAAATAGAGCAGCAGCTGCCTGGGCAAGACCAGATGCAGATGGGTGAACTGAAAGCAAGACAAAAGGGTGGAAAAAAAAAGGCAGGAAAAAAAGAAATTAAAAAAAAAAAATCAGTAAAAGAAGTAAAGTTTCTTGGCCTTTCTGATGTAACTAATTAGGAAAGACCATCAGAACTGGTTCAACTTGCATTGCAAAATGTCTCTCTTGTACTCCAAGACACTGAGGAGGTTCAGGAGCACTTAGGACACCTTTCCTTCCTTTCCTCACCCTCAGCAAAACCCCTCAGCTGGCTTCTACCCTGGCCAGGCTTAAGGCTGAGGCACACAGGCCTTGTAACACGGCCTGAAGACCAAGAGATTCGAGTCTCCAGATGGAAAAGAGCATCATGCCTGCAGCCTCCTTTCAGTTCAATCTGACCAGACCCAGCAATCTGGAGGATCTTTTCTGGCAAGATATTACTTCAGGACAGTTGTGCACAGCTCCTAAAGCACCAGTTTATAATCCAGCATGCTAAAATAAATGGAAGTTGCCAGGCTGTAAACTGTGACATTCTGCAATATTTTACCTTGTATTCAGAGGCACAGGGCAGACCACTGGGAGCAGTAATTATTTCAGATATCCTATTCAAAATTTCTTGCTATATGAGAGAGCACAGCCTCCACGGACCGTTAAGATGGGGATGAGCACAGTAAGAGCACCTCAACAGATAAAATCCAGTCCAAAAATTTCACAAGTTTAAACAAACAAACAAAAAAAAAACCAAAACCCAACCAAACCCCTCCCCAAACCTCTCATTCATATTTGGGATCCAGCCAGCAGCCAGTTAGCTCAGAACACAAGTTTAACATGCTTCTCACCAAAAGTATCACTCTGCAGCCAAGCAGCCACATCCTAAACCAGCCAAAGCTTTTGAGCAGTCCTAAAGTGCAACCCAATTAAAGCCCACTGAAGACTTCTGACTCCTAACGATAGAGGACTAAATATCTCCTGAGCTTGCTGAACTAACCACTTGGACCACTGCCAGTACTTGGGAACCTGGAAATAGGCTTATGTCTAGCAAGACTCCAACATGCACACCTGATTAATCTCAGTATGTACATGAGAAGCAGAACTAACAAAGCCAGTTTCAGATGAATTCATCACTAGTAGTCAATTTTGGTGTGTCTGTTGCCAAATGAAGGGAGGGAGGGGATTTTCATGTCTAACAAAATGCAAACTCATGAGGAATCTTCACCCACAGCCAAGTCACTTCTGGGGTGCCTTCCCTTTATTGTGCTGCCTATTTTCATGAAACTTTTAATCTCTGGGACCAGTTTTTTTGGGTGAGAAGATATGCACACATACTGAAATAACCATTGCTTCCATACAAAAGCAGGCTAAAGATGCCTGCAGATTCTTCTCATGAGAAGAACCTGTATTAAACAATATTATTAAGAACTGCTTCCGATACTACTTCCTGGACCAAGTTCCAGGGATCTGAAGTGCATATCTAAATAAAAGACAGACTCCTCACAAAGCCCACAAATCATTTCAGCAGACATGTTATTCAGCCCTGGAAGAAGAATTTCTGACACTTTTTAAAGGCCTTTTAAACTCTTCTGCCTACAGAGGAAAAGTTCACCCTACATGCAGGCATACTGCCTTTTGCTAGAACCATGATCTCGGGGCCAAAAACCACGAACAGACAGTGTGGTGTCTTCTGTTCAGTCTTACAGATGCTTTTACTGCGATGACTCAAGAGCCATTTTCCCTGTTATTCCACTGTACTTCGGCGAGTAGGGTACAACAGACAAATCAAACTGAATCAAGCTTTTGAGGCAATTTGTGAGCACTGCAAGAAGTGATGTTATTCAGCCAGGTATAGAGTACTTCTCTGATCAAAGAATGACCCAAGCCCACCAGTGCTATAAATGCTACCTAAAATTACTGGATAGCAGTTAAGACGCAGCAGAACACAGGGCTACTTGTCTAGTTACTTCTATTCGTAGCAGAATTTTATCTCCAGTAATTACAGTCTACCTTGAGAAGTTCCTGGGAGGTTTTTTTCGGTTGGACACAGACTTTTTTCCTCTCTTTCCACTCCTAAGTGGAAGAGTTATATAGTAACCCATCTGAGTGGTTGTACAGTAAAATTTCTGTTTTCATTCAGAAAAAAAAACCACGTACTTCTGCGGTGGGGAAAAAGGCCTTAGTGTGCAGTTTATATCTTGACTAAATTTGCTAAATATTTCTAGTACCTTACATTGCCATTCCCAGACACTCTAAAACATAACATTTATTCTTACAGATCATTCTCTAAGTAAGAACATCTGGTACATTTGGACCTTCAGCCAACAAGCCTTGATGAGTCAAGATCAGATCTACTGAAGTCACAGTACGCCACTAAGCTACACACCATTACGGTCATGATAGCATACATCTCAACCTCAGAGGCTGAGCTCAGTTAGCTTTCCCATTTCCGGGTCCTTTATTCCAAGGTTGAATGTGGTCCATTAATTCCAGATTCTAAGAAGTGTGCTTAGAGGTTCATTCCCCTCCCTCCTCTTTTTATTGTGCACTATCAAACAGTGTGGAATTATGAACAGCAACAGCATTCTGGAAATCGTTCCCATATTCCTCTTTATAACTGTGCAAACATTTGGCAAACTGAAATACATACTAGATGATTTAGGTATCAAGTCCTCAGAAGAGCATGACTGTTTTCCATGGGGAAGATATAATCTTCTGCCCTTCATGCTATAACCTAGTTTCTTGATTTCTTTGCCAGATATCCTCCCAAAACAAACCCTCTTCTGTGCACGATAAGCAAAGGACAGGAAGCGGCCTTGATTTGACTACATTTAAGTGATAACACAGCTCTCGGGTCCTCCAGAAACACACTGATACTTGCTCAAAATGGGAAACTTCAAGGCTGTGGTTTCATATCCTTCAGTAGTGCCAGCTTAAAGAGCTCCCAGCCCTCCTTCCCCTACTCCCAGTCCCATGACCCCCATAAGATGGCACAGCTTTATGCAGCCTGGTAAAAGATCAGGAAAAGTGGTCCAGTGGGCGATGAACAGTGAAAAGATGCAAATCTGAAGGATCTTCCAACTCCGCCTCACCCAGCCCAGTTTGATTCCTCCCTTTACTTCACTGCTTGCAGAACCACGGCCTCCCAGCCAAACTGACATAAAGTTGGGGTCATTTCCTGTTTAAGGCTTTACAGACATGTTTACTACAGTGACTGAAGAGTTATTTTCTTCTTACAGTCTGTTTACCAAGTGTTTGCACATTTAGAAGTAGGATACACATGCTACCGTGCTGAAAATTCTTATGAAAAGGAATAAACACAGTGAATTAGACCATTCTACACTTGACTACAGTAAATGTTTAAAAATGTAACATTCTAATCTGGGAAAAAGCCACTGACTTCAGTATGCAGAAGAAAACAGCTCTTAGGCAACCAGCCACCATGGTTCAGTTCTTTACCCTCGCAAGAAAAAATTCTGCAGACTCCAAAATCAAGTTGTCAACTAACCTTACAGGAAGAAAAAACAAACCAAAAACAAACAAAAACCCAAACGCCAAAACCCCAAAACCTAGCCATTAGCACACCTGGCCCAACAATCGGAGGGAACCTTTATGTCACAGCTTGCAAAGAGGACACTCCCAAGTTAAATTCTGTACAGATGATCTCCAAAGGTTACGGGGAAAACCACTTAAGCTATTGGGTAAATATGGCCGCTGAAGCCAATTAGATATTTACAGAGTTCTACCCAGCAATTTAGCTTACTGCTGCAAAGCAGCAAAAAGGAACATTCAATTATTATTTAAAGTTGGCCACAGCTAAACTATTCCAAGTCAGGAATCCAGGGTTTAACACTGGGATTCCTAACCAAGTCCAAGTTACGCTTCTGTTCTCAAATTTCTTGACCTTTGTGGTTACATGGTTAAATATCCATTTGCAATCCATCCTAAGAGCTGCTACAGTCAGGATAGGGGAAAGGGTGGAAGAGTGACAGAGGCAGAAGAGATCTTTGTAAGCTGGGTTTATATGTGATACCCCTCATTAAACTAATGCTAACCATTTATTGAACACACTGGCAGCTAAAAGGAACATGCACTATCTAGGACCAAAACAGCAACTAGATCCTCTTAGAAGGGTATTACATCTGAGAATAATTTTCACTCTCCCATTTTGAGACCCCAGACACAACAAATGCATCTAATTGTGATAATGTTGCATGCAGCAGGTTGG
>JANZLQ010000032.1:21022984-21036092 GCA_026212715.1 Elanus axillaris
GGGGGAAGATTAGAGAATGGCATCTTCAACAGAAAGATATTTTGAAGATGGAGAGGACAGGACAAGGAGTATCAATATACAAACTAAAAGGCAAAGCATTTAAGTGGAGCTTCTATTTACTATGTTAATCAGTATCTCGTGGTTTTTTTTTCATTGATACATTTGTCAATTTATTACATGTAGAAATTATGAACTCTTCAGAATTGGGACTGTCCTTATTGTATGCACACACTACATGTAACACTGTGAAGCTCTGATTTCCATCAGAGTGAATCTTTACATGATCCAATTGACAACTCATGTGTGAGATTCAGCCCATGTAGATCTTCTCCTTCAGCCTGCCACATACTCATTCAGGGAGAACAGGAATGGCCGTTTAGGCAGCTTATGTTTCCAAACAGCTAGCACTGTCTTCCTTTGACTAACCAGGCACTTAGCATCAGCACTGCCATTTCTGCATCAACAAGAGGGTGGGATCATGCCTCCTTTTGTGTGCATGCCCAGGCCCGGCTTGCCAAACCACGACACACCACTGCATCAGCGGAGAGGGGTGGGGAAAGCAAGCAAAACTTGGATCCAGATTCTGCAAATAAAGACAAAAAAAACACTCTTTGCTACACATCCGTCATTTATAAGGCAAGATTAAGGAAGAATAGTCAAGGCACTAGCAAGGTGATAAAGTTTTTCATATTTAGATTGACAAATTTCTCTGGCAACAACTCAGAACATAAGTCTGTGTTAGCCCAAGTAAAAAAAGATAGTAGGTCTTTGCTTCAAGTCTTAATGAATAGAACTTTTGACCACAAAAGGCATCACCAGTTAACAGTTGCAACATCTATAGGTTGATCTTTCACCACACTTTGACACTAATACAGCACTAAGACTGTCATACAAGTACAATACAATAAAGAGGCCTATGCTTACATGAGCCATCGAAACTGAATCTTGGGCTTGAATTTTCACCTTCCCTTGCTTCCAGGGAAAGTCCTTCCAAATTACTGTTAAGGCAAAGAAATGCAGCAGCAAGCCAGTGCCAAAAAAAAGGTTGGTCTTGCTCACTCCATCCTTCCATCAGGTCTGTACTGATCAGCTCACTGAAGAGCAATTCTCTTCGGCTTGCCAATACCACACAACCCATGGTGCCACTGGTTTCACCTATTTGCAGAAAGTTCTGTGACAGATCAACAAGTTGAACCGATTCATCCAGCAGACATACACACAGACCTAATCAAAGGGACAAGGGGGCGAGACTGCTCTTGTGGGGCAACCCACAGTTACACTAGATTAGGCATAACATAAAACCACACCCTGTGGGTCAAAGAAGCCCTGCAGCTAGAGGCCAAGCCACATAGATTGCAGCAGAGAACAATCCTCAGCAGTGACAACATCCTAGCACCCCCACCAAAAAAAACCCTCTCTCCGAGAGATATCAAGTTTACTGAAAGCAAAAGGCAGCAGGAGCAAAAATTCCTCTGATTCTGATATTCTAAAACATGGGCTTTATATTACCCTAAAAACGTATTTTGAAGACAATGTTTCCCCTAAAGCGAGATTATACTAAACTCTACTCCAAATTAGTAACATGCCCTTGTCAGTCATTTGCAGTTACATTCCTAATGTCACCTGAAACAAGCCACTGACTGCGGTCCAGGCAAGCCACATCTCCACTGTCCAGCCCTTTGTTTAATTGTTCTAAGCAGTATGTTTAACTTACGAAGTTTAAACAGGAGGAGACGACTAACTTGGTAGAGGTGAAGGAATAGAGGACAGGAAAAATGCAATTCATAATCCATAAGTCATTTCTTCTAGTGCCCTTGCAAGAGACACGGATCCACAGGAAGGCAAGTGGGTGATAATTAGGGACAGTTGGAACATTGTTTATCTCCTACTAGCTAAGGCAGCAGTTCAGGCCTCCAAGGATAAATCAAATTTCTTAACCAGATGGAAGACATTTCATTTTCAAACATCAACCATACAACAATGGACCACAGAAAGGAAGGAGCCAATTCACAACAGCAACAAGAAAACAAAATTACTAGAGATTTGAGAGATGGGTTCTCATAAAAATCTGCACTTACAAAGAGCCTCATGTTGCATCAGAACTCGCACCACATCCCACCACAGTCAATTCAAAGACACTTTTATTGGCAAAACAAGCTCTGCAAGTGTTACCCACATGTAACAGACAGCACACTTGAGTTTCTCCCAGAAGTAGATTCAACGTATGAAATGCCTGCCTCCACAGAGGTTTCAACAGAGGAGGCTACATGGCGTGGAGTCCAATGATAGCAATAAAAATATTCCAAGGAATACTGGTTTATTTCTAGTGAGGTAAGTGTTCACTTGCTCTTTCTAATCTTCTTTTTATACTTTACTCACAGGATTGGAAGGTTTCCTTGTCAGTCTCTCCTTTTACTTCTCTTTCCCAGACATTTACTGTTTGATTTATGGTGTTCTCCCTGTATCCAACTCAAAGCTGCACATGCCAGTTCAGTATTTGGTAAGAGTCTGACTTGATTCTACACATTTCATTTGATACTATCTGCCAGCATAATAACTTTGCGCAATAACTTGTGGCAGTCTAGCTGGCTAGTAGGTTTGGACTTTTTTCTGTTACAGAAACTTGTGTTCTGGTTTAGATTCAGACCAGTTTCTCGAACAGATGGATTTTGGATTAAGTTATTTGCTTCATTAGCCTTGAAAGGAGTGCCAAATCCCAGAAACAATGTTTTCATAGGAATGGACAGCGTTTTCATTTGGTTTCAGTCTATGGTTCTCTAGTACTTTTAGGTGGAGACAGCTTTTGCTGCTTTGGCTGAGACAGCACCAAAAGCAAGTCTTTTTATGCAAAGATCAGCAATGGAAATCCTTCCAGTTCTACTCTGTAGCCATCACTACATCGATTTCATAGATTTAGTTCTATCATGTGTTTGCACATATGAAAATAAAAAAGTTAACTTCCCTTTGGTTACAATGTAAGAACATACAGAGCTCTGGAGTTCATTCTCGTGGGAGTCAAATGTTTAATTTGCTGTCAAATAGCAATGCAGGGAAATCTCAGCATTGTATTCAGCTCTCATGGTCTAAGCAGTTGAAACGTGTCTTACTTGCTAGGGCCGCTACATAGCCAGCCCAGCCACACTGGCAGGGAGCCTTAGGCATGCAAGACCTCCTGAGGCTAGTTAGCACAGGGCTGTAGAGAGACTTTGCTGCATACCTGCCTCAGCCCAGACCCATCCTGCAACAGAATAATTCTCCCCTTATGGAGGAGTTACTGTCATTTCCCTCCTGTGAGCCACTCCCCTTCTGCTTGTCTCTAAAGGTCACAGAGCCATACAGCACATACCTTAAAGACTGTGGTATGCAGCCCACAAGGTCAGAAAAGCTGGCTCCCTAGGCATATCTGGCCTTCTGTAGCGTAACTGTGATGGCCCTCTTTTCTCACAAGATTTTAATAGGCAGTTTTAGCATTGCCACCACATTTATTCTAAGATCTTGACATACAGGATGCAGAGCATGTTGTTATGACATCGTTCAAGAAAAAGCCCAAAACAAACCCAGATATCACTCCATGCCTTTCCCAGATTAACCTGCAGGACCAATGCACTGCAGTACATTAGCTAGCAAACGTAGGTGTTTTGGCAACTGTCCCAGTCACTTAATCGGAAGCCTGAGCTCAGAGGCTGTTTCGCCCAAGCGGGTAAGTCAAGATACACATACCAAAGATGTCATCTCTGCCTCACTCCCTTCCTTGCTCGAAGGCTTCTGAGTACTGTTTATTTTTATCCTATAATTGATGGATTGTACATAGATTTAACTTGCCCTGTATCTCCCATTAGTTCTATACTGTAACTGTGTTAGATTTGGCCTTGGGTACCCAATTAAGCTAAACAAGGGGTTATGCCAAGCGTTTAAAGTAGGCAAGTGCCTGCCACCCCCTCTCTTCCCTGCCAGTCTGTTCTAAAGCATCTGCAGCACAAAAATTGCTCATGGGTCATTCCTCAGAAAGTAATCATCTGAGTTTCTCTTCTTCCTCCAGCATACTTACTACTGTCATCAAGAGTTTGCTTCTCCGGCACAACCAACTAACAAAAAGTTACTACACAGTATCAAGAGGAATTATCCCTTTTTTTTTTTTAAGACATTCCTTTCCAGCTTAAACGTTTGGTCCCAGAATTCTGAAGACTTGTGGGTGAAGAACTAACCATAGCAAGCAAGAAAGGAAGTATGAAAAACAAAAAACCCCCAACATTTTCTAGGGACAATTGACTAGAAAGCTTAACCTAAGGAACCAGCAGCTTGTTTTGTTCTAGTCTGGAATTTGCACTAAGAGTAACAGAAGATTACAGCTCCTCATCTTCCAGTTCACAGGAGGCAGGTCACAAACAAGAAAAGAGAAACCTCAGAGAAACAACGGGCTTCTCTTGTGAGTGGATGAGCCGCTTCAAGCCGAAGAAGTTTGTAGTGGAAAGTTGCAGAAGGCAGGGATCAACGAGGTTGTTCTTCCATGCTTGAGTACTGGTAGCATAGAAATTACTCAACATAACTGCCAAAGATGCAAAGATAACAAATATGTCCTTCCTGGGGAGTTGAGGCACAGGCAGGGGAGCCACCTGCTCCACAGATAAAAGAACCCTGGGCCTGGAAAAAGAAAAACCAAACACACAAAACAACAAACACTCAAAAGGCCTAAAGGCCTTCTGTTATTTAAGGTAATGCTGACTGCAGGTCTGAATTCTTCCTTACACTCAAAAATGCAGTGAACAAAGGCCTACAGACAGTGTTGATTCATGACCAGTGACAGCTCGAACTGGAACAACACATGAGGTTACCACCCTTGTGGTGGAGACATCTTAACTGCTCAGGAATCAGCTGTTGATGAGTCAACACCCTGTTGCAACTGCAGCTCAATGGTACAGGAAAGAAGTCAGACCCAAGGGGAGCCTTCCCTAAGGCCTACCAAAGACAGCAAAGGGCCATAACCTCACCAACCAGCCCAATTCAGTTCTTCCCTGTTTCCAAGTCAATGCCCAAGAAAAATCCCTTTACCACTTTGACTCTGCATGGACACAGCTCTCAATTCAGCTTGCTCTTTCCTTGTATTAAACTTAGGTCTGTTTGCAGGGCAACGATTAGTGCCCTTGTCAGGAGACCTGACCTAGTCTCCCACCTATTCCCACATGATGCTTTCTAAGATTTAGACACTGAATACTTCTATTTGAGATCCATGACAAAAATGCAGATGGTTCACTAGCATCCATATTTGCCAAATGACTATCCTCTCCTGCTTCTTGGCTGTTAGAGCCTCCAGAACAGCAGCCTCCAATCTCTCCCTTTCCCATGCTGCAAACTCTTCGGTTTTCTCTCACAGCCAGACCCATTATGTTTTTCCTCATGCTAATAGGTACTACGCTGATCAAGGCCCTTTTAAAAAGGCAGCACAAATTAGGGGCATGTCCTCCAGCGGTAAGAAACTCAACTCAGGCTTTTCAAGAGTAACAGGCTTCAAAAATCACGGTCAGAAGAACACAATCTCTGAGGCCTCAAAAACCTCATTTCCTAATTTGTCAAGCCTGAAGAAGTCGCAGACTCTGAATCACAAAGAAAGGACAGCAGTAAAGCTGGCTTCCTCTTAACAAATGCCATTTTACTTCAGAGAATTATCCCACCTCCTGGTTCAACCTCAGGAGCTTGGAACAGAAGCAGGAAATGACAATCCTGAGACTTCACATTTTTTTCCCTGTCCTCAGAGCTGCAAAGAAAGGATTTGACTACTCAGCAGTTATGGAAATTCAGATCTAAAATTGGGTGGGAGCACAGAGAAAAAAAAAAATGAAGGTGTGTCTTTATTTTATTCTGATCCTAGATTCCATGAAACACGGTTCTGCTACAGTGAATGGCTGTACCTTAGGCAAGAACCTCTCCCAGACACTACCAGCTGTCACCAAGTCAAATGAACTGACAGAGCTGGAGATTCAGGCTAAAGGAGCAGAGTGCATATTTCCCTCTAACCTTCTTGCATAGTCACACAATGATTCTTATGAGCCTTTCAGAAAAGGAGGCTGAGAACACACGTTTATGTTTTAACAGTTCTTACTAGTGACTCATTCCTTCACATAGCAATCCTTAATAGAGAAGAGGAAGAGAAGTAGCCTCCTTTTCCAGGAAAGGTGTTATTTTCTGCCACCAGGCTTGTTGCTTCTGTACCCAGACTCCCTTCCAAACCCAGAGTAATCTCCTATTCTCACTTTAAGCCTTTTTCCAGGCAATCACCTCCAACCTCCTAGCTTCTCTCTTCAACTCTGCCCTCCCATTTCATACACTTTCCAGACAGGACTGTCTTGCAGAATACCTTCCCGGACATCCAACTCAAAAATCCTGGCTGTATGTGCTCCCAAGCCTGACAGGTCCCACATTCGACCGCTGCAGATACCTTCATCACCACCTCTATCTCATGGGCTCACCATCTCAGCACTATGCCAATATCAGTCTCCCTTTTTACCACTGTCCCCATTGCTAAGCTCCTGATATTTCATAAAATCACCCCACTAGGGTGGGGTAGGATAGTAGGACTATACTGTTGAGGGTCCCCAACAAGTTGTCACATCCTCCTTTAAAGCATTACTAAAATAAGTCTTTCCCTGCCTCAGCAGTTAAATTCTGCTCAATGCTCATCTTCACTTTCAAAATTTCCATCTTTTATACTACCTAATTAACAACTCTTTCTGCCATCAGATCCCATATAATTACTCCACTTGGATCTCCTTACACGGCTCTTCTGTTCCTTTGCCAGCTCAAGTCCTTGGCTCTCATTTTCAAAATGCCTATCTTTGCTTCTGTTAATATCTGTATTCCTATAACCCCCTCCCTTCTTCTCATGGTTTACACTACTCTTGCATCTGCTTCCTCATCCTTATTTCCACAGTAACCAGCTTTCAGTAGTCTTTGATGCCAACTCCTACCCAAAAAACCCTCTCTATCCTTGTTCTAAGAAGTGATTGGAATGAAAAACTTTCAGAAGCTTTTCCCATTAAACCAAGGCTAAAGGAAATTTAATTAGAAAGCTATGCTATTTTAATATTGGACCTTATCTATCCCACTAGAATTATCATATCCCTGATCCTTATCAGATGTCAGATGTCCAATTTAGACTATAAACCCTTTGGGGCAAATGTAGCCGCCTCCTCCACGTTACACAGAGCCACAGCACTTAGACCAATCCTTAAGGTAAGAAAAACACCTCAGAAATTCAAAGAACTTGATTTTGCCAAGAGCAGCACCACTCCATACACTGAGACTTGGGAATGACCAGGGAAGTTAAAAGTACTCACTCTTTGAAACTTCAAAAGGCAAGAATAGGGTTCCTTCCCAACAGAAATAATGTCTGACTGTGTTTGAGAAGAGAGGAGCTGGGTACAGACTGCACTGAAAAAGTTTTTCCATGGTATCTCTAGCCCCTTCCTGCCTCAAGTCTCCAAAGCCATCACTTATCCCCTTCGAAACAGCAGGAGAGTCACTTCTTTTTTCCTTCCCTCTCCAGAAGGAGCACAGCAGAAATAAACCTCGAATGATAAATTATGCACCACCTTTGTGTGGCTGCCTCTTGGCCAGACGGGAAATTTTTCTCCCAAAGCCTTTTGTTTCCAGCTTTGATCCCAGTGTTGGATCCGCTCTGTTCAGCACTCCCTCGGCATGGAGGTGAAGGGAGAGCTGACACAGGCCAAGTTCAGGCTTACTGCAAGTCACAGTCAGATCTTCCATTAGCCTTCTCCCCTCCCCCTTCCCAACTAGAACTCTCCTTGAGTTTGAAAAGATCCTATTAAACATTTTCCAGAGGGCCTTACAGAGGATACATTATTTTGATGGATGCTGGGACTAAAGGAGGAGGATTTCTAAGTACAGTGAAATAATGGAGTTTGTTCTAATGGGTTTAAGAGATGCCCGGGGGCACCAAGTAAGTTCCTTCTCTGCAAATCAAAAACACAGAAGACCAGAAAATGGAGCCGAACAACTGAACGCCAGGAAGCGGGGAAATCGGGCTCTATTTAACTGCTGCTCTTGGTTACAGCCAACTTCAGGCTGCTTGGAAAAACAGCACACACACACATCACTGGCACAAACTTAACAGGAGAAAACAAAGAGACAACAGGGGTCAAACTGGGGGTGGCAAGTAGGAGAAGGATGCAAGGCTGGGTCCCCACCCCCTACCAGAGAGTCGGATCAATTATCCTTGAATACTAACAAGATTTCTGATTAAAGAACTGCTGCTATGCAATAGAAACAGAAAGCTCCAGCAGCTGGGAGGGGCTGTCAGGCAGTAACAAAGAGATACAGAAGACTATGCCCTGCTAGGGCATACGAAGGAAGTCACCATGCTGGCAGCCAGGAGAGGGGTCTCCCCTGCCTGGAGTCATGATAACGTCTCAAAGCTGGTAAATTTAACTCCAGGAGTAAAACTTCACCTTGACACTACAGAATATGGGGTCTGTTTTCAGGCAAACACGTTCTCTACTGGAAGCTTTGCTGGACAACGTTTCTTGAAACAACTTCATCACTACAGTACTGGGAGGTAAATTTTATTCTCATCCTAACCCATTCCAGGGAAAAAATCTGGTGCTTCTTAGTTCTGGGTATTGCAACATCAGAAAGTTGCTATTAACATGTAACAGCTTGAGAAACAAGAGCCTGCACTGTCTTCGGTCATACATTTTTTGACAAAACTGCAATCTGCAGTACAAACATTGAATATGCATATACAATACTGTCGGTTGATTTAATGGTTTGTTACTTGCTGACTAGTGGCTAAATACAGAAAAACCTAATGACCTAGGAGCCTCATGAAAAACAAAAGCTTCCATTGCTACTTTTCACAACCCAAAGTTGTGCTAACATTAAGTATCCTGCTATAGGCATGTATCTCATACCACCAGTATCAGGCTCACAAGTGCTCAATCCCCTTTTCTCTTTTTCTTCTATTTTAAACAATAAACGTAATTCCTTCATATGAGGAGTTTCAGTCATCCACAATTTAGCAAGGCATAAGTCCACAAACATCAGCTCTTGTTTGATGTCAATAAAGTCTTTACAAAAACTTATTTTCCTTTCACCTAGGCTCACAGCAGCCAAGAAGGAGCTCTACTCCTCACAGAAGCACCGACTGCATCTCAAGAGTCTCTCAGACTAAATATACAGGTTGGAATACTTCAGCATTTAACAGGCAGTTCTGCTTAAGAGAGGCAAAAAAATGCCTGGAAAGCTGAAAAACCTGAACATGAACTCACCTGCAACAGGATGGCAGCCAAATACTCCCAAGGTAGCAGTCCTAGAGCAACCAGATATACAGCATGAGTAAACCATAAGCCTACAGAATCAAGCCCCTAGATCCATATAGTTCCTGTCTTTAGTACAGAGAAATGGAAGTCTACAGGGAAGACGATACAGAAAGAAGAGATTCAAGAAGCATTACACTGCCCAGCCTTCACGCAGTAGAGACAAAATCCCGTAAAAGAGTAACGCCTAATGTAACAGCCATGGCAAATAACCACAGGCACTACAGATGCAAAGCAAGAGCCTAACCATCAAGCACATTAGATTCATGGATGACAATTACAATTAGAGTTCTCTGCCATGATTTGTGTGAAACACAGTATCCCAGTTAATGGAGTGGGTTTGCTATATAACTGAGCTTCAGCTCTGGATGTAGTATCAGGTAAAGCCAGAGACCTTAAAAAATAGTCAGTTTAAATGTGCGTGCATGTGCGTATATATCACTTTATTATGTAAAGCCCTTTGAGATAACATCACAAATAGTTAAGGTGGAAATAACAGAGGACTATAGAAATAAGCGTCCACTTTTCTTAGATATTTCTTTTAACAACACTTTTCTTACCAATTCACCCTTTCCAACAGTCAGTAAAATTTCTGCTGTTTTATGAATCTTTTGAACATCAGCAAGAGAAATAGAAGTATTAATAAAAAGAGAAATAGCTACGAGTCACAAGCAGCAGAAGAATTCAACAAAGGTGTAGGACGTGCACTTACTTTTTAAACCTATTTTTAAAACCTTGACTGGTTTTTAAGATAACATCTCTTTATCAGCTTTTATAAGTGTTATGAAGCATATATTCTATTGTGCTCAATGGTAAGTTGCATTCTAGGGCAAACGGGGTTGGCCTTGGGCAAGACAATTTCTACTTCACTTCCCACATTTACAAAACAAGGATAATATTTGCCTATTTCACAAGAGTGCAGGAAGATTCAAGAGGACTATCAGACTACAGATCATTCTCACAGAATGAATGTTTTAATTGTTTTTTAATGTTAATTTCACCAGTCTGGAGAAGTGCAGGTTTTTAGGAGTAAAAACGAAATACAAATCACTTCTGTTTCTTCTTCTACTTAACATACAGCAAGTACCGCCTTCTGGTTTGAACTACAAAAAAATGGATAATGTTTATATCCAACCACTTTTTCTTCTGTAACTTCAGTGAACACAGCGTAGAGAAACAGCTCCAAGCTTTCTGAAATCCCATTTTGTGGCCCACATGAACAGAATATCCCTCTTCAAGGTTCACAAGACGCTCTGGAAATGCAAGCATTTTACGTAACTAAGCACCTATTAATTTGGTTGCTGCATACACCCACACTCCCAGGATGCAAGAAGGGATTCTCTATTGCAGAAAACCGTGCTAAAGCTCACAAATGAATGCTTTTGGAAAGAGAATATAAAAGAAACTTGCTTATCTAGACTAAATAAAACAATAATGTTAACTTCGTACTGGAAGAGTGATGCTTTATGCTTTTCCACTAATGCTACCATGTTTTAGTAGACACAGAATTGTTTAAAGAAACACACAAACAACAAAAACAAAACCAAAAAGAACAACCACCATCACTTATCAGATTCCTGCAGCACCTTACTTTTCATTTCAGAAGAGTGGGTATGCTACTTAGTGCCATCACCACTTTGACAAAAATAAACAGTCAAGAAAATTCAGGATGACCATGATATCTACAAATATCATCCAACCTGATCAACAGTAAACCCAGGCACTCTCAGCACACCCAGGAAGTAGAACATTATCAGCTCCCAAGTCGATAACAGGGAAACAGCTGTTTTGCACTTGGCTGAGAGCTGCAGAAGCAATAGCAAAGCCAAGCACACATAGTGGAGATTGCGATTCCCAATGCAAATTCTATTTCTATAGAGGTATCACATTCAAGTTTGTGGCTCTAAAATGTAGTCAAGACGTTTGGGGAGTAAACTCTGATATTAGCCATGTGTTTTTCTGGCAGAGGTCCAGGAGCCAGAACTGCAAGCACATCACCCAGACAGGTTCTGTGACATTCTGTGACATATTCACACAGACCATCATAACATCAGGCCCTTCTTCATCACCACACCACCAGCAGCGCATGCCATTAGCTTTAGTTTCTCTCTCTCTACCCGTTTTTACCTGCAATGCATTTTTCCAAGAGCTCAAGACACTTGCAGACCTTTTTGGTTTTAATTTGGCAGAGTTCCCCCGTTTTAAATGCCACTATCCACCAAAAGAGAGTCAAAGGTCAATCTTGCAGACTTGTTTGCCTTACCTGCTCCTCTACTGAGGCACAGTGGTAAATGACCACGTTCTTCTAACAATTTAGCTGTTTGGCATAGCGAGTTCTGTGGCTGTGCATGCTTTATGACAGTTAAGCTGTACACCATCCCCACAGGTACTTCTAAGGGATAATGATGAAAAATTTCTACCTGATGGAAGGAATACCTACTCATCACGAACTTTGGCATCTTCTCTGACACCTCCTTCCCGACACCTCCTCCTGTTTTTCCTTGCTTCAAATAGGAAAAAAATTGTTCAGGAATTGTGTTCTTATTGCAAAGCATACCTTCCCATGAAGGAAAGAGGATACTCACTTCTGGAAGCAGTTGGCACATCCAATCACAAACTCACGTTCACTCCATAAGAGGATACAGGAAACTGCGCTGATGGGAGAACTACTTGAAAGAGAGATAAACTGCCATAAAAAGCGTCCTGGAGACATCAAGGCACAACCACCTACAAGTAAACCTGCACTTTACAATCAGACATCCCCCCACATGGCTGTTAACAGCCCAGACACATTAACTAGGAGCACCTGGGTAACAGCCAAAATAAAACACATCCAGATCTGCACCTACACTCAGATCTATGCTTTAGATCCTTCTCACTCCTAGACTGCAGCTAAGTAGCTGTGTAGCACGGCTCTTGGGAACTGAAGAGTACTTCTGGTTTCTAAAAAGCAGATTTTCTGATACATAGAACTGCAGCCTTTCCAAGCTGGTTTAGCACCTTCTTCAAAGACTACCTGCAATTAGGTTTCTTGTTAGAAGAGAAACAATATTACATGAAACCCAAACTCCACGTGATTGCGCCCCAGAGGCAATACTTGTAGCATGATGGAGGTCAGCAGCACTACTGCAAATGTTTCCCGCAATTTCAGAGTAGCACAGGAGAAAACGGATGGGTGAAATTATACAGCAGCTGCCAAAGGAGTGAAGGGAGAGAAACGAGGTAGGTATCTCCTCTCCACACCCCTCCCCCAAAAGCCTTCCAACTCCGCATAACCAATTCCGCGAAGCGTTTAGATGTGTCCTCCTCCACCGGGCGCCCTTGTAAAATAAAGCACTACCGCACAAGACGAAGAAACAGCAATTGCTTTTCAGTTGATAGAGCAACCACAAAGATAAGTTTTCACCGGCGAGACTTCATGGAACCGCTTCCCCGCTCGCTAAGACCGCCGCCAACCCCTCCCCTCCCCACTATTTATTTTTGGTACCGCTCCTGCCCCGGCCCCACTCTGCCAGGGCTCTGCGGGAGGACTTCCAGTCCCCGCCGAGGCGAGGCGAGGCGAGGCGAGGCAGGTAGCCTGGGGCACCGCCGCGGAGCCGGGCTGTACCTTTAAGGGGCCCGTGGCGGCGGGTGCGCGGCTGCATTCCTGCTCCGGAGCGGCGGCTGTCCCGACACGCCGGGCACGGCAGCCTCCGAGGCAACCTGCGCGCCCGGCCCGGCCCGGCCCGCCGCTCGCACCGCGGGAACAAAGCCCGCGCCCGCCGCCGCCAAACTTCCGC
>JANZLQ010000032.1:21036192-21094654 GCA_026212715.1 Elanus axillaris
GGGGGGGAGTGAAGCCCCCCGACCCGCTCCCCTCCGCTCCTCCCCGGGGAGGGCCTGCAGCCGCCTCCCACGACGCGCCCCGGACACGCGGGGCCGGGCCGAGCCTTCTCACCCGAGGAGCGTGTGTCTGTGCTGCCCCACCCGCAGAAGGCCGGGCCCGGGAGAGGCGCGGAGTGTGTGTGGGGGTGGGGGTCCGTTGCCCCTGTCCCCCACGAACATGCCTTGACACGCCTGAAACCCCAAGCGCTGCGGCGGGGAGAGCCGAGGACGCGTGTCCACGGAAGGTGACACGAGAGGGGTGCGGAGTGCCGGGGCCAGCGCTGTTAAGGGCGGTTCGTTATTTGGGGAAAAGTGCTCTTAAAATCCTGACGTCGTGAAAAGCCGAAATCAGGGCTGGTCCCAGCCGTGTGTCCATGTCCCCCCGGCCGCGTGAAGGGGATGCTCTGCCAGCACGTCGCCCTGAGTTATTAATTAGGGCAGGGACACATTTTAATCAGGCTCTTCGCAACGCCCCGGGTCGCTGAGCCGAGCCGAGCTCTTCAGGAGCGTTAATTCCGTGTATGAGCGATACAGTCGCTCGCCTTTTTATTTTTCCTTTTTTTTTTTTTCCCCCCCTCCGTTTTCTCCCCCCCTGCTCCCCCTTTCCTCCTCCCTAAGCTGTTCCCCTCTGTAATTAATTCGTATCAGACATTTTTCCATACACTGCTCTCCTGTGCCTGCCTCAACGCGTTTTATAAACCTCTTTGTCTAGATGCCCTCTCAGATATGCACGGTCAAGCTCATAGATACGTATTTTGTTTGTTTTCCCCGTGCTTTACGAAGCTGCTGTCTTTAAGCAGTATTAGTTTTTTTTGGAAAAGATTTTTGGAATTATTATTTTTAGCAACAGCTTCCGCAGGGAGAAAGTCGCGCTTGTTTCCCAAAACCATTCACAGCGGATAGTGTAGATATCACTTAATTCCTACAGAAATCAATGTGAAAATTAGATTTATTGGCTACTTACATTGTTAAAAATGACAAAGTGCTGCCTTTTATTTTCATAAAACCACAGAAGACCGAAAATCATTTAATAAAGGATCCACCTAGTTTAATTTCATTGTAGGTCTCCTGCATCGAAACCAATTCTTCGAGCCTCTCCCTCGCAAACTTGCCTTCCATTCTAGCATCCAGGAGGAAGAGAGTGTTCTCAAAGAGCGTTAGAAGAGTAGCATTTGTTTGGCGGCCGAAAAACCTTTCACGCCGTTAGCTGAGGGGCACCGTGTAAATGAAACAGGATCCGCTGCTTCAGATCCTTCGGTAGCCCCAAAGGTTTGTTGCTTCCTATTTGGTTTGGTGGGTTTGGTTTTTTTTTTTTTTTGGGGTGGTTGGGGGTTTTGTGGTTTGGTGTTTTTTTTTTTTTTTTTTTTTTTTTTTTTTTTTTTTTTAGCAAAATGCCGCCTTTTAAAGAAACGTTCTTTATTTAGCCTGTTTTTAAAGAAAAGAGGGAAGAGCGGCCGGCCCTTCTCCTCCCGCGACCTGCTGGGTTTGCCTGCGGGGGAGCCGCCTCGGCCGGCCCCGTCCGCCCCGTCGGAAGCCGGGGGGGTGCGCTGCCCCCCCCGGCCCTTCCCGGGGCACTGCCCGCTTCTTCTGGGCAGGGGAAGGCGGAGGGAGGCGATCCCGGTGCCCCCCCCCCGCCCCCGGCGGCGGGCAGGGAGCTGCGGCCGGGCAAGGGCCCCGCTCCGCGGCCGCGCAGCACCGCGCCTCTCCGCGCCTCCGGCCGCCAGGATTTGGGATTCGCGCCCTCGACCGGAGAGAGCGTCGATACGATTCTCCGTATCAAATGAGCAATCGTTTGTTGCGGTTACGTGTCGGGTAATGAAAGATGTGAGCGGGATCAATAGAAATGAAAACACTTTTACTTACATCTTGAATTACTGTTTTAAGGGGCGAGCTGTGGCGATGCACCAAACCAGAGAAAGCCAGAGAAAGATCTACCACCGTCAAGGGTCTTCCAGCGAAATACAGAATGAACGCGGGTCCCCCCGGGCTCGCCCCCGGCCCCTCTCCGCCCTTGCCGTGGTTGCGGCTCCCTCGCTGCGGGGAAGGGGAAGCCCTTCCTAAAGCGGCCCCGGTCCTCGGGGCTCTCGCTGTCCCAACTCCCGCAGCGCCGACAAGGAGCATCGCCCCGGGCTCTCGGCTGCCCGGTATCCTCCGGTGGCCGAGCGGTTCCCCCGAGCGCTGCCACCGCCTCCCGGTTTGTGCCAGCGGTCTGTACCCAAGACAAGCGTCCGTCGTCCCCCCCAGTTTGCCAAAGACCCTTCGGAAACGGAAAGCCTTTAAGCAGCTCACTCGGGAGCCCTTTTGCCTAACATACATGTTGCTATCTAAGAGAAACGTTTCAATTTTTTTCCCTCCGTTGGTGACAACTGTTGGGCTGTTCGGCGTTTTCCTTAGAGCCGCGGTGTCCGGGGACAGCTGATTGTGAGTCTCGGATAGTCTAAAAACAGCGCTAGGGTCGTTGCCTGTAGGATTGGAAATTTCAACGCTTGGACAACTGTCTTGTGTGCCTTCTGGTCTCTGTGCTGCATTTAAAAGAAAATAGGCTTTCACTGGACATCATCGTTAAAGCCAGTTTTACGATCCTCTGTGGCACGATTTGACATTTTAATACATAGGGTTGGCAATGCAAGAAACTGTTGTTAAATAATTAATCTCAGTTGATTTCAAAGTATTAACTTGAGTGGAAAGCTGTTTCAGGTAGTCCAAACCCTAGACCACAGGGGAAGATGGGAATTTTGTCAAATTGACACCAAAGGGCCAGTGATAGGAATGGTCTTACTTAAAGCCTTCGCATAGCTGAATCCAGGGGAAGCTGCAATTAATCCTCTCCTTTAAAGAATCGCAAGAGCAAGTAAACAGCACAGCATGTGACTGAGACAATTCTCCTATTAATTAAGTGTAAAACAGTGAAGACAAGGGATATTATTAAAAATGTCAACATAAAATTAAAACAGGGACTGAGTCCTGACAAATTGAGCTCAATGTAAAGAGAAAAATAATCCAACGCAGAGCTTCACTGAGAAGAACTCCCAAGAGCAGGAACACCGTAAGAAACAGTAAGCAGCAAACCATGCATAAATTTATAATATATGGCCTCCAAAATTTAAAAAATGCAGACTTTTTGCTTTATATGCAGAATCACTGCTTCAAGATAGGAACAGATCCACTTTACATTGCCTAAGTGCAATAGCACGTAGACTATGGCATTGAAATCTACGCATGTTAGGCAAAGCGTCCAAACTTGCAGAAGAGTAACAACAAATCCAGGTAGCCAAGAGGTGGAGAGATTAAAAAACCTCTCTATGCTAACATTGACTCAGAAGCAGTGACAGAATGAGGCATGGAAAGAATATGCAATTACTGTAAAGAAATAAACTCCAAGATACCAGAGTTTAAGATGATCAAAGTGGAAGAGTTGGGAACAGTGATTTGAAGTTAAGGGAATGAAAACTTCAACATCACTCTGGCTGGCAGTTGGCTGATTAGCTAGCACGCAAAACTCTTACTGCATCCCCCCTAAAATACAGGGCAACATAACCAAAATTCGTTTAAGTTTATATTCTCTACTAAGGCTAGATCCCCAGGTAGCATAAATCAGAGCAGCCCTGCTGACTTCAGGCTCATAGAAACTTGTAAGAAGTTTAGACGCCAAAGTACTGAATGTGATAAAGCACAGACACAGGGCCCAGAACTTCCTGGTAATTATATACTTAGGTCATGAAACAGTCTTCCAGCAGTTGAGATGAGTATTTCCCTGTGTTTGAAACACAAGCCTCTTGAAAAATATTGTCCTAAACACAAATAAATTCACGTTAGCTATTCAGTCCTTCTCGCCCCAGGGAACAAATATTTTTACCCACTTGTGTTTGTTGAAGTGTGTTTACCAGTCCTCTGCATCTTGTGTTGTATTCTGGGAAATCACTTTCCTCTCCAAGTTCAACTTTCCTAAATTATATCTCTGTCTTATAAATTATTTTCAAATCCCCCGGTGACATGTTAGAGAAGCACATAGTATTGTCTTTCACAACAAACTCCTAAACAGGTTGCAGTTGAGCAGATGGAAATTTATATTATAAAACTGTTAATTACCTACCTGTTGATACACTACTGTGACTGAATATAGCCCTGGTTCCGTGTGGGATCTTTGAGGAATAATTGTAAAGTAGATTTATACTGTGTCAAATGGGTGGGTTTGGTCAAAGAAAAGTAGAAGTGTTGCCAAGTAATGCTGGTAAAATTTAACCATATGCTTAGGACTTGCCTCTTTCAGACCAAACAACTTGAAGAAAGATTATATAAATTTCAGAATGCACTTCAACCCATGCACAAGGCAGGTACTTGCTTTTACCCACAGCTATGAGGGAAGAACATTATTAAGTAACTTGTAATAATTTATAGATCACTGATAAGTGATATATAACGTAAGTAAGACAGATGAGAAAGAAGTAATTAAAATATAATCAACAATTAATTTATATGACAACATGCTTAATCAAAAAAACCCACCGGTCATTATAAAGGGAACAGGAAGAAGATGATTATCCTAATAACCATTTTGGGACATAATTCTCCCCCCCCCCCCAAATAGACACATTAGAGAAATAAACTAGTTCAATGACAGAAAATAATGTCTCTGAAATAATACTAAAAGTTCGCATCATCTTCAGAGTGATTTTAAATAGCAACCCTGTATTAGGAAAAAGAGAACCAAGGACATGGTGTCATTGGAAAAAGAAGAAAGAAAGGAACCAGAACCAGGTAGGATTACTAGGAAAAATACACTTTACCTATCTTAAAACGGCAAAGACCTTCAGAAGAGGTTAAAAAAAAATTTAAAAAAATGGGATGGACAGTTTTGGTCTTACCTGTCAAAATATTTTTAAAGCATTCAAATGGGCCCTTACTTAGGAAGATGTTTCTCTGCACCTCAAGTTTCCTAGAAGAGAATGACAGATCAGATAGCTTAATTGCTATGTTCAGAAGTCTGGAGCAATCATGTTTTAAATATTTGAGATAGAATGAATTAATTTAATAGAACAAAAAAAGCACAAGGAAAATGGGCAAAATGCATTTTTGCTAAATCAGATTCCCTTTTTTAAAGGGAATTAAAAAAATATTACGTTCACTGGGTAAACGGAAGGCAATGGACATGATACATCTTGTACGGCTTTTGGACTGTCTCACAAGACACTTTCATAGAATGACTTTTTAAATACAACTAGTAGAAGGTGTACAGGCATCTGACAGAAGGAAACCATGGTGGTCATTAGTGGTTATTCATCAAAATGCAAAGGCACCTCAGAAAGACACCTTCCAGGGTCTGTCCAAAGCTCTGTTTTGTTTAGTATGTTCACTGACAACTTAGATGCTGCAATATTTACACTTGTATAATCTGTGCTAAAAAATCTGATAACCTCAAAACAATGGCAGGGTATGCAAACACTAGGAAGGATGAGATCAGACACCTCAAATGCTATTGACAAATTGGACAGGTTGTCCAAAAACCAACACAGAAAAAAACAGTAATGAGAAATATAAAATGCTATTCTTAGGAAACAGACATCAATAAACAATGTGAATTCCTGAGTAGACAGAAATACAGCAAAACCAGATCTTAGGGTTGTACAGATAATGAGCAATATATATCAACAGTGCAGTGCCACTGCCAAAAAATGTGTTTAATTCTGGAATGCCTTAACAGGTATGTCATATACAAGACAATTTATTTGATTTCTTAACTTCACATGGTACTGAAGCCCCAAGTGGCATACTGTGTCTGGTCCCAGCTGAACACCTTAGAAGTATAAATGCAGCTGAAGAGAAACAAGAAAATAACAACAAGAAGTTTAGAAAACTAACCCTTTGAGAAAAAGCTGAAGGAATTAGATTTGCCTAGTCAAGAAAATAAAAGCTTCGAGTGAGATGCAGCTTTCCAATACATACAAGCGCATTAGAGAGATGTTAATCAGCTAGCCTCTATGGCTACAGCAGAAATACATGAAAGAGTCAACTTAATTTGTGACAAGAAATGCTTAAAAGACTTTGCTGATCAGCATTCCAACTAAGGATTTTTCAACACTGGAGCAGACTGTCTAGGGGGACTGTGGAATCTCTTCCACTGGCATCTTTTAGAAAAAAGTTTGATAAGCATGCAGGTACTAGCCTTGATATGTTTAGTTGTGATGCAGTGCAGGCGGGACTAGGTGATCTTTCAGGACCACTCCCAAACCTAAGTCCCACAACGGATATAATTCAGAAAACTCTTAACTGGAAAGATCATTACAAGCTCTGTACCCTGGCTGATCCAATTCTGTATTACTAGTGAGCTCCACTAACTAAAGAGAAAAGCCAGGAAAATAGCAAGTTGTTCCCAACAGAGCTCTGGGTTCAAGAAAAAATCATGGGTTCTGTGCTAACAGACTACAGGATTTTCCAATGGCCCTTTTAATTTCTGTCATTATTCCACTGCTACATTACCCACATCAGTTCCCTCCTCAGTATCACCAGTAAACCAAAGAGGTGGTAGCTTGGAATACCAGGAAAGTTAAAAGTTAAGATTTTACCCATACAGGAAGATGCAGTTGAACAGTTGGGCCTCTGAATACACTGCTGGACATGTAAAGAAACAGTTTAATTTTCCAAAGAGCTGAGGGACCTACAGCTTTCACAGCTGGTGACGTAGTTTGTAAATTATGGTCTCTGTGTTAAATACATTAAATGAAATTTTAGCATTGATTTATATGTTATGCTACCACTTTTTCCCTTGTTGCCTTCCCTTAAGTTTTCTAAGCAGTGGCACTACTACTGTATACCCAGATAGGCTCACAGGTGTCATAAATATTCAAATCCTGTCACCATTGTCCTTTACAGTGTTTCTCAAGTTACTGACCACTTACTGTTAAGAAAAGAGTAATCAATGTGCCATCTTCTGCAGTGTTGCCACAACTGTTTTCATTTACAACAACAAAAAATTCAGGTTAACAAGTCAGAGCTTATGTGTTATTTCATTTTCTTCACCTTTCATTTATCTGCTGCCTTCTAAGCATTCCAATTGTATATTTATCTCGGGAAACTTTGTGATCATCTCATGGACCACCATTAAACCTACTTTGCAGTGCAGACTCATCTGACCCCCTCCCTTTTTCGTGTGTGTCTGGGAGGTGGGAGTGAAGCCAACCTGCCAGGCTCTTCAATCTTCCACTCTGGGGGGAAAAAAACCCAAGTATATTGACTCTCAAACTAGGGAAAAAACCCAAACCCAAACCTTTCTTCATGTTTTCTTTGAGATGGTAGCTCTTCCTGGGTGTCTTGCAAGCTAGTTCTGCTCCTTCTTTTGCCGGTTCCCTTACATTCTCTATGTAAAAATAATGCAAATACATCCTCTTCTATTCCTGATGAGACTCCTCCCTGCAGTGAAATGGCAATTACCCAGGCCTTGCACAATGTCTGCATTGCAAAGGTAGCCTGTGGCCTAGCCTTAGGAACAGCACAGCTTAATACCTTGACTCTGGCACAGAAAAAAAGAGAAAAGAGGAAGAGCATAAAAGAAAAATGTTCTTTTAAAAACTAGCAGTAGAAGAATTCAGTTTGAAGGCAGAAGCCTAACCACCTTTATTCTCAAAACACATTGAAATGCGTAAGTAGCAAGTTATGGCTCCTAAATTAATTTTTGACTACACAGAGAAGCATTTTCCAAAGAACTGAAGACCTGTGTCTTTGACTTCAAGTTATTAATGTAGTTTGTCATCAACAGTGTCTGTATTCAGATAAAAAGTTTGTGATAGAAATCAATCACACAGAAGGAAAGGTGACCTTACATCTCAGTATGTGGAATATCTCTGATGGGCTGAGTTTTCCTTTCTCAAAAAAACTAGAATACGTTAATTGGGCTTCTGAGAGAAACGAGTAGTCATGGGAATAGATGTGAAAGACATAAACATACCTTTCCCTCAGCTCACAAACCTTTC
Organism: Elanus axillaris; assembly: GCA_026212715.1. NCBI lineage: Eukaryota > Metazoa > Chordata > Aves > Accipitriformes > Accipitridae > Elanus > Elanus axillaris. The sequence goes on from JANZLQ010000032.1 coordinate 21,044,199, forward strand.
TTGTTTGCAGAAGCCCTGCCACTATGGAGATGAGTGACATGTAAAAATGTAGACAGACAGATAAAGAGTGTTTTCTTTCTTCAAGATGATTCAGTTCTAATACTTCACTGGCATGATGGGTTAGGCAAGTACTGCCAGCATGCACAAGATATAACCCTTGAGTCTTTCTGATAAGAGATAGGGCATGTCAACCATCTGCTTTCCTATCAGGTGGCTGAATCAGAGACGCCTCTTAACACCTCTCCCTCTTTCATATTAGCTCTTGATAAATGCGAACGAGGGAACAAATTAATTGCTTCTTACCAGCACTAAGTGCAACCTTAATAAAGGCAAAGGTGGGAGCAAGATCCAGAGTTGCACACACCCTCCACATGCATCTGAGATCAGCCATCCACACATATGCACACACATCCAGCCTGCCTCCTAGCCACATACACTTGTGTCTGTGTCATTGTGATTTGAGGATACTTGAGCATATTAACATAAGATTAACATTCTGAGAGTTCAAGGTGATATGGGTTTGTGTATTGCATTTCCATTTATGCTTCATTCTAGGTCAGCAGAGTTGATGGAAACTACCAGTGACTTCAGCAAACACAAAACCATGCTTTTAAGGCACAAAGAAAACTTTGTCACAGAGACTGCAGGTTTCTGTTTCATGTAACTTAGAGCACACTGAGTATGCTTAGTATATATCAGAAATGGACTCCAGTCACAGAGTTTGAAAGAAATTCTGATCTACATCTAAACTTTAAGTGTTCAAAGAACAACTCTTCTTTCACTAACACCGTATAAAGTTTAACACATAAAGAGCTGGAACCTTAAGGACGTTTTCTTATTATCTTAACATGTTATTATCAGTTTCAAATATGGTAGTTTTACGGTGGTTTAGAAACTAGTGTGATAAAATTAACAAATCAAAAGAGAAATTTAAATACATTTCTCAGATAAAACTTAACTAATGTCTTCATTTGCTACTATACTCTGGAAAAAGTTCCATGTTCCCTCTATGCTGTTTAGAATTAATTGCCATGATCTTAATTCGCAGTTTCAATCTCCCAAGACTTATCTTCTCCCCCAGCAAGTCATTTGCATACTTCCCTTTCCATCTCCCATCCACTACTCCTCAGGTTCTCTTCCTAAGTACTCCAACCATTATATCATCTTCCGGTCTCTATCTTCTCTTCTAGTGACTCCACAGAGATGTTACTCTTGAAAACACCTCGAGTATTACAGTATTACGTAGTGAAAAGAAAGGAAAGAACATTCATCATTTTGTCCTCTTACATTACGGAATGAATGACTGGGATACCAATGTGTGCTTTCACAAAAAAAAAACAAAACCTGACTTCAGCTCTTGCATAGCTGCAGGGTTCTGCAGTGATCTGTCACAACTGTCACAACAGCCCTAATAAATACTCAGGCTCTCTTTTGTGTACTTAACAAGCAGAACCAAGGATTGTTTTGCAAGAATTCCACAATTTTAATGAATCTGTGATCTCTGCTTTCTTTTGGTTGTTTTTTTTTCCCTTGCTTCCGTCATTTGCTTTTTCATGTAGATGTTATAAGAGAAAATACTTTCAGAGTATTTTGAATGTGCTAAATCTCTGTACTGCACACAGAAAGTTATATACCTTTCCCATAAGAGCTGGCCAGTATAGCTGTCAGAGTTACTGCTTCACTTCAGCCCAAGAAGCAATAGCTCACTCCCACATAGATTTGCCCACTCTCTTGTGCACACACAGAGTCATTTACTTATAATTTTCTCACACAGACACCTGGTCTAATAATAGATAGCACCGTCTGGCAGCTTAAGTTTGCAAGGAACATTCGATGAATAGGAATGAAAAATGAAAATTACAGGCCTTCTTGGGTCACCCCCCAGGATGAGCTAAGCTTTGGCTGTCAGAAATGTCTCCCATGCCAGAATTTCATAGTGATATTTATTTCTACCAGGCATTTTAGACTTTTTTGTTTGGCATGAGAGATCCTGCAAACTCTGCCAGAAACGGCTGTTTTTCTTCTCTGCATCATTAGTGGGGCAGCATTCCAGCAGAGAAGGGTCACTTGCTTGGTACTTAAGTACTTTTAAAGATGTTGTCCTTTCCTTCCTGAGGAGATAATTGGAACAAAAACTGAAGGAGAGTCTGTCAACAGTTTGCTGTTACAAAAAAGCCAACTTTGCATGCTAACACTAAGCTCAAAACCAACCAGAATTTGGGCAGTACATTTAATACATGCCAGGAATCTATCATACAACTTATACCTACCCTTTATTTTAAAATGAAGATGTGGCCTCCATAAGCCACAGAACCTGTCATAATAATATTCCCTCTTCTCATAAGCAGATCACCCATAATTTAGAAGTACTCCCATGACTGTGGAGTAAAGGAATGTTTCAAGGGTTTTTTTTTCCTAACAACTTATATTTAAAATACAAGGATCTCGGAGCTTGATTAGACCTAAATCCTCAGGTGAACATAAAGTTCATCAATATAGAGAGACCTTAAAATTAGATCAGATCTCTTCTTGCTTTCTTTCTGTCCACCAGTTCAAGGGGAAAAATAAAATCTCAGCGATCCAGATTAAAATATAGCTAAACTAGTAAATAAAAAATAAGTTATGATGGCATAATGTTCACAGTACAGCTTCCTGCATGCTTATGACATCTTACCAGTTAAGTATATTCTTGACTTAAGACTTCCAGGTGCAATTACAGGTGTAAAATTTAAGATTTGTGAATCTTATTTCTCTAAAGTCTGTTGATCTTAACAATCTAAGTCCTATCTGTTTGTCTAGGTTTTACCTGAAGAGATAAACTATTATTAATACTGCATTATTAGAGAAAAATTATTGGTTTATTTGTTGTATGAAACCAGTGTGCTGCGTGTGAACCTGATAAAACATTCATTTTGAGAAGGTTCAGATTAGGTTAGGCACTAGAAGTACTAGATCTTTCTCTGTAAATGGCTCCTGAGGAATCAACACTATAAAAATGTGGATTTCATCACATAATTTCATTGTGATTTTGGCTGACCTTTTTATTTAAGCTAATCCTATTTTTACTGTATGTGTTCAGAGATTCTGGTCATAATACATAAAAATAATTATTAAATCAGAAATTCAATGGGAGGTTTTTATGGGTTTGCAACTGACTCACAAATGAATCATCCAGCTTCAGTGCCATTGTTTTATAAAATGTCTTGCATAATAGAATCCTAATTTCACCTACAAGATTTCCAGTAATTTACATAAATAATAGCATATGAAGCTCTCATTCTCCATTTCTTCAGATCTCTCCTCAAAACTTATCTCTGCTATGGGGCCCAAAATAATAGATGATCAATAAAGATTGACAGTTGTTTAAGTCATGTTTTCCTCATCTCAGTACGATTTGTTTTAAAGATAAGCACATTATCTTAAGATAAACACATTTTGTTATCACACCTGCAATTTTATTAATTATTATGTACTAGGTAAAGCTCAGCTGTCAAACGTGGGGAACCTCAAAAAATACAAAGCACCACCAAACCTCAAAAGCTAAGCTTTGGACACTCAAAGGATGAACAAGAAAGGCTAGAGACAGTTTCCTAGTGTTTCTGTGAAACTGGCTTACATTCATTTCATAGAAGTCAGATGGAACAGGACTGAAAACTGCCCACAGCCTAGTTCTTTGTACACTGTCATTGCAATGCTTAAAGAATAGCATTTCCAACTGTCACCTGAAGAAAAAAAATAGAAAAGTTAAGTTTCCTCTGATAGGTCTAGGCTTTATTGTTACTACTTTAGCAACAATTGTTAAATTTCTAAGAAAATAAAATATTTCATTCCAAGAAAAAGTAATAGGAGCCAGACAAAATGACTCAGTCTGTTTAAAACAAGGCATTTCCTCTGGAATTTGTTGCTTGATATCTAGTCCTGTTTATTATTCTATACAATACTCTCTCTGAAAGAGGAGCTGGTTCTCAGGAGAACTTTGGCTAATAAAAGGAAAATATTTCAGCTCAACATTGATAGTATCATTTAGGAAGGTGAACGTAAAACTGGCAAAGAGTATGCTAAGCAATTAACATAGTGCGGGCAAAGTATATGGGAATGGAGGAAAACAGAAATCTGATTTAAGCTAAATTGCTGAGAAACACTTATAAAAGTGACACAGAAAGGAGTTTTTCAGTCTGTGCATCATAACATAATAAAGAAATTTTCCTTCATGACATAATTTAAATTATACCACTGACTATTTTCAAACTTGTGGTCACGTGGACTCTTAAATACGTAAATTAGCCCAATTTATCTAAAGGTATGATTTCTGAAAGACTACTTAAACCACACTTTGAAGTGAATTAACCTAAATCAAATCAAGGTCACATTAACTCTGAAAGCGGGTGTGCACAAAATCTATCAATGTAGTCCAACTGACCCTTCTTGAAAGACTGATTTGGATATGCAAACATCCCTGGTAGAAAAACCTCAGCAATTTTAGTTATGATTCCATACCATGATTCCCAGGGTAGATAGTGACCCTAAAAGTGTACTCCATAAGCTTGCCTTAAAGTGAGACCTGTAACTCTGATAATCATAGAATGGTTTGGGTTGGAAGGGACCTTAAAGATCATCTAGTTCCAACTCCCCTGATCTACTTCCAACTCCCCTGAATCTACCAAGGGGTTGTGACAGAGAAAAATACATTTTTTTCAACATCATTCTTCCACCTGGGTCCAGGAAGCCCCTGTTAGATTTGCCCCTCTTGGGGCAGCTATTAAAGTTGCAGATGTTTTCCAGTGACCCAGAAAAGCCTTCTCAATTTATTAAAATGCACTGGTCTAGGGTTCTAAAATCAATATGGGAAAACAAACTTAATACCTATGGTCAGGCTGGCAGCATTTCTCCATTTTCAGGTCATGAATGTGAGAGAACAGGTGAGTGCTGCAGCTGATCTGTTACATCACCTAATCCTGGCTCTGGCAAGCCCAGAGAGAAATAATAGTAAACAGGGAAGTCTATAAATGGCTCCAGAAACGACATCTTGTTTTTATATAGTTTTCTTTGAGTCGTTAACAGTCAGGCGCCACTACTACTGAAACTTATCATTATTAAAACCACAAATGGGCTCAGTGTCCAAAAGGGTTCCCTTAGCTGGTTTAAAGGAAATAACAAAGTCCAACTCGTAGAGACCAAACAGTAACAAGAAAAAAAATCCTAGAGACACGTTAGAATGTAGTATTTAAAACGGGACTTTAAAGGCCTCTTGTAAATGAGTGCTCCCGATACTGATCAAGGACAAATTGCGGTTTACAGAAATGGTTAAAACAACGAAAAAGAAACTGCACAACCTGTGGATGGCTTCCACCAGCTCAGATGACCAGCAATATGGGAGAGGAAGCTTTTATATTTGGCTTTTGAACACCAGTGAAACTGCCTGGCTGATGCTAAAGGATTGCTCGAGAAAATAGAGATCTTGATGCTAGTTTTAAAAGTGCAGGAACTGTGCTCTTAAAACTAATGATCACAGGGGGTCTATCAAATTCAGTTTCTCTTCTCCAGCAGTGGCCAAGAACCAGATACCTCACTGCAAAGTGCCAGAAACCCTAAAGCGAGCAGTTATGGAATAGACATCATGTTAGGAAAAATGTTTTCCAAAACCCCATTAGTCACATAATTGGCTTCACTGTGAAGTAGGACAGTTCACATTCCTACGGTATTGTGCTCTTTTTTTCCCCTATGCTTTTATGTGTAACAACATAATCCTATGTTTTTTCATTCTGCTTGAAAATACCTACTTCTTTTCTAAATTCTGCTGAATTCCTGGCCTCAAAAATATTTTGTGTCAATGTATTCTACAATCTTCTACAATGATTGTATCTATTACAAAAAATTTCCTGTCTTTAAATTTATAGCCTATAACCAAATGCACAAACTGCAAAACTGAACAAATACGAGTTTTCAATGGCCTCAAGGTGTGCCAGGGGAGGTTTAGATCAGATATTAGGCAAAAATTCTTCCCTGAAAGGGTTGTCAAGCACTGGAACAGGCTGCCCAGGGAAGCAGTTGAGTCACTATCCCTGGAGGTATTTGAAAGACATGTAGATGTGGCACTTAGGGACATGGTTTAGTGGTGGACTTGGCAGTGTTAGCTTTATGGTTGGACTCGATGATCTTAAAAGGTCTTTTCCAACCTAAATGATTCTGTGATTCATTGTAGCACAAATCATTTCAGGTAACATCATTCTGTATGTTATGCCTATCCTCTTTAAGACAATCTTACATTTTTCCAACCATTCTTCACTCTGGAGTGTCTCATTGTCTGCTCCCTAAATTATCCTCTCTGCCCACCTTTGAAATATTTCTATCATCTAGCCCATATCCTTTTAAAGACAGAAAAAGCCAAAGGCAGTGGAGTGGTCCAGGCAATTCGGGGGGGGGGGGCATACAGATAGGTAAGTTAAACCATCCTGTTTGCCCTTTTTAGCTGTGGCTGTCCTCTGAGTATAGATTAAAGTTGAATTGCCAATAATCACACTCAGCTCTTTCCTCCAGTAGAATAAAGGCAGGTTATATGCATGCACAAGTGGTTTATTTATTTTCTGTTCTTTTGCCTTTGTCAGTAAAAACATAGACATTGCTTCCAGTCCTCTTTTCGTTTTTAAACCCCCCAGATTACATCCTGGGCTGGGATTTTTCTAATGGTGATGCAAGAAACTGCAAAGTAATTTGGGAGTTCTGGCCCCATCAGCTTCTGGGGAAGAAAAGCCCAGCAGGCCTGCTTCCAGCCACGTGAAGAGCTCTGCCTCTCCTACATCCCAGGACAAGGGCCATTCCCAGACAAAAACATAAAGAGCCCTGTGGCTCAGGAGTTTTCTGCTAGTTTCTACTTTCATGTGAACAAAGGACGATTCCTGATGCTCCCCATACCTCCCTCACTCAAGCACAAGGGTTGCAAAAAAAACAGGAGAGGAGCGGTACGGATGGAAGGACACAGCTGTAAAGGACCTCCTTGCTCACCCTGTTCAGCCCCTGTACACAGTGCCCTTCATTAACTTACTACCATTCACCTTCACATTAGGGTCCTTCCCCCACAGCCGTAGTCCTAACGGCCCCTGGCGTTAGGCACCTTCTCATTTCCAACCTAAATCTATCCAGAGTGACTTCACACATGCATCTCCCCGTGCCATTTTGCCTCTTCACCTTCACTATCTCTTCTCCCTCTGAGGTGTCCCTCGGGCCTGGAGCACGCTGAGCAGGGCATCACCCCTGCCCCTTCCTCACAGCCAGGCCGCCATGTTGCCCACAACCCCTTCCTCAAGGCCAGGCCGCCATGTCACCACACTCCCCCAGAGACATTCCCCACGAGACCACTCACGGCCTCCCAGCCTTGCCCGCAGCCTCTAACCTGTGCAGACTGGCCGGGCTGGTGAGGGAAGACCACCGTGACCCCCAGCTTGGGGCGGGGAAGGTGGGCCTCAAGCCAGGCAGGCGCGCCCGCCCGGGCGGTTTTGGGCGCGGAACCCTGGCGGCGTGGAGGCGTGTTCCCAGCCGGGGCGAGCGGCCGAGTAGCGCCGGGCGCCTTGGAAACGGACGGAAGCTGGGAGGGAGCGGAGGCGGCGGCGGGAGGATGCTGAGCCCCGAGCGGTTGTCGTTGCCGGGGCCTGAGTACCTGGGTGAGGAGCGGGGCGACGCGGCGGGGGTAGCGCCCCGAGGGCCTCGTCCGCTGGGGGTGCTGCGGTCCCGGCATGGGGAGGGCTCGGCGGGGCCCGGGGGGTGACAGCGGCCCGGCCTGGCCTTCCCGAAGGACAGCGGCGAGCGGCCTCAGGCCCGCGGCGTGCCCCCCGCCCCCGGGGCCGGGCCAGGTTGGAGTGACTCCGTGTCCGCCTTCTCAGCTGGGGAAAGGGCAGCACCGGCGGGTTACAGCTCGGTGTCGTAGGGCCCTGCTTTCCCCGGGTGCTCCCCTGAGGTGGGAGGGCTGCGGGGTCCTCTCGGGCGCCGGGAGATCCCCTCCGCTGCCCTTAGATGTGGTCTCCGTGAAGGCAGCGCCGGCCTGAAGGAGGTCTCCTCCCCTGTCTCATTTGCAGTGTGAGTAGCAGCAAGCAACGTCCAGCTGCTCAATGGCAGACTGTAACCTCGTTTAGCCCATTACCAACCTGTTTTGCTCCCAGGTCTACGTGAGCAACCTTATTTTATGCTCATTTCCTAGCATGTGTAAGGATAGGTTTTTTTCTGAAATAAGGTACCGTTGGTAATGTTTTCCACGTAAAATGGAAATCTTTTAACTTACAAAGCAGCCGCTGCCTTGCAGGGTACATCCTTTTAAGCTGACACTAACAGTTTGCGTTACTGCTTCATGTTCCAGGAAACTAAGGAGCGAAGTGATTCGGTGTTAATGTGTCAAAAATAATTAGGATGGAATAATGTCAATATGACTTCATTTAATTCCTAAAGAGGAGATGAATTACAAGTAGTAAGTATTTGGAATGTGTTCGAGACAGTATTTTTGAAGTGAAACTCTTCACCCATTACTTTCTAGGCCTAAGAGGCTGTTTGGTAATAACAGTTATAAAGGTATATACGTCATTTACTGTGGCTGTCGTGTACAAGGAAAGGTCAGAAATGGCATGGATTGCTTTGTGCTACTTGTTCCACCATGATTTTGCTGTCTGTGATATGTCAAAATGGAACAAAACTAGAGAAACGCTGCTGGCTTCCAGTAAATGGAAAACCTGTCTTGCAGGGAGGAGACTAACAGATCTTAGTTTGTTTAGCTTAGCAATCGTATCAATGAGGAGGGATCTGACTGTTCTTTCAAAGCACATCGTAGCACTAAAGAGAGATGAAGTATTTAAGCAAAGGAGTGATCTCATTCATCTTAGAGTAGAATCTCTTTGTGCTATTGCTGCTAGGCTGCTGTTAGGGTACTTTGTGCATACCTGCATAGCTGCAATGCTATTCTGTGTTAAGGAAACTCAGGGCAGAAGAAGAGATTGTTTAGTGCTCTGTTTGGGGTGATTATCAGGAGACTCACTTTGCTGAAGTTCTTATTGCCAATTTCAATTCTGGAGCTAGTTCAGGTATTTGAGAACAGTATCACAGTGTGCCATGTAGATCCACCCTTTGGTTTTTGTGCTACTCTATCACACTACATCAGCATTTTCAACCTACGCATTAATAGAGAGACTCATAACTTTTCCAGAGTTGCTCTAGGCTGAAACTTGCAAAATTTTTTTTTTTAATGAGCCAACTTGGTTTTAGGTTAATTTAATTGTTTTTAATGAAATAGGCACTTAACTTTTACTTGTGTGGAACTTGTCAGTAAAGATTGAATCACTCAAACCAATCTGTGAAGCAGACTAAAAATTCTTAAAGTGTAAGAATAAACCAGTTTTCTGTTTAACATCTGAAGTTGAGAAATGAGTTCCAAGAGATATGCAAGATTGTTAGGTGCAAGCAGCTTTATTAGCCTGCTTAAATTGAGCCACCTTTTATCTCTGTTCCACATGCTGATCTACCATTCCCTTTTCATTTTGTAAAACCTTCTGAATTATTCTGACATTGAGGTCAGAAAAAGACACATATATAAGCATGTCAGGTGGAGCAATAACTTGTAAAAGAGCCTGTTCCGTTGATCACTTAGTGTGTCCTTTGGTTTAGGTTGCAATATCTGTTGTTTATTAGAGGGGCAAAAAGTGTCTGCTACATTAGGGTATTGTTATTAGCTGTAAATCTTACCAAAAACAATGTTTTTGTCTTCACCAGACTTTGTAACTTACCAAACTGCTCACAGATCCTACTGAATGAATTGTGTATTAACACTAGGAAAGTGGTTAAAAAACAAACAAAACCCCCAAAACCCCAACTCTCCCTCCCCACACCTTTTCATAAGATGCTTTTATGTTTTCTACATTGACCTGGCATTCTGAAGTCGCCATTCTTTGGAATTGTGCTATTGTGTGCCTCAAAGTCTTGTTAATGTAGTTGTCTGATGTGGGGTTGTAAGCAACTGTGGTAAGTTTCGCTTTCTGTAATTTCATTCTGAAGTGTTGCCCCAGGCTGCCACATAAGGTATTCTCTGAGTCTCCCAGATCAGATGACACTGTCTTTCCTGACCTGGAACAGGCAAGCTTCACCTAACCTCTTTTTCCCTTTTTCCTTTTTCAATATCAAAAACAGGCCCACAAATAAAATGAGTGGCTAAAGTAACACCACTACATGCTACTTGCTGCATTACTCGTTGTTTTTTTTTTCCCCCTTCCTGTTTGAGATGATTCATTCTTTCACGTCCACTTTGGATGCTGAGGGAAATAAAAGCAGTTGTGCATTAGAATAGAAGTGAACAGGGAAAGAATTAAGTATTCACTTAAGATTAAAAATAATTGCAAATCTTTGGTACAGCAGAGTTCCTGGAAAATAAAAACCAGGGCAAAACATCTTGTACCACAATGATTGTGGGACAGAAAGTAGAACAGAGATGGCTGATACTCAGTGAATAGGAAAGGAGCTGAGGTTTGCAGAGTTGGCAGAAAGGCTACAGTGAAGATGTTGTAACAAGCAGGACGTTTTAAACAGTATTTTCACTGAATAAACAACATTTAGTGTTTGGGGATAGTGATGAAAATGTGTTTCTCATTTGATGGATGAGACTGGAAATACAGTAGGCAAAATGAGGCCTATTTGAGATACTTTTCCATGCCTTCCTCATTATGGTTTAATAACTGGTGATTGCTCAGTTATTTATAGCAGGCAATGGAGCACAGTGTATTGTTCTGCTCATGCAGCTGTCTTCTAAAGCTTCAAATTGTACCCCCCCCCCTTCCCTGTTATGGAGAAAAAGCAGTAGATTTTTGCAAATTTTTGAACTTTTATTTTTCTCTGGATTCTCCTCCCCTCTACTACCCAACTCCAGGATGTGCTTTCTTTTCTTCCTTTGCCAATATGAGACATGTAAGAACACAAATACTCTGTTAGGGAAATGCCTTGTCAGTAAAGTATGGGGCTATCGAGTGCCAGAAACATGGTTGTGTTTCCTCATGTCTCTCAAGAGGTCTCAGGCTTCATGAGTAGAAAGAACATTCACGGTAATGGTGCTTTTACAAAACTGAGTACCTCCCAGCAGAGAACTTCAGTTGTGTAGAGACTTTGCAGGTACCTAGGGTTTACTTTTCTTCTGAACAGTCTTAAGAAATACTGATTTGGAAAGTCCAGGTGCAATGGTTTTCTTTAACAGAATAATCAATGTATAGGTTATGTTGTTATCCGGGGGTCTCAGCTGACACCAAGTCTCCTGGTAGTCTAGATATTTGATGAGTTTCTGTGAGGCTTTCTGGATGAAAGAGCTCATGGTCTAAAAAGCAGAAGAGAATGCCTCATTTATTTATTTATTTAAATTTCTTGCTGTGTTCTACACATAGGACAACTATAATGTGGAAGATGAACGTCTTCCACACTGATGTATAGGAGTTTACATGTAGAAATGTTAGTTAAGTTTGAATCTTCTTAGACTCAGTCTAGTACTTTCTCCAAAAGATGGAGGTTTCATCTCCAAACCTGCTGTTGCTCTACAGGACTTCCACCTTAACTTGGAAGTTAACAGGTGAAATCTGATCCTGATCTAGGTAGAGTTCCAGAACTGCAGAGCACATAGTCCTTCTGTGTTTGTGTTTGAGTATGAATAGGTAGGGAACCATTAGGCTACTTAACGCCTTATAGCAAGCTGGAATGACAGTTACTTCCACAACATTAATAATACACAGCATAAATTCAGCTTTGAAAGATAGCTCAACAATTTGGCGTTGGTGAGGTGAAGATTTCTAGCAGCTGTACAACATCTTGCAGAAGGTGGTCTGCTGGAAGGACTTAGACAATTAAGTTAGACTGTGTGCAGTCTCAGGAGTGCAAACTCAAAGAGTATAATGTCATGGTTTGTGACTAATATGCTGATTAATTGCTTGAAACAAATTTTCAGTTATGGTCAAGATTAAATTATAAATTGAAACATTTTTTAAATTTTTTGTTGAAAGTGGTTTTGAAACTGTGAACATATGAAATACAGTATAGTTATGGTGTGTAGCTTCTTAGCATGTGTTCCTGAGTAACAGAGAATGTCTCACATTGTAGTGCTATTTTTGGTGTAACAAGGTCTACTTGTACTTCATTACATGTCCTGTCCTTCAAAAAAAAAAAATTTCACGCTGTGAAGCTGTGCAAAGCTGTAGTGATTTGGCTTTTAGGTTGATTGTTTTGTTTACATACTTCTCTTGCTCAGGCCATTCCTTAGTGATACCTGAAGAGATTAAATCCCTAATGAGAAGAGATGAAATCCTTAATGGTATTTGAAAGATTAAAAAGAGCATCCTGAAAGACCATTAATGCTGGAAAAATTTCCAGAGTTGACATGAATTTGTTCTTGCAGCTTGTATCCTTACTAATTCCCTCTTGCATCACTATTGTTTTGGTAATATTTGCATGAAATTGATTTTGTGTTACTATAGATGTGACTTTCCTATGTGAATAATACAGTAGTCTCCTTAGTTAAGCTCCAGTTCAGAATAAATTCTGAAATAGTATTTAGGTGTTACTTTATATGCTCTCAGAAATGAAAAATGCCAGAAGTATTTCATATACATTAAAGCTTGTTATGCTCTTGAACTTCCGATAACTGAAATGAATCTTAACATTAATTGCATCAAATAGCATATATTTTCAGCACTTCAGTTGAGGAGGTGGCAAAAAACTAATAAAAGCTGGTCGTCTTATCCAGGAATTCCCACCTGATTTTTTTCAATATATTCAGTTATGCCAGGAATGAACCAGCCATTAAAAAAAAAAGCCATATTATGTGCATACAGTACGAATTGTTTTGGTAGACAGCTCATGTTCCAGAAGAAGTCATCTCTCATGAAGAGTTGAGCAATAATGTAGCTAGCTGATTTGATAATAATTTGATACTTACCTCTACTACAGGGCTCTGTTCTGCTGCGTCTTTAAACAAGGTATGTGATATGTGTTTTACTATCTGATACCAATTTATTCCAATCATACTCTTTCTTCAGGTCATTTGGCTCGCTTTATTTTTCTTTTGCAGCATCTGCTGCTATTTTTATTGCATCTGTTGGCTATCCCATGCTTGCTATTCCTTTCAAGTATGACAGGCAGCATCACTTCTTGGTAAGTGTGCTAGTATATTGATCTTCAATTTTTCTTCTCTTCCTTTAGAAAAGGCAAACCTGTTGGAAAAAGAAGCTCCTTATTGTTGTGGTTTAGTGCCAGCGAGCAACTAAACACCACACAGCCGCTCACCCCTTCCCGCCCCCACAGCGGGATGGGGGAGAAAATTGGGAAAAGAAGTAAAACTCATGGGTTGAGATAAGAACAGTTTAATAGAACAGAAAAGAAGAAAGTAATTATAATGATAACAACACTAATAAAATGACAACGGTAATAGTAAAAGGATTGGAATATACAAATGGTGCACAGAGTAATTGCTCACCACCCGCCGATTGACACCCAGTTAGTCCCCGAGCTACGATCCCAACTCCCCCACCACCCAGTTATTTCCTGAATGTGACGTCCCAGGGTCTGGAATACCCCGTTGGCCAGTTTGGGTCAGCTGCCCTGGCTGTGTCCCCTCCCAGCTTCTCGTGCCCCTCCAGCCTTCTCGCTGGCTGGGCATGAGAAGCTGAAAAATCCTTGACTTAGTATGAACACCACCCAGCAGCAACTGAAAACATCAGAGTGTTATCAACATTCTTCTCATACTGAACTTGAAACACAGCACTGTACCAGCTACTAGGAGGACACTTAACTCTATCCCAGCTGAAACCAGGACACTTATCAATGTAGCATTAGGGAGATGCATCTAAGTTGTAAAACTGGGAAACTAATATGCAAAACCAGTATGGTTAACGTGATTGTGTTGCCAATACATGCTGGAGTAGGTATCATGTAACTGACACAAACAGTACTGTGGCACTTCCAAGGTCTTAATCCTCTCCGTTCTGAGCACTGCTGATAATAAAAATATTACACATATGCAATATCATTACTTAAAGGTGACATGTATTTCCTTCCTTCCTCCTGAATTTCTGGCTTTGAGAATTTTAGTGCATATGTTCTGTTTCATGCAGTAGTATTATTTGCATTAAATTCTCCTTCAAGATTTTTCAAGTATCAATGCTTGTTCTTACAGTATTTGTAATTAAACTTATGAATGAGCAGATTGTTTGTTATCATAAAAAGATTGAAACAAGGCATTTGATGGCTTATAAAAAGACTTTTTACTATTTTAAATACACATGCAAAATTATTTGGTGCAGTTATGGCTAAATGGAATTAGTTGTGATTGTCTAACCTGTTGTCGTGAAGTCCATAGACATTGTGGATTGACTGTGGATGTGTAATCCTCCTTTCTCCCTTTACTTGTAAGCTGGAGGAGATTTACATAATTTGGTCTGAATTGAACAGCCTCTGTTCAGCCCTGAATTTGGTTCTGAGCTGAATGAAAGTGCATTAATTCCAAAATTCACTTGAAACATTGGGCATGTGAGTGAGGCTGGGGTGTGAGAATGTGAGTGTGGTGGTAATACCATCAGAGGCCATTCAGTGCTGCAGTCGTCTGTGAACTCACTCTGTGAGATCCTTCTGTGAAAACTGCCTGGTAATTCTTAAATCTGACAGCAAAGAGTAGCACCTACCAAATGAGAGTGTCAGGCACGCTTACTTACTGTTTGGGGTAGTTGCATGGGATTTCAGGAAAGAATTTAGCAAATACATGTTGCATTGGAAAGTTTTGTACGAGTAGGGACGAGAACCTTTGTTGCAATAAGCCATAAACAAAAAAACTGAGGATGATAACCTGTTGTAGTACTTCCTGTGTGGAAGCTGCAGTATGCAGGACTTCTATTGGGAAGAAAAATGAGTAGAGACAACAAGCTGTAATAGCACAGTTGCGTGAATATTTGGGCTTTACGTTCTGATTTGGACTTGCTGCCTTATTATTGCAAAGTGAGCCTCAAAAATATGAGCAACATGTATACCAATACACCGTATCTTCCTGAATGTTCAAAAACTATTAAAACATATGAATCACCTCATTTATTTTGCACAGGACCCCATGGATTTATAACTCTGCTTGCATAAACAGTTAATGTTCCAGTATGGTTCCAGTGTTTGTTATGGAAAGTACCATTTGTATAAATTATGGAGCTACTATTTTGCTATAACCAGACTCCTGGCACATTATTTTGCCTTTCTGGCCTGCTACAACCTGCCTGCATATTAAATTTTATTCTATGACTTTTCTGTGTAGAGTAGAGTTGGTTAGGTTATAAAACATACTACTTGTACCATTCCATGGAACTGGGCAGCCCGCAAACAGGAAGCCAGAGCTGGAATTTGGTTTGGCAGTGTGGACTGTGCTACCTGGATAATAGCACAGCAGCCGAAGAGTGAGACTTCTCAAGGAGATTGCGAATGCTATTTTATTTCAGTTCCTTTGCTCACCAATTTCTACCCCACCCCCACCCCCCTCCATGCCTCTACCTACCTTCTGGGAAATAGGGAGAGAGGTATTTTGCCAGGATCCTTAGGTCATGCAACAAAAAGCTTAACAGAAATACCCTTTTACCAGCAACTGTATTCAACAGTGACCCATGTATATTTGTGTACATTTAAAAAAGTGTGACAGAAACGTCTGAAATTCTGTGTTAAAAGTTAATTTATTCTCCAGGTACTCAAAGGTACTTGTTACAGAGGTCAGCCACATTGTGCTGTGTAGCACTGTGGGACCATGCCTGTCTATTCCCATGGGCTTTTAGGGGAGAGATTAATGACTCTAAAAAAAAATATGTTTCATTGATAGAGCCTATTCTATGAAAGGAGTGTATACTTCCCCACAAAGTTTTGAGAATGGTTTTGTGGTTGAGCAGAAGTTATTGCAGGCTGAGATGAATGGAAGCCTGTCTTCTCGTACCATTTCCTGGCTTAAACTGGTACCGCTGACAGCTCAAGAGGGGCCTGGAAAGACAGTTTCTAAGTGCAAGATGGGCTGCATAAAGAAGAGGGAGGAAGGATGGGCTGAAATAAAGTTACCCAGTTGCTGTTATCTTGAGCCTGTGACTGAGCTGCACGACTCATTCCTCCCTCAGGGGACACAGGTGCGCAGAGCTATTTTTCTTTAATCACTCACATAAATTAAATTTATTCCTTTGCATTAAAATAATTAAATAAAGCTACGCCCTGTATCTTTTAGTACCAGATAATATCTTTGAACCTTTGGCTCACCATTTTGCTATCAGCTGCAAGGTATTTTCCAGGGTGTGCTTAACCAATTTTACCATTGTCCTGAAAAGTGTTCTAGGCAGAGAAATCCCCTGATAGCAATCAATGTTCATACATACTTTTAATCACTGTATCCACTGGGAATAATCATTTCCGGGCTTCTCTTTAAGTCCACCTGCCTCACACTAAGATGAAAGGGACTTCCATGCTGTGTATCCAAGTGGTGCAGGCTTGATGCTTACCAGGATATTAAGCACAAATTAAAATGGTTTGAAGCATATTGATGTGGGTCTGAGGTTGGCCAGTTGCTGGTGAGGGAATGATGCTGCCAAGTCTGGAGCAGATTGGCAAGGAGCAAGAACAGCCCTTGCCTTTCCTATATTCCCTAAGGGTTATCTCCTGCTCCTTTTTAGGACACGACACTACTTGCAAAGGTGCAGTAGCATACGTGTTTAGGATGGAGGTGTGTGCTTTGGGAACGGGGTTTGTGTGCTTTCCAGGTTAAGAACGATTTTCCCGGGTTTGTTGTGACTTGTCTTCTGATTGTTGAACTTGTAGATTTGGAAAGTCTGCTGCTTGGTAGCTGGCGCATCACCCCAGACTCGGCTCTTTGTTGCTTTAACTTGGTTTCTAGCCAAAAACATCAAAGGGGCTCAGTGGCAAATCTGCGTGGCTTCCTCCCTGGCAAATGCTTGGTTTCTACAGAGTCTGCCCCCTGTAGAAGCAGCAAAATGGTTTGTGTTGTCCCAAACTATCTTTACTCAGTAGTCTTAAAAGTGAGTGGCATTCTGTGGTTGGGTACTGGCAGATCCACCACTTCTGAAATTTCCTTATGTTTGGTTTAGGCAGCTATTTGAGACTGACTCTTGAGCAATATAAATCTCGTTTGGCATTGAGACCTATTCCCCACCTGCCACTCCAATAACATTCATTGATGCTTGTATGGAAACAGATGTACTTTTATTTACACCTTTAGGAAAAAAAACTTTATGGAACAACCTTAGAGCTACTTGGCTTTGGTAAGGAGGGAAGGGCAGGGAACACCTAAAGCTCTGCAAAAGCCCCATCAATACAGCATTGACAATCTGTATAGGAAAGATGGCTGTGACTCAGAATAAAGATCAGGAACTACTCTTCAGTAAGCATTTTCCAGTGAGGCAGTCTCACAACTCCTTCTCCTCTTCCTTCACTTCCAGAATCTCAGAGGATTTTAATAAAGGGTCAGCACTGTTAATGACTAACTCTGTGTAGGCAGGAAAGAAAGCAGGATTTAGGTCAGAAATTTTACTATCCATATCTGGGAGAATGAAACCTCTACTCTCTGAGGGAGCAAATGCTTGTTGTGTAAGGCACACAACTAGGCTGGTCTGGCTCTGGGCTTTGCAGGCCCCTTGTATTCTAATTTCTGTCTCTTACTGTCTTTTATTTGCAGCTCAAAGACATGTCCTCACGTACATGGAGGATGCAGTGAGCCAGCTGCTGGAGAACAGAGAAGATATTAGTCAGTATGGCATTGCCAGGTTCTTCACTGAATAGTAAGTACATCAGGATGCTGCCAATAGGGCCAGTCTGAGGGGGCCTTTTGGAAACAGGCAGGGTACATGGAGAATGGAGCTGGACACATGCTGATTATGTTGTGAATGCTGGATTTCACTGGGTTAGCCAAGGGCTGCCTGAGCATGTTTTGGAAACGTGCATGGGTTTCGTACAGTTCAGTACCTCTTCTGTTACAAACATTCACATGAAGCAGTCACTTTGGGGAACAGAGCTTTTAAAAGCATATAGAAAACCAAAATCTGCTTGCCTTAATCAGGGCTGTTAGTATCAAAAGCAGAGACTGCTTCTGGTTTCAGCAGCACTCGTTCTTCCTTTTTCTGAATTTCAACTGTTCTGTCTTCTTGTGTGATTGTTGGCCTATTGAATGCTTTAATAGAATGCCTTTTCCTCCCTTATAATCTGCATAAGTCCTTAAATAATGAACATAATAATTAGTGCAGATAATCTCTTCCTACTACTTCGGAAAGATTTTGGGGGGGGAAAAGCTGTGTGCTGGTTTTCAGTGTTGTTGATGTTGACTCAGCTGCTTGCTGTATGTTTTGCCAACTTGATCATGTATTGCACAATGTCTAAAACTACAGGCACCTTCATTAAAGATCTGTTGGTAATGTGTGTACTTGCAGTGGTTATAAGTCTCCATCTTTTGATACCCGTTTGAAAATCTTTCCTTGCTTGCTTCCTTTCCTGTTACCTTTTTCTGAGGCAAATCAATGTGTAGAGTATTTCACAACAGTCTCTGTACTACAGCAGCGGAAGAGGATCTCAGAGCACAGGAGTAGCTTGCTTTCTCAGTTGACCACAGTTTTATTTTTGTTTGTTTGGTTGGTTTGGTTTGGTTTTGGGTTTTTTTTCTGCACATCAGTGTCCATCTGATCTCCAAATGAGATCTAACTTGCTAGTTCAACTGATTGGTCAACTTGCATTGTATTTTTCTTGTCCCGTGCACATTTTCAACTTTTAAACAACTGAGATTCTCACTGGTAAGTGAGTAACTAAGATAAATACTGCAGCAAGTCTGAGGAGAAATTCTTAAATTGGTTTTTTTTTTCAAGACCAATGTGATTTTGACCATCTTGGCAGAGGAGGTAAGATATCGGCCATCTTGCTACATCTGTTTATATAACAGCTCTTTTTGAAAGATGGCACTGTAACAAAATATTGTTTCTTGTAGTATGTTATCTCTTTTGCTCTCAACAAAGTACTTCCAACTTTCATGTGGCATGAATGATCCATGTTGCAAAATCTGGAAGACCCATGCAAAACAGTATAAAGGCAATTTTACTAGAAAAATCAAACAGCTTCCAAGGCTGTTTAGTTTTACTGTTAACATTTCTCTGTAGCTTAGTGTAACTAGAATGAATACTGACTTCAAAAGACCTCAGAAATTTATTTTAGAAGCAATTAATACTTGGTACTACGTGGATTTTATAAGGAGATTAATATTTTTTTTGTTGTTTATGAAGTAGCTCAAACTCTCAGAATGCATTCCCTCTTTGTAGACTACCAAAGTTAAAAAAATGCATAGTGTTAGGAATGAAACTTATACACAAACCAATGAGCACTATACTTCCATGTTCTGAGCAAGTTGCAGCAGTCACGGTTAAGTGAGGGTTGTGGAGAATTAATCATTGAGAGTAGGTATTGGGGACAAATGAAGGTACAACCTGTGCATCTGATGTGATTGGGAATCATGATACTCCATCTGATATAGGTGAGTTTACACAGAAAGTAATACTGAGATAAGTCAGCTGAACAAATAGTAAACAAGAGCTTAAGAAAGATAAAGAGCATGACTACAATGACCTCCACCCACCAACAGGATTTCTTTACCAGAGTTGAAGGCAAGGTGGCTCTGAAATACCCAGCTGAAATTGATATTCAGACATCTCTCCAGATCGGATTTGGTTTGCACCTACTTTGAAGATGACACCTCAGGGCCTTCTCTAAACTTCTGATCATACATATTTAAAAAATTAAATGGTGAGCAAGAGGTCTTCCACACTTTCTGAAACTGCTCGCATTGCTTCTCTATAGTATTTCTTCATCATGACATGATAACCATCTTCTTTTCACTTCCTATCTTCTACCTTTGAGAGAGTAAATAGTAATTTGAGGTCATTCTAACAAACAAAACTGTCACCATAAAGCACAACCCTCTGATTGACTTAAGTGCTGAACATCATGTTTTTCCCGTTTATTTTCAAAGAAAGATGTGAATTTCTACAATGGCTTTTTGTTCACGCTGAGTGTTCTGTGGAGCTTCTGATTTCTTGAAAGACAGGTAAAGGCTGTGTGTTCGTTTTTTCTGTGAGTAGTATAGAACTAGTATTTTTTTTTTTTTTTTTGATAGTATGTCTGGAATTTAGCAGATCAAACTGTGTTCCTATACCAAAGCACAAACAGGCTTAGTAATGTTGAGAGCTGTGAAAGTCTTAAGATTTGAAATGTGGGATTCTTTATGTGGAGAGTAAATGATCGGCAATATGGGTGTAGGTAGACTCAGAATACAAAGTTTCCTATTACAAAAGTGTCATACGTTCTGGCTCAGAGGGCTTAGCGGTGAACCCTCACTGCCCGATAGACTTCTGTTCATCCACGCAATTTGTCAACATTTGCTCAGGCTGTGCTTTGAAGGCTATACTGCTCCGCCAAGCAAATAAGCTTGATCTTGATTTTTATCTTTAATCTCAGTATCTTCAAACTCAAAGATAACTTGTGAGATTCCAGAAGGTTTGTGTACATTCTCCCAGTGTTTTCCTTGTTCCAAGTTATTCTAAGTGAGAGGATTGGCCTGTGCATATTTTGAAGTATGCTACAATGATTTGAGATGAAGGGACTTGGTATTAAGCTGTCCAGTTTTTAACATTTTGCTTTCTCTATTTATGCTCATTTAAAATTAGAGACCAAGCCCAGGGTTTAGAAAGCTAGCAGTAAGGCCCAAGCAAGTGACTTTTTTCTCTTTTTTTCTTTTTTTTTTTTTTTTAAGTGTGTATGGGGTAAAATAATGAGTTCTGTAACTTTTCAGAAGTAATGAAGTCAGTGTGTCAAGAATGGGTGTTAGATTTTCTCCAAACTCTTTTCAATAGACTGGTGTTCCATGGACCTTTCTTGCTGGATTCACCACTCGAGCAATCATGGACTTTGCATCATGCATTGCAATGCCCCACTTCACCATGAGTCACTTCAAATGTTTGTTCTAGTTACAACAACTATTTTTATGGGTAGTTAAGAAAATTTTGTTGGGGTTTAGCTTACCTGAGTGAAATTTCATAGCTGAAACTATGTGGTCATGTAGCTCTGTATGGATCAAGCAGTAAGTGTTTTGCAGGCAATGAGTATTTCTAGTTGTTTCATTGGCTATGTATTCTACTGCTACCCACAGCCTAGCACCAGGATTGCTGATTGCAGAGGGCTGACCTTCATCTCTGTTTCTCCTTGCAGAATATTTTTAGTCTTCAAGGATATTTTTTCTCCTACTTTATTCCATTGTTTGTTTGTCCCAATCGTGTGGACATCTGCTTTCAATCTTAGGAGTACCTTGAGGCTTCCCTCATCTGACTCACCCCTGACTCTTACAGGAATAGGGATCAATCACCCTTCTGCCAATTAATTCACATCTTTTAGCTAAACGAGTAAAATTATGCCTCTCTTAGGACTAAACCTTGATTTTATAGATATGCTGAAATGCTACTGGTATTTGTTCGTTACAAACCCAAGAAATCTCTGCACTCATTTTGAATCTGCATGAAATGCAGACTTTTGAAAGCCCTCTGTGTAATTACACACTAATGCTGCTTTACTTCTTCCAGGCTAACTTCTGTGCCAACATATCTTAAAGGGACATGATCCTCCTATACATTATTTATTACCCTGTTTTCTTGATCTTTCCTGTACCAAAGAAAAAACAGGGCCCCCATGCTAATGCATTTGATCACGCAGAGGGAATGTACGTAGCATCCCACTTCATGTTTTCTGGGATCTTAAAGTAGTCTGTGTGGCTTTTTTTCACTTCAGCTGGAAGAAACAGCAACAAAAATTTTTGACCAAGAGACTTCCTACTAGTAATTTTTGCTTTTCTTCTGGGCTAACCCTTTGCTTGAAACTTTCTCTTCTAGTTTGCAGGTAGATGTGCTACTCTGTTCAAGACTCTTTGGAAAGCTCAGAAATACGAATCAGTGATAACTTACCTCAGGCAGGAGACTCTTCATCCTATCACTTTAATAGTATGGTAAACAAAACACAGGTGAACTGGTGACACAGGAAAAGGCATTTTTTTTGTCTATGTTCTTCTCCCAAAACACTTCTTTCTTTTGTTTCTGGTGAACTGTCTTCCTGATTACCTGCCAGGTGGAGCACGATTGAGAAAGACATCTTGCTTTTAGCTTGCAGATGCAACACTACTACTTTGGGCTCTGCAAACTGATGTCCTAGATCCTCTTTTTCTGTAAAGGATGTTTCTGTTGTCTCTAACTTGAAGTGCCCCTATGGATCTTGTGTGATAGTTTGATAATATTTATCTGAGAAGGTGTCTGTGATCTGTGAGTTTGGGGGGGATGGGGGGTTGGGGGTCAGATACTGCTTTTAGATCTGTTGTGTGTCTGGTAATTCAAAATACCAGGTCTGCACTGTGTAGAGCCCTGTTCTACACAAAGGAATATTTGCTTTGTTCAGGGTAACAGGACTGTCAGTGCTATATAGTTTGGGATCCTTGGATAGGAAGATGTTATCACGGTGAGAACTATCAACTTCTAGCAATGGAAGTGCCTCATTTTCTCTTGTTGTCTGGATTGGCTGGAACAATTTGTTCAACTCTTTCCTTAGGGACAAATATGATACTGCTCTCTTGACTTTCTCTGGCAATAGCTGTGACACAGGCTTTAGTATCAGAAAAACTTTTGGCTTGTTCAGTCCTGTACTGCTATACAACATTACCTAAATAAATCTGTAGAGTAAACAATGTCCTCCTCTTTAAAATAGTTTCAGTACCCTTGGCAGGGAAGGGCAGGGGGGAAGGGCCAGAAACAGGACAGATGGGATGCCCATGAGAAATAAGCCACTCGCTGAAGACAACCTTAATTGGCAACTGGAAGTAAGCTGAATTATCTGCTTATAAAGTGGAGAGATTGTTAGAGCTAGCTTAAAGCCATCAATTTTTTTTTTCTTTGCATCTCTGTTTGTAGGCCTTATCATTGTCATCATCTTGCTGTCGTCTGCTTTGCATCTTTCCCCTTTTTACAGTAACTTGTTCTGTCTTGTTTGCAAGGATAGTGTAAGCTCTTCAAGACAGAAGTGATATTGTACTGCATGTACTTTACAACATCTAGCATTGTAGAACGTTGTCTCCATGCTTTGTACAATTGTAGTATAAAGAGCAAAAATAGTAGGGAGAAGGTCCTTAGGGCTTTGACAGGTTGTGCCAGATTCCCTGAGAGATGGAGCCGTTAATTAGAATTTCTCAGTAAGACTGTTTGGGGGAGGGGCATTGGTGTTTGGGTTTTTTTTGTGTTAATTCTGTGTGTTTTGAACAAATCAGTAGCCTCTGGGAGGTAACAATACTTTCAGGTTCTTGCATAAAATACTGATATTCTCCCTGATATAATCTTATGAGTGATTGCAAAAATAATATTTCATGTGTTCCTCAAATACTCTCAGGATTCCTATGTGTCTTCCTATGTGTGCTCTGGAGAGAAAAAGCCAAAATTATCACACTCAATGCAAGACTGCATTGAGCCATGCAGTTGGTATGAAGATGCTGCTGTCGATGACCTAGCTGTGAAGCAGCCCTTTGGGCTGAAAATCTCAGCTGGAATAATGTGCTTGATGGTTCCTGACAGGCTCTCGCTTGGGATTCCTTGATCCCTAGGGCCCTGCCTAAGAGTGCTTGTCTGCCTCTCCCTTGCTCTTCAGTTATCGGTGGAAAGAGAATGAATATATGCACTAAGACACAGCACTCGTGCCAGAAGCTGAGGAGTGGATTTTGCAGCTAATGTGAATGAGCTGCTATGAGAGAGGCTTTTTCAAACTCTTTCTCCATAGAGTACATGGATTTGCAGGACTGAATTTGTTGATAAATCTTTCCGGGGAACCTATGTTAGTTGCATGTTTCTCCACTTAGAGTGGTGCTAATGGACACAAAGCCTTCTGTTAAAATCCCTTTGTTGCCTTCCAGTCTTACCTCTACAGAGAAGAGTTGTCAGAATGGCAAAGTCTCTTCCTTGTAATCTAAGTTTCTCCAAGCCGTATTAGAAATTGGATTTCAGTACCCCTAGTCTACTGAGCACGGGGTATGTGTTTTGTATGAGCGCTATGGAACATTAGGGAGTTGTGGATAACTTGGTTTATTTGTGATTAAAGTTATATAAATTTTGTCCAGAACCTCTAGATCTGCCACCTGAAGGGTGATGTTTTTATTACGGAGTTGCTTGACAGCAGAGACAGCATTGGTATCTTCATCTGACAGGCAGGATCTAGGTATTCCTGTTTTTTCCCAGAGTTGTTTCTTTGTAACAAACATTGCAGCAAGTCCTAGCCTGACAAATATGCTGATTGGGATGACTGCTGTTGAGTAAACAGCTGGAAAAAATGCATATATTAATGGGAATAACACACTGATTCCCACTGTAGTCTGTATGTTGCCAATGTATTAGAAAATGTAGTGTTTTCTTCCCACATACTTGAGAATCTTACAGGTGAGTGGATACTCAGATGAGTCCAAACCCTGGCAAAGAAATATGGGGGTGGGGGAGAAGGTAAAGAAGCTGTTTGGTAAGCTGGATGATCTTGGAAGGCTTGTAGCCAAAGGAGTAGCATAGAATTGAACATGAAAGATAACGTTTACCGTTGATGCTGCATGTGATAATATACTTCACTGAGGAAATTTATAATATTGGTTTAGTAACAGAAGAATCTAGAGAACTTGCCATAGCATATGAATGTTAGCATTTGATACCAGCATCTCATAAGCACAGGGTAGTTAGTTATCTGTAGATAACCCTTCAGTTATGCACTGATTTGAGCTGCACTCTGCTTTTGCTATTTGAAGAGAGGTAATCACAACTTTTATATGCAATGTGGTCAGATTATGATGCTTCTAGTATGTATTCACTGATGTAGCAGTGCAGTCTTTGCCCACTTCTTTCCTATTCCTTTACATCATGAAAATTACATATTTATTTGTGGTCTTTGTCAGAATAGTTGCAGCAGAAGCAGACTGGCTACCTTATGGAGACCTTATGTAGTTGGGTATGTTTGTGTCTCTTACAACCTTCAATGTAGAAATGCAACACATTTGCTATGAGGTTGAGCTTCCTAATGATGGTTAAAGCTAATTGCATATAGGCAGTGTTGATTAGCTAATAAAACTGAAAAGCAGATGTTAGAAATGTTCCAAAAGCCGAAGTCCAGAAACCTGGCAAATGGTATAAGCTTTTGGACTATATGTATCTGAGTTAACTGTGTTTGTGCTTTCTCTCTGGGAGGGAGTTGAACGTACTACCCTCTGTCTAGTCTTAGTTCATAACTCTAGCATAATTCTGTTTATGCTTCCAATTTTTTTATTGCTTTTCATCATAGTTGTTAATGTTACTTGTACAAATTTGGAGATGTATACATGATCCTAGCAAGGAGTTAAAATTGGACTTCTGTGACACACTTCAAATGTGTAAATTTATTGTTGAAACAAGTCTGGATAATTTAGGGAGAGTGAAAAAGACAAAATCCTAATGTTTGCTGAAAATTGATCTTTCTGATCTCGATCAGAAGGTAATAGAGAAGTAGGTTTTCTTGATTATGTGCATTTGTGACACAGTTTCCCTCTTCCTCAGTCCATCCCACTGTCTGCATTTGGCAGTACAACAAAATAGATAGGCAAGTCATTGCTGTTCCTAAGAAAATCTCTAAGGAGCCTTCTATAGATATGCTCTTTGTGGTTATTTTGTCGTAACTTATTTCATCAGTTGGACATTTCATAATGCTCATCAGATCCTTTTTGGGATGCCACAGGGTCTTTTGTTTAATTTTATTTTCCCCATCAGTTTACTTGTTTTTAATATCTATGGTATTGGGTAGTTCCTGCCTTATCCCTGTGCTTGCATTTCTGATCACTGCTCTGTTTTAGTTTGTATTCTTGCAGAAGTGAAAGGGCCCTCAAGTCAGAATTGGTGAACTGTGGCAATCTTATATTGTCTGTCTTCCACTGAGGAGAGTTCTGTAGTAGAGCTCACCGTGATGCAAAATAGATATTTGATGCCGAGATCAGTGTTTGACAAGCACCTTTCTCCGTAATTCTGGAAAACTGCTCAGCTGTGCTTGCTGAGTCACTCTGTTGGAATATATAGGAAAAAATGAGAAAGAAAAATAGTGGCATATTCACAACAGATGTAGTGGGACTATTTACAGTCTTTTGTATACAATCTGCAATGTGTATATAAAGCAGTAATCTCTTTTCATGCTTGGTCATATGCTGTAAGGATTGGATTTCCTGCAGCTTCTGTAAATGTTTTGAAGAAAACTGTTTTAGTAATCTGAAATTGGCACCTGGAATTCAGTAGAAATGCACTGAAGAATAGCAGCTTTGGTAAAACATAATAATGTAGGAAGTTTGGTACACGTTGGTGTGTTTTCCCTTATTATATGAGGGGGGGTTTACCTTAAAGAATTAAAAGGCATAGTTTTATCATTTCTGTTAGGAATTTTTTTTTCTTTTTTTGGAGCATACTGTTTCCTCCAATAAAATTTTTGATGTCTCAAGCTGTAAGAGAACCACTGTTGAATACATGATAGCTTCATCAATTAACTATACCTTTCTCTGTATTACGAACTCATTAGTTCTGGCTTTAATGAAGCATTTTGGCCTGAGTCTAGGCTACTATATGTATATAGGAGATCAGTTTTAGAGGAGTTCTTGGCTTCCATCTAGCTAAGCTTATAAGAATTTCTGTTAAATTGGGATAAAGTAGTATAAGTTTGAGAAACACTTTATTTTTCTCTGAAAGATCTTCAAGAAAAGATGGATCAGAATTTGAGGTTAGGTGGGTTTTTTTTGTTTTGTAGTGTTGGAAGGACTTTTGTATTCATTCTTACACTGTAAAATGTTGTGGTATCACAGAAAATCTTGAGGGGCATTTCTAATTGTCTTGCTAAGAATATGTGTGTTCCAATGTGGACAGCATCAACAAATGTAAAACTTCTAAACTGGATATGCCAAGCTGTAAAACTCAACAAATGCCTGTAGCAATGGGGAGTGATAAGATCCCATAATAGGATTCCTTATCCTTTACAGGATAAAATCCCATAACTGTCTCTGAATCCTCATGAATAAATAGCAAACTACTGAAAGTCTTCTAGCTTGCCTAAAAAATCTATTTTTAAAATTAGGTTTATCTTCCTTTTCTTAAGAAAATAAAAGAGAAATAAAAAAGTCTAGTTTTTAGAAGTCTGGATGTCTTCAGAGAACCTGAGACTTTCTTTTTTTTCTATGCTGTGTGGTGTTGAGCTTTAGAGACTTGAAGTAACCTCATGTCCTGCAAACTAACCCTACTGTGTATCTGCAAATGAATTAGACAAACTGTAGCT
The DNA here is from genome assembly GCA_026212715.1 of Elanus axillaris. Classification (NCBI taxonomy): domain Eukaryota; kingdom Metazoa; phylum Chordata; class Aves; order Accipitriformes; family Accipitridae; genus Elanus; species Elanus axillaris. Next base: position 21,071,595 of record JANZLQ010000032.1, read on the forward strand.
GGTCAACACTGTTGCCAAGCAGTTGTGGTGAGCACAAAGTGGTTTAGCTAAGCAATCTTGAAACGCAGAGTTAGCATTAATGTGAAATGATGCAGCTTCATCTATATTAAGGAATTTTGGCAAGGTTCATTTGTTGCCATGATGGAAATATTGGAAGCTGCTCAGTCTTTGAGGTGCTATAGTTCTTGCCAAGGCAACTGAATAGGTGAGAAAGTATTAGTTGTAAATTTTTTTTCTTCTTCTGAAATTCTCCAGTCTAAGGAAGACTGAAAAGAGGAAATATGAGGGCTTCATGCATGGCACCAGTATCGAATCTCTTTGGAACAGTCATTAAGTTATATTTCAGTACTTTCTGGATACTCACGGTTGTAATGTGATTGTGCTGCTACCTTTTAAAATAATTAAAAGTCTAATTTATAAAACATGGAACCATCTTACAATAAGAGATACAAGAGACTATGCGCAGGATGGAGCAAGCAGGCCCTTACACATGCTTATACTTTGGCCTCAACTTTCTGAGAAGCCAGTTTGCCTTCACTTGGTACTATGCTTTCATCTCAGCAGTACAAGATGGGTGCAGTTATTCAATAATTTTCAAATTCATACTCCTCCTTCAGTGGACATTGACATTTTGGTATCAAAATCCATCTCCAGCTGATGTCAATTCCATAACTACTTCCAGAACTGTTGTTAGACTAGATGAAATCTGAATGCTACCTTGTGTTGCTTGTATTTTTAATAGTATTTCTCTTCTTTGTGCCATCTTCTCACCCTTGCCACAGGTTCACTGCATGGTTTCTGTAGTATCTTGAGGCTGGTGAATGAATTTCACAGCGTGATAGGGCGGGCAGAAATACATCTGCTGGTTAATAAAGGAAGCGAAAGAATGGAGATCATGGCTGTATGACAATACAGCATATTGAGGACTTCTCCCATACCCTCAGCATATAGAAGGTTATAGAGCAGTTCAATAAGGAATTTTCTTCTTGCCCCAAAATGTCTAGTTGGACCAGTTTGAACAAATACTAAATACATTGGCTGGAGAGTTAGCAATTTTCTTTGTGTAGTTATAATTCTGGAATTTTTATTTATTTATTTATTTGTTTTAGCCTTGGGGGGGGTCAAGGGATTTTGAGGAAAGCTGGGTAGCAACTTGCAATATCTCCGTAAAACTAGTTATAATGGTATTCACGCAGCTGTGTCTGTGGTGCACAAATCGCTGTGTTTTCTACTGTAAAAACTAAATCTCTGTTTATACCAGCAAGACCTTTCCAGACTCACTGAAACACCATGTGGTCTGAAATAGCACCTGATCAGGCTGAAAGAGCTAGTCCTGGGTGATTGATGCTTATCTCTGAAGGCTTCTTTACTTTTTCCTTAAGCACCTTGGAGGGCTTCTGCAGGGCTATTTACCATCTTCCATTGTATGCCCTTTCCCATCTTCCTGAATACTAGGTTTCCCAGCTCATAACTCTTAAGAAGCAGCTTTATTTCAGAGAAGAAAGGGGCCCCAATATGTGGCCTATTATATCCATATCAGCTTGCTTACCCTTTTCAAATGGCTATTGTGTTTTAATAGGGCCCTGCCTGGCAGGGGGAGTCTTTAATTCCTACTATATAAGAATGGCCAGCTTGAGTTACAGCAAACTGCAGGATGCTGCTCTGATCAAAAGGCCTCTGTTTTTAGAGATCTCCCCCCTCCCCATTTGACTTTTTTTTTTTTTTTTTTAAATCCTGGGCTAATAATTCAACACAGTAAGGTCATTTTAGCTTTTGATTTGAAAGCTTCAAGGTGTTAAATTACTGACCTAGCATAGGAAAAATTAAGGGAGGGGGACTCTAAAAATGATAAAGGGATTCTGGGTAATAAAGGGCAAGCACAGCAACTCCTTTAATCCTTTCCTTCTCTAGAATCTGTAGACTGGTCTCAGAGGGTTTGATTTGCTACAAAGCAACATAAGAAAGCTTGTTCACTGCCTGCTCTGAGCTGTGTCACAGGTGGTGTGGTTCATTTCCTTTCAAAGAGTACTCAGGATAATCTCTCTACCACCTGTATTAATTCTGCCACAAATACAGATATTTCTGAGCCTATACCAAGAAGCCTGAAAACAAATCATTAAAATTTGTGTCACTCTTCCCTCTTTCCACACCCTTCAACTGAAATAAACTTCAGTGGGTGAGACAGAAAGGATCTCAAAAAATCCAGTCTGTGTGTTTGCAGTGTTACATCACCTAGTCTCGCCAAATGTTGAGAGTGTTAATGATTTCCTATCTGCCTGGCTGTTAAAAAAGGATTTTTCCTTAAAGCCACTCATCAGGAATAACTTTCAGCATCTGTTTCGTCTTAACACTGCTAACACATTTCAGAGGAAGTGCCTAAAAAAGCACTGCTAATTTCATTAGAGGAAGATGGTGATTTCCTTGAGGCTGACTTCATTGTCCCAAATTTTAATATCTGTGGAATTTTAAAAAGCACTCGATAGAACAGCTTTGAATTGAGGAATGCTAATGCTTCTATGCTACCTTCCAAGAGGGATAGCTAAAGAAACAATCCAATGATTGGTCTGAATATTGCAAGTAGTGTAGTATACTTAAACCAATAGATAAAGAATAGAATTATCTTAAATTAAAGTACACTTGTGCAGCAGTGATGTATTCATCACAGCAGTGAAACTGGGATTTTTTTTCCCAATGGTGCCTACAGTTTTAAGTGTTTGCTCTCTGGGATCATTCCAGGGAAGGTAAACCTCACTTCACTATTTCAGACTGTAGCCTTGGGGTAAGTGTGATTGGTCACTTGGGGATGCTTTTTGTGTGGATGAGTTATTTAACAACAGAAATTGCCTGGCTTTTAAAGCCTTTTGAATGTCAGTATTATCTGTTGCTAGAGCTAGTTCTTTGTTACCCATTGTACCATAGTCTCTAATCCTAATACTTCTGATTATCCCTACTTACTGTGCTTTTGGTTCACACCATGAAACAGTCTTGGAGCTCGTGACCTGGGTTCCTTTCAGATGGAGCTAAACTGGAAGATGTGTTCCAACTGCAAATAAGCATGCAGCCCATGGGACCAGACTAGAACTAGTCCAGACCATGTTTCAAGAAAAAATGAACCCTGAGATGCCCATGTTGATTGACATCAGGTCCTCTGCACTGTTTCTCTCTACAGATGTTTCAGTCACTCTAGACATAGCTTCCGATGGCAACTTCACATTTAAGATGACCTTATTTTGCTGAAGACACTCAATTCTGTTTTAATGACTTAGACACCTGCGTAACTGGGAAGAAAAGTAGCGTGTGGAGAGGGAAATTGTTCACGCTGCAGAAGCAGCATAAGCCTTCAATGTGATTTTCTTCCTTCATCATGCTCTTGATGGAAAATGCAAACAGTAATGCTGTAAGTTAAGGAATAATGGTCCTTGTTCCTTGTTTTCCATTTAGTAGAGGAGGGATCCTGTGAACTCATTCAGCTCTTTGCATGGTAACCAAAGGTGGCACCTGCTAGGGGGACAGCAGGGTCCTGGCAAGCTCTTCTGTCCTTCTTGGGGACTTGGGGTGCTCTCTGCTTTGTGCATATTTGGCTTTGCCTGAGGGAGAGGCTAACTAGTGTAGTGGGTTTCAATTGGGATGTTACCATAGCATCCTGGGACTTTGACAATCTATTTAGAAGTCCAAAGGTTTGAAAAGAGTGTTTGAAAGTTTCTGAACTCTGGCAAGTTGCCGAAATGTAATTACACAAAAGACAAAGCCTTACTGAAAGCAGCTCTGTTCAGAGAAGCAGCACCTGAGTGCTAGAGTTCCCAGCATAGCCATTTCCGAGAGCTGGGGCTGTTTTATCACAGTCTTCTCCCAGAACTTTTTTTCTTCCTCTCAGGTGCACGTGCCATCCCACAAGCATAGACTGGGGGTGCTGCAAGATGCAGCTTTCTCAGCAGTGGTGTTGGAAGAGACTCTGTTCTGTGGTGTGGCTGCTCTGGGGCATGTAAAGAAAAGGAATGAAAAAGTAAACATCTTGAAGTCCCTACTGCAAAAGTTTCTTTAGATTTTCCCATTGAGCGAGAACCTTGCTTTATTTTTCTCATCTTTCTCCAGAATATTCTCACAAGTGGATGGTAAAAGCTTTCTGTTTTGTTAACAGAGTATCCAGCTGTGTAACAATTCTTGCATGAAATATGAGTGTTTGCAGTGAACTGGTGTTAACTAATGAACACTCGCTTCAATGTCTAGTCTCAGTTTCAGCAAGGCAAATAAAATCATGTCATTAGTAACTTCTGTTAATGTTCTAATTTGCCTACTCTGTTTACTGGTAATGTAGAGGGCCTCGGCAACCATTAGGTTTGCAATAGGAGGCTTGGACACTTGCAGAGTTGTTGAAAGCTTTCTTCTTGAAGGAATCTCTTGCAGATGGCTGCAGTAAATGCCTAAAAGGGGGAAAGAAGTTAACTAGAGAAGTGAAGAATCATTTTCCCTGCTTCTGGGTTCACAAACCTGTTTCTAAATGATTGAGGACAAAGTAATACCTTACTGAGATAGTTTGTTCACAAGTCTTTCTCCTGCAAATGTGCTGATAAGCTCTGGCCACCTAACTTTGCTAAGGGTATGAGTTGCTCAGTGAGAGGAGGGCAGATAGAGGGAAGACTGAGCAATGCTGAGGGAAGAATCTCAGCAGCTGTTAAACTTGCTGAGAATGTTTGAACTAAGTTTGTTGCTTTGCTGTTGATATCTTGCTTACTTAAGCCATTCTTCTGAGTCTGCAGCCTGTTTCATTTTTGTGTTCAAAAGAAACTGGAAAAGACATCCGTTCGCATGTATATAAAAATCAGAGGTGAGATGTTGGTCATACTTCCTACATGCTGTTGGAATACCTGCAACAGCTTTGGGTTGTCACCACTTCTTTTTTTTTCCAGAAGGGTTTACCTGCAAGCCATTACTACTTGCCACTTTAACAGTAACTTCACCTCTGAGCAATTGTTAAGGAAAAGATGGCCAAGTTATTTTTGTAATGCCCATCTACCCATGATAAAGGAATTTCAAAATACGTGGTTTGTTCAAAACGTATAGTGGTCCTGCCTCCTGTAGTGACGTTAACCCTGCCTGAGAATAGATCTGTTGATTTGTCATTGGGCTGCTTGCTGGATAGCTCCATCATAGGCTGGCTCCTTTGAGCTGAACTTTTACAGCTTATAAAAAGGAATTTATAAAGTAGGGTCTCTGAAACGCATCATCTTAACTGGGATAAAATTCTGACTCCCATGCTTGCAGACTTGAACTTTTGGGGAAAAATCCTTCCATTGTATAGTTAAAATCTGATTGCAAGAAATGAGGAATGAAAGAAACATTGTACCTCTTTTACTCAACTAGCTGGCGGCACTTGGCTGTCAACACGTCCAGGTGTGCTGATGTTCCAACATATCCACCCACTCTTTTAACTGAGTAAGCAACAACAAATGATATCATACCCTTCTGCCTGCTAGGTTTAGAGAGCCATCCCATGCTGAAAATGCAAGTGACTCAAGTTTTCACTTATTAGAACTAAGGAGTAATATGGTAGGGCTGTCTGCTGTGAATTAATAGTATGTTAGCTTCGTATCTGGACCTTTCCATGACAGTTGTGCCGGGATCTGCTTGCAGACATTGCACGTGCTATAGTTGTTCTGAGCAACATAATTTGGTGCGTTTAATTGTATCATTGTGCCTTCATCTTTCCCTTCTTAAATATCTCCCTTGTGTCTTTGTTCTGGAAGCTGCCTTCTCATATCACACCAAGTTTCTTCTTTTTCATTCGTGTCCTGTTTTTCTCCATCAGCCTGTCAAATAATTAGGAAAACAATGCAAATCAGAAATGAAAAAAGTCTTACAGTCTGTGGTTTAGGATGAGAAGATCTGAAATCCCATTTCCAGCTTTGTTGCAGGCATCTTGTGGTACTTTACGTAAGTTACTTTTCCTTACTCTGAACTTGTTCACTCTAAGGCAGTAAGCTACAGCACTTTGTAATGAATACTCGTTACTTCCAATGATAGTCATGGGAGCCCTTTCCTGTAATTCTGGCATATTTTGATCAGGCACATGATTTATTTATTTACTTTAATCTCTTGGGACAATGGCTGTGCTTTCCTCTGGTTTGTACAGCACTGGTGCATGAATAAGGTTTCATAAATACAAAATAATATATTTGTCCGTGATATTTACAGAAAGAGTATTCCTAAACCCACGATTCTAGAGTCATGAGTGTTTCTTAATCATAAGGTGACTGTACTTATTTTATTTGAGTTGCATTTCCTTATGAGTAGGAGGGCTAGAAACAGTGTTCTGCACCTAGCTTTCAACACATGACAAAAAATTCAATTTACTCACATCTCCTTGAGAACCAGGACACTAAAAAAAATAAGTTGTGATTCTTTTCTGAAAAAACGAATTGGCTTCTCTCCACTCACCCCCAGTTGTTACATGACTTTAGTTTTGCTCAACTCTGTCTTGTATAATTCTCTTTCAAATGTGAGACCCTTTTCTATACTATGAAGGATAAAGTGATTTAAACTATTTATATTTAAAGAGATGATTTAAAATTGCAAACTGAGAGGGTTCACACTGACCTCTGGATTTTGTCTGTTGTGGAGATGCTACCTATGGAGAGGTTCTGCTGTGATGAAAGTAAACTTGTATCTCTTCATTAATTCTCTCTTATGTGGGAGAGTTAAGCTGCTGTCCCAAGTGAATGTTTTTAATGATCTCTCTGGAGTGTTTGGAAGCTTTGTCCCACTTGCACGATGCAGAGTGAAATGCACAGAATCTATCTTTGAGGCAACCCTGTCATTATACTTTTTGGTATAGAATGTTTGTATTTTGCATTTCTATTGTTCCTGCATGTTGAGCTTTACCATGCCCAAAGGAGAGCTTCTTGCACTTCAGAGAAACCTTTTTAAGACAAATGTTTACTATAGTAAGTTAGCCTAAAGTGCTTACAACTCAAATATGAGAAATTTGTACTGAAATACAAGAATGTGAATATCAAACTGACTATCCATCATAATGAGCAGATACTCTTTTCAAAATGCACTAGTGCAAAGTGGTGTTTAGTGAAGTGTCAATCTGCTTTTCGTGACAATTGAAGTAGATTTTGTACATCCAGTGCAGTCAAGTTTCAGTAACCTAGAAATGAAATCTTGAGGCTTCTGTTAGGGTTTTTTGGAGGGGTTTTTTGGGGGTGGGTTTTTGTGCGTATGTGTGTGGCTTCATGGAAAACTCTGATAAGAATAGCAGTGAAATCCAAATGGTAATAAAGGAAAGGGCATCTTCTGGTCAGATAAACACCAATTACTCTTGGCCAGCCATTTTCCAATGGATTGGTTTCAAATAAGTGGCTCTTGGACACCCCTTGCTGGGATTCTTTAGAATGAATTTTACTTTCACAAACCTCTAATTCCTATAATTAAGTTCCAATGTGTGGTTTTTGCAAATAGTCTTCTCTCTAGAGAACAGATGGGCATAAAGCTTTGGAGATTTGGTTTCACAAAATGTAACTGCCAGTGGTTTTCTTGCTACTGTTCCAGCTGGCCCCAGAACACTCACACTGGTTCAGCTTTCTAACGTTCTCTTGTTTTGACTTTATCTCCACAGTTTTAACAGCGTGCGTCAAGGAACACACATCTTGTTCCGTGAGTTCAGCTTTGTTCAAGCTACCCCTCATAATAGGGCATCTTTTCTTCGGACCTTCTGGAGGTGTTTCCGAACCGTTGGGAAAAATGGAGGCAAGTACTCCAGCATCTGCTGGTGCTCTGCTACCTTGACATTAAAATCACTAGCTAGGCTATTAATGCAGTGCAAATATCAACACTTCGCACTATGTTGTAATGTTCTAACATTGTTAATAGGGAGACACCATCACAGCTGCCTGTGGAATAGGTAAAAAATGCTTGCAGCATAAAGTAGCATAGGAGCACCTTGTCACCAGTGCTGCTTCCATTACAGAACAGCATGTCAAGCAACAATAGATCAGAGGGAGGACATTTGTAGGCCTGTGCGTGGGAATGGATAGGGTGGAAAAAATAATGCTGGGGTGTGGTGGATGGGAGCTGGGAGCAGGGCAGTGGACCCAGAGATGATTAGAATATAGGATATGGAGCATAAGGGAGGTAGGTGCTGAGATTATTAGGCAGTTGGGGTACTGAGTGCTTTGACTAGGAGCCCTGCAGGAGGTAGAGTATATAGTGGTATTGGGCTGTAGGGTGGCAAATGCTGCTGCCTGAGCTAGTCCTGGCACATCTCCTAGATGATTTTGCAGGATCCTGATGGCTGTGGAAGGTGGACCACTGACAACTGTGTGACCTTTTCCCCAACCCTACCCACAAGGAAAAAGGTCTAATGCCAAAATAACTATTCAGCACTGTACTATCTTGTCTAGCTATTCTTATACTGCACTCGGCATATTAGGTATTACAGAATTGGCCAGAGTTCAAAATAAACTCATGTAACTACATGCAACTAAAATTACATTTTGTTTTAGTTTTTGATTCAGTATTTTAGGCAAATACACTGAATATTGCTGTACAGATACGAATTTTGCTGGGTTTTTTTACTGTAAGCCTCACTTGTTTCAGGCTATTTAGAATGTTTCCCTTGATGCAGGGAAAACTAGAACCACCTCTTAAATATAGGTAAAACCTCACCTTCTCGCTAAGCTCTGCAACACTGCTGCTCATGGTGAATAGAGTGCAAGACTGTGAATAACAACTTACACTTTTTGATATATGCCATTTAGATCCTTGGAAATTAGACAATCATAGTTAAACATGACAAAATTAGCTACTAAAGTGACTGACTATGCTGTCTATAACACCTTCTTCCCAGTGACAGGTACATTCTAAATCACTTACATTAATTCAGGGATAATATTTTTAAGACTTCACATAAATTGTATGGTACTAATCTAACCAGTATGCAGTGAGGCCACGTCTGATTTGAGGTCAGGTCATAGCCAGAAAAGATAAAGTGCAGACTCTTAGAACATATTTCTATAGGGGAGTTAGAGATGATAGTGAAGAAGTCAACCACCAGAACTGCAGCTTCGGCAGTAAACCTTTTTGACAGATTGAGAAGAAGCTATCTGATGAAAAGTAGCCACTGCTGTACTTTCAATGCAAGTTTTCATCAGGCTTGATCTATCTAGCATCTGGCCTCAGCCAGGTGATGGGCATCTGGATTTGTTGGGAAGAACCAGAAAGTTTTAGCTACTTTATATTTTCTTCCACAACCTTTTCCATATTTACATAAAATTGCTAACGGTAAAAGAGAAGGAAGATATTATCACCACAGTACTTTGAAGGGGAAGGGGGACCATAGGAACAAAAGCTCAGGTGGATGTTACTATGCTCCGGTTGTGGCCTATAAAGAGTTCAACATACATTTTTCTAAATTTGAAGTCTGAGCAAACATGGCATGCTTACCTGTTTATTTATACACTTACATACATTTTCTTTTGATATTAACTATAGGCAGAAATGCATCACTTCAGAGAACTTGCTGTCAATATTTTCATCCTCTCAGTCCATTTTCTCTGATTCTCCAGGAGTAATTACAGTCTAGAACCTTGATTTTATTCATTCCAGTTTTATTTCCTATGGGATTTTTTCTGCTATACTTGTGTACAGGGGAACTCAGAACATTCATGGTCTCTTAAGACCTAAGCTCATTTACTAAGAAGCTGCACCCGTGCAACATGGTGGGTGAAACATGGTCATTACCACACTCAGGCATAGATTAGACCTGGATTTTTTTTCCTTGAAAAATAGTGCTTTTAGATGAATGTGGGAAGGAAACTTGTTTTACAACAAATGGCAGCAACCGGAAGTGAGATCATTGTTGATCTGAACTACAGAATTAGTCTCTTAGCAATAGAAAGACTCGTACTAAGTGATGCCCAAAGCAAGCAAGACTTTGAACTTACAGCTTTATTTAGAAGTGTGGCTGGTGGGACATCTTCTAATTGGATTATTCCAGAAATTATTTTTAAGTTGTTTCTTTATGATGACTACACTAGAACACAAGAACGTATATGTACATATCAAATTAAAAACAGTTATACAAGCTTGCGTGGAATCATGACTCTATCTACAGAGAGTTTGTTGCTACAGCATGTCATTTTTTGATGATACAATGTTGACAATTTAAACACCATATTATGTGCAGAAGTGTATTTGGTTTGCATGGCAAAGTTTCGTAGCGCCGTGGGGGTGGGGGTTTACAGCAGCGGCTTCTGTGAGAAGCTGCCAGAAGCTTCCCCCAAGTCCAACAAGGCAATGCCAGCCGCCTCCAAGATCAAGATGGACCTGCGCTGGCCAAGGCTGAGCCCATCAGGGATAGTGGTAGCACCTCTGGGATAATGTATTTAAGATGGGGGGAAAAACAACTGTGCAACAGTTGGAAGAGAGGCACGAGAATATGTGAGGGAAAGAACTCCGCACACCCCCAGGTTGGTGCGGGAGGAGGTGTTCCAGGCACCGGAGCAGAGATTCCCCTGCAGCCCGTGGTGAGGAAGACCACGGTGAGGCAGGCTGTCCCCCTGCAGCCCAGGGAGGTCCATGGAGGAGCAGATCTCCACCTGCAGCCCGGGGAGGAGCCCACGCTGGAGAAGGTGGGTGCCCGAAGGAGGCTGTGACCCTGTGGGAAGCCCGCGCTGGAGCAGGCTCCTGGCAGGACTTGTGACCACACGGGGTCCTGCACTGGAGTGGCCCATTCCCGAAGGACTGCTGCCTATGGAAGGGACTCACACTGGAGCAGTTCGTGAGACCTCTAGCCTGTGGGAAGGACCCATGTTGCAGAAGTTCATGGAGAAGTCTCTCCTGTGGGAGGGACCCCATGCTGGAGCAGGAGAAGAAGGTGAGGATGAAGGAGTGGCAGAGACAATGTGTGATAAACTGACCACAACCCGCATTCCCTGTCCACCTGTGCTGCTATGGGGGAGGAGGTAGAAATCAAGAGTGAGGTTGAGCGTGGGAAGAAGGAATAGGTGGGGGGAAGATGTTTTTCAGATTTAGTTTTTTCTCATTATTGTGCTCTGATTTGTTTGGCAATAAATTAAATTTAATTTCCCTAAGTTGAGTCTGTTTTACCTGTGAGGTTAATTGCTGAGTGATGTTGCCCCATCCTTATCTCAACCCATGAGCATTTTGTTGTATTTTCTCTCCTTCTGTCCAGTCAAGGATGTGGATTGATAGAGCAGCTTGGTGGGTACCTGATACCCAGCCAGGATCAACCCATCACAAGAAAGTAGGTGAGTTATAGAGTCCTGGTATGAAATTCTGTTTATGGTGTCCTGGTTTCAGCTGGGATAGAGCTAATTTTCTTCCTAGTAGCTGGTATAGTGTTATGTTTTCGATTTAGTATGAAAATAATATTGATAGCAACAACTGAAAACACCAGTGTGTTAAGTAGTCTTTATACTAAGTCAAGGATTTTTCCATTTCTCATGCCCAGCCAGCAAGAAGGCTGGAGGGGCACAAGAAGTTGGGAGGGAACACAGCCAGGGCAGCTGACCCAAACTATGGATATTCCATACCACATGACGTCATGCCCAGTATAGAAACTGGGGGGAGTTGGCTGTGAGGGGTGGATTGCTGCTTGGGAACTAACTGGGCATTGTTCAGCGAATGGTGAGCAATTACATTATGCATGACTTGTTTTGTATATTCTAATTTTTTATTATTATTGTCCTTTTTTTTTGTTGTTGTTCCTTTCTGTCTTATTAAACTGTCTTTATCTGAAACCCATGAGTTTCACTTCTTTTTTTGATTCTCTTACCCCATCCTACTGTGTGGGCGGAGTTAGTGAGTGGCTGCGTGGTACTTAGTTGCCAACTGGGGTTAAACCACAACAATGGTTATCCTATACTATACAACAGAGCAAGGGACAAAGAATCTGCTGGTTCTGAAATTGGAAGCAGTATAGCTCAGATTAATGTTGGTATATTACTTTTGAGACCTAACTAGTCTTTCTACATTTGGTGTCCTGTGTCAAGTGTATGGAGAGTTATTCATCGAATGTCCATTTTATTTCAATAGAATTTCTGTGTGCAGAAAAGGTTGAAAAAATGCCCTTTGCCTTCTACAGCAAGGTTCTGCTCTGTCCCAGTTTTCTCTCCTGGGTTTGTTTCTCGGCAGGGATTGTTCTGTGCTTTGGTATTGTCATTGATTTATATCTGTGAAGAACTATGAAGGCATCTTTTGTCCAACTTTGTCAAAAGTTCACATTTTCATTCACCTGCTTCCATGTCTCCCAGGATGTTCTTGTTTTTATTGATTCCTTTACCTTAAAAGTGTTTACTGCTGTTTTCCCACTCTCATATACTTTAAGTTTCATTCCATTTGAATTTCTGTTTTAGGAGTGAGTGGTGGCTTTTTCTTAGTTTTGTCCATCTGTGGAGGGTGTCCCTGGTAAACTGCATATATGCTGGCTCTGTGAGGATATAGGTCAACATAGTAAATGAGAACTTGCATCAAAGCTTGCACCCTGGCTGGAGGGCAGCAAGGGAGAATATAATTAAAGATATAAGACAGTGCAATTTCTAAGCTTATACAAACTCAAAAAAAAACCCAAACAAACAAACAAACCATTCCACTTCTGAGTGTTTAATTGGGATTTTAGAAAAGTAGACAATATCTCACAAATGAGTGAACTGATTGCTTAATCTGACTGCTAGTTGCTCCTCCCTGATGGAGGGAAATTTACTGCTTTGTCTGTCAGTCACGAAATAACCATGCCTTGACTTGGAACATGCACCTCACTCACCCAAGCAGATGCATCTAGCCATGAGTTTTCAAAGGGCCAATAAGAGAGAAATCTATCTGAACAGAAGCAATACTTAAGTGTAACAATCTGTGTATGTGCGGAACCATGTATACCCTAATTGAAGTGCACTAACATTACTGTTTCTCTTGGGAAATTACTGTAGATGTTACTTTTCTGCTTAATTCCATATCCTTTTGAATTACTGGAAAGTAGTTCTTCATGGAGAAGTGCAGCAGCTTTTACGTTACATTTTTCTGTGTTAGCCCTGCTACTCGATGAGTTCTGGTTACATTGCCCTTCATAACTCCTTTTGTTTGGAGGCTAGATTTATTTTTCCTTTTGACTCCAAATAGTACCAAAAAATGACTAGCTTCACTAAATGTGACAGTAACATAATACTCTTCAAAAAGTAAAGAAAAAGTTTAGGGGTTTGGTTGGTTCGTTTGTTGTTTTTTTTTTAAAGAGGATTTCTGTCTGGTGATATGCTGGACCTGGGTTTTTTGTTTTGGTTTTTTGTTTGGTTTTTGTTTGTTGTTTTTTACAGTATTTCTCACTGGTTTTAGAAGCTTAGCAAGATGCAGAGTTCTGTTTTCAAGTACGCGTGAACATATCTAGGATTCCATGCACTGGGGGAAAAAAAAAAAAGGTTTATTTTAGAATGTGACCCAGTGTCAAGAAACTAGGGTGGACTTCACAAAATTTCTTCTCTCTCTCTCAAACACTTACCAACAATACACAACACCCATACAGGTGGTTAGAGGACAGCTAGCTTTTGTGTTGAGAAGCACAGAGCATAATGCTCAGTTAGGAACAGATTTCTCCCAAAGGAAGGCAAAATGACCAGAAGTCTTGTTTTCCCTCTGCTTATGCTTAAATTGACCTCTTGGAATCTAGCTGACCTGCTCTTTTGAATTGTCTGTTCCTCGGGACTCTTTAATTAAATCTGTGCTTTCTCAGTTTAAACAGCCCCTGCAGAGTTCTGCTGTGAAGCTTCATAAGGTCAGCATATGCCTCTCCCAACCCCCATGGCTTTCATGTCTTGTTGGTTCTCTGTTTTTAATTAAAAAGATTTTTCCTTAAATGCTTTCCAGCCAATTAGAGAAATTTTGAGCTGAGAAACTTGTTCCAGGCCTGACGTATTGAGAAGTGAACAGAAAGCTCAGTCAGGACCATTGGCACTTTTTTCTAGAGCCTCAGCTTTCTTTGGTGCTTTTCAACAACTTTTTTCTTTTTTTCTTTTTTTTCTGTGTGCCTCCCCCTTCCCTGCCCCACCCCACCCTTCACTTAAAATTGCTTCCAGCAAATATAGCTGCTGTTTGATACCTTAGATATAGCCCTGGAATGGTTCAACACCAGATATGGGTTCTTTTCCTTCCACTCAGGGGTGATTGTTACTTTATTTAGATGCACACAGCACTGAAGCATGAAACTGCTGCAGAAAGTGTTTTGGACTATATTGGTTGAGGATCCTTTTTGCAGACTCTTAACCTCCCTTTCAGACAAAAAGTACTGTTACTGCTCATATTGAAATAAAATCTTCTTATCTTATCTTGTTTCTTTCACATTCATCACATGGTGCAATGGCTGCCTCTTTGCTTCTGCACACTTAAATTAGGAAATTGGAAGCCTAACTACCTTTAGTGCTTGTGGAAGGGAGGCTTACCACCATAACCAAACATATAATCTTTGTTATGGAATGAGAAGAGTGGTATGTCTCTGACTAGTTCTTCTTGAGTTCACCAGGAAGGCTAGGTTCCTTACAGAAATTAAAGAAATGTCTTATCCATATAATTCATGTAACCTGGAGATTGAAAAGAGCTAGAAGGACCACTGTTCTCCCAGCTTTTTTGAAAGATGCTATTTTAATGAATTTACTGACAAGAGTACTTCCTTAAGGTTCCAACCCCCTTTCTTTGCTAGTGTCATTCTAATTCTTTCACATGTAACTCTTTATATTATTAAACTCCTCCCTCCCTTGTAAACTGTCTATTTGTAGCTTAGCCAATCTCTGTTTAGTGAAATGCATAGAACAATACAGCGATGACTGCAGCAAGTGTCAGAATCTTCTGCCCTTTCCTTTTTATTACTAAAACCAAATCAGATCTTTATGCCATGTTACTGTAGGAAAGTTTTTATGAATCAGTAAGGTCTCATAGTATGAGATAATTAAAGATAAAAGATATCTAAAGATAATTAAGCTGTAGATTTTAATACAGTGTTCTCTGGAAGTTCATTCTGCAGTGAAATAGCCTTGGCTGAAATGCTTTATCTCCAGCCTTTATTCACTTTGTAGTTCATTTGCCCTACAATTATAGCTGTTGTGATTTATGATTTATCAATGTAGCTCTGCATGGAACCACTGATCACTCTGGATTATCAGGACAAAGGATTTCTGAAGCTGAGGAGAAGTGGAGGATTACATTTTAGAGATCGTGAGGTATACCTACAAGCATTGTAAGTTAAAAACATCTGTTTTGCATAGATCTAAAATGCATTGCAGTAATCATTTGTAGAAGTCGTAGTGTGTGTGTCAGCGATGGAGTCTTCAGCTAGCCTCTCACTGAATTCAGTTCATACCATTCTGTCAATACAGATTATGAAACTAAATGTAGTACACTGAAAGTCCTCCTTATCTAATCTGGTTTTGTGTGTGTCACCCCCCCCCCCCAGTATTACATTTCCTTTTCCACTATATCTCTGAACATGCACCAGCTCATCTTAATTTCCAGATGTGTTTTCAACTTCAATGTTCTAGGTGTATGTCTCTCTAAGTGTACTTTTTTGAAAACCAATAAGCTTTTCTGTTTGTTTTCTAATGTTTTGTGGCTATTTCATGTCTTTTAATAGTTCTTCACTGGTTGTGTCATCGGCAAATTAAATTAACATGTTTTTTACTTTTTGTCCCAGTTGAGTGAAACATTTAAATGAGCTTATATACAGTGATCACTGTTGCATTCTGCTAAGCAATTATCCAAAATTCAACTGGTAATTATTATTACCATTTGCTTTGCAGTCTTTTGGCAAGTTTCCCATCCCTTTGACAGCATTCTTATTCAAACCAACTGAAATGGATTTTTTCAATTAAGACTTTTTTAGCTTCCAATATGGGCCTGAAGAGTTAGTATTCTAAATTGTGGGGAAGCTCTCTGGAATAAAATTAGTTCTGAGTTGTGTGATCTAGGCTGGGATTCTGAATGCTCCATGTTTCTTATACTAAATTAACTTGGTCTGTCTATCACTTGTGACCAGTCTTGAGAGATGATCTGCACAGTACATACGCATAGGTGATCATTCAGTAGGTCTATGAAGCATTAGCTTCACTAACTAGTATGTTTTATGATGTTTCTGGTCCACTCTTCAACAGCAGAGATGCTGAAAGGGAGAGAGGGAGGTAGAGAAAGAAGAGGAAAATCTTGTTTTCTCTTGATTCCCTATACTGTGACAAAGAGTTTGTAAGAAAATTAGACCCTCTGTGAAGACCATGTCTGCTTTCAACCTCCTGTTGGCTCTTAACCTGCCCTGAGATGTGAAAGTGCCTGAGCTGAGGAAAGGATTATCTTCATCCCTTCTCAGTGAACCATAAAACATACTTCTCCCCGTGCTGCTGGCTTCAAGTGTATGTCTGTGCTGTGTAATACAATGTTTATATAGACAATCTAAACTCAGGGTTGGTATTTCCATATGGTACAATTCAGCACTATCTTAAGATACTAGCTTGGGACCTGGAAATTGCAGAGCTATATTTCTTTGACAGCAACCTGAGACTAGTTGATCTATCTCAGCAGGTCAGCTGACATAGGGGGAGTGTTGTTATGGTGAGTCCATGTAGCTCATTGCTGCAGAATAAACTCTGGCATCTCTGTGTTGAGCTACTGTGAGCAATGTAGATACAATCTGAGGAAAAGCACTATGAAGAGAGAATGTGTGTTCCAGTTCAGTGTAAACAGAAGAGTAAGAACCGTCCTTTACACACATTCAATTAATTCTTCGAAGTACCCTAGGTGCTAGGAGATGTCATGGTAAATGAAGAGAGATCTACTGTTTTTAATATCTGTCTTTTTTAGGTACTGTTGTCCAGCTGCACATAAAACTTCTGAACCAGTCATCTTTGTGTCTTTATCATCCCAGCTGCTTCTTAGAGCTATTCTCTCTGATGGTCTTGTTATTCATGGTTTCTATCACTGCACATTCGCTTTCCTAAGTTAACCCGATTGATTTATACAGTGTGCTCCTGACTCTAGAGTTTGTGTCTCCTGTTGGGTCAAGCAGGCCTGACCTATGTCCGTAAGGTTTTTTGCCTGTTTGCTGATTGTGAATTTGGACAACTGCAATCTCTCACCCCCTGTTCTTCTTTCCATCTATTGCTTATACTCACAAAAAAATTAAATTCACTTATTCTGGTAAAAATAAGCTTGGGAGTGCCATTTATTTCTTTTGAGGAACTGATTTTTTCCCTGTGGTTTTAAAAGGACTGACATGAGCTGAATTTCTGTTTCTGTACCTATGTTACTGAACTCTTCCAGCAAACATTTCTTGTTAGGCAAGGTAATTGGTGCCTCGAAACTCATAATCTCTCAGGAAGTCCCTACTCTGCACTTCGTTTTGAGGCATTGGTGCCATTCAGTATGTCTGTGTTTGACTAAAGTTGTGATATTGAATTAGTTTAGGTGAACAGTACAGCTGTGCTTTGGTGTAGAAGTTCTTACATCACTTTAAAGTCACCTTACCTCAGTAAATGTCTGTAAGTCTGGTTGAAATCAGTATGATTATGAATGAAGGTGGTGTATATGATTAAAAGGATTGTTGGTTTATGCTCTGTTATGCACCTTTCAAGAACCTTAGCTGGGTATCAGTAGAAGTGATCTGTATGCATGATTAGTACTTTGATATGTTACTACTACTTTGTGAAATGGGGCTAAGGTAGTACTATGGAAAACTTGTAATCTGCAAATAAGTTATGAAATGTAGTCAGTAATATTTATAAATTAAACTTGATCCATTTTTAATTTGTCACAGGGATGTGATTCTGATAATGTACAATCTGATTCCTTCACAAGCTGATTTGAGAGTGATTTGTATTCCATGCTCTTACTAAGCGTGAATCTCATCACCTCTGTTGGCACAATGGACCCTTCTTGAGTTAGGAGGAGGAGATACTTGAATATCAATATGCTCTTCTCGACCCCATTTTCTCTCTAGAGCCATATCCCATGGGGTTCTTCAAAGCAGATCTCTGAAGACATTGAAGTCTGCTCTTCTGAAATGCAGGGCTGTAGTCCTGCTTTTTGCCAGGTAGATAAATTCCTGAAAGCTTAATGAAATGGTTTTTCAGGTATAAAGACAAAGACCTTAGAAATGCTTCAGGCACAGGAAAAGCTTCCACAGAAGTTCACACCTTCCTAGACTTCAATGTCAGTTAGCCAAAAACCACAAATCTGTAGGATAAAAGCTTTGCTAGTTCTAGTACTCACAGAGGTACTTGTCAAATCTTGTCTTCTCTGAGGTTTTCCTGCATTAAGGTCTAGTCCCAGAAGCAGTCAAAATTTACATCAGCTGATTTAATAAACTGGTATAGATTCCCTAGTAGAACTTGTATATTATTTGTAATGGAGTAAACTGGTGTTGCTTAACAGAAGCAGCAATAGTATCAAGGGGGGCTGGAGAGTACACAGAGTACATAATAAACCTAAAGGAAATGGAACATTTGGAAATAAATTGATTTTTTGCTGGTTTTGGAAAGTGCAAGTATGTCAGGTTCTGAAGCATTACTAGTGACCATTTTCACAGAGGAAGGAGAGATGTCAGGAAAGGCGATATTGTCCTGAATGGAATTTCAATCCTTCCCCTTTTGTTCCTTTGCGCTGTTGGACAAACTTTCATTCTGAACTGTAGTCACCCCCTCCTATAGATAGTCAGCTCTTTACCTGCCCGATTTTTTATTATTTTATATCATTATACAATCCTCCTTCTGGCTTTATCTGTTTGTTTTGATTGTCCGTTTCTCAAATATTTATTTCCTTCTAGCCCTGGTATCTGGTGATCTATTACTACTTTTCTCCCTATGCTTTGTGCTGGAGTAAAGTTATTGCATATTTGAAGTTTTATCTACTTTCCAGTCAAATTTCCCTTATACAATTCCCAGAATAACTTACACATTATCTGAAAGGAAGTTAAGCTATCAGTGCTTTTGGTGTGAAGCTGTCTCTGCATCACTGTCTTATGTCAGAAAAAAACCTTTTTCTTTATTTCTTCTTTCTCATCCCCACTCTCCACGTTCCTACTAGAGACTTCATCACTTCTGCCAGTAGTGGCAGAGGGATTGCTGTGTTGTGCAAAGTTATAGTGCAAAGCAGATACTAGTCAACATGGTTAGGATATCGAACAGTTAATATTGCAGATTCTTCCTGAAAGAATTTTAATTTTTCTGCCTACTCTGATGGGAAACTTCTTTTATCAAACCCTTGAAATAACTGAGAGAGTGTAATTGTCCTTAAGGCGCTGAGAAGTGTTTTGTGGCTTTCTTCTGTGATGGGCAGAACCTCAAATGCGATGTCTTAATTTCAGAATGATGATTAATGATGACACTTTTCTGTACCTGCTGCCTGAGGATCTCCAGGTATTTTACAGATGTTAAGGAATGAAGCTTCCCAAAAATCTTGACAATACTACAATACTATTTTCACTTTACAGTTCCAGAAAGTGAGACAGGGAAATGAAGTGACTAGCTGAAGTTCACATAGTCAGAGATAAAATCAACATGTCTGGCCTTTTGATATTGTGAATTCAATTTTCTATGCTAAAATTGTATTTTTTCTTACAGATACAGGCTTCTTTTACCATGAGACAAGTAGGAAAACATATATATATATATTAGTATAAAGCAATATTGTGTAGATAAACTCTTTGTAGGAATCTATCATCTTTTTCTTAAAGTTTTGAGAGTAGTCATTGCCTTACTCAGAATAGTAGATCACTGTGCATGACCTACATGGGATGATGTAGGATATATTATTATTTGTTTTCAAGTTGGATTTTATAACCCCCTTTGCCACTTACTTTTCTAGACAAAGTCTTTAGACCAAGATAGAAGTCAGATTAGTTACCCTGTGTGTCGTGATTTAACCCAGCAGTCAGCTAAATGCCACACAGCTGCTCACTCACTCCCCACTGCCCCCTGCAGTGGGATGGGGAAGAGAATTGGGGACAAAAAAGTAAAGTTCGTGGCTTGAAAGACAGTTTGATAGGACAGAAAAGGGGGGCGGGGATAATTAGAACATACAAAACAAGTAATGTGCAATGCAATTGCTCACCACCTGCTGACCGATGCCCAGCCAGTTCCCGAGCAGTGGCCTCTGGCCAGCTTTCCCCCTAGTTTATATACTGAGCATGATGTCATATGGTATGGAATAACCCTTTGGCCCGTTTGGGTCAGCTGTCGTGGCTGTGTCTCCTCCCAGCTTCTTGTGCCCCTCCAGCCTACTTACTGGTGGGGTGGTGTGAGAAGCTGAAAAGTCCTTGACTTGTTGCTAAGCAGTGTTAACACTAACTAAAATGTCAGTGTGTTATCAACATTTTCCTCATCCTAAATCCAAAACACAGCACTGTACCAGCTACTAGGAAGAAAATTAACTCTACCCCAGCCAAAACCAGGACAATATGTCATCAAGTTCATCACCCGTATTGTAGAACCAGATGCTCAGTATCACTTTCACAACAATCCTTCCCTCTTTGGGAGAGGAAGGTAATTTCATGTGTGTGCATTAGTAATGTATACCCTCTCTGAAAGTTCCTTGGCTCATAAGCATTCTGGTATTTAGCTGGTAACTGTATCGCTTAGAAAGCCAATCTCTGTGTATAGAAGTTGCTAGCTTCTAAAGTAAAATTGGCAAGAGATTTTCCCTTTTGAAGGAGCTCAAAATAGAAACTACTTTATATGCTGGAGTATCTTCTTTATTCATCTTCCCTCATTGTAAATTCGGAATATTTCCCTTTATATAGAGGTTGCAGTCTTTTGCTGTTTTTCCATAGCTTCAAAGTACTAACTAGTAGAGTCTTGTTCAGGCATGTCGTTCTTCAAGGGACCACCTTATAAAATAGCATACCCTTCTTTCCCCTTAGGTCCCTTCTGCTAGGCTAGTTGCACATAACGTCTAGTGAAAGATTTCCTCAATACATCTGTTCTGTGAGGTGCCATCTTCTGAGTTCTTTTATTTAAGCAGTGAAACACAGAAGCCCAGAACCTGATCTGGCTATGTTATGCCTTGCTATTTATCTGGAAATACAGGCTTGAAAGCCAAGCTTTGGATCTCAAACCCAGCAAAGTGGGATTTTGGCATTTGCTCTAAAGAGGCTGCTGCACAGGGAAGTTGAGTATGTGCACTGGTGTAGCTAAAGCTAAAACTAACAAATACCTGCTGGAGCTTGTCCCTCATTGCAGCTTGTGTCCATCATGTCTTGTCCTATGAGTATGCAAGTCTGATGCCCAAACTAGAAATCTAGTTTTCATAGGTGTTGTGGTTTAACCCCAGCTGGCAACCAAGCACGGTGCAGCCACTCGTTCACTCCTCCCCACCACCCCATGGTGGGATGCGGAGAAGAATTGGAAAAAAAAGTAAAACTCATGGGTTGAGATAAAGACAGTTTAATAATTGAAATAAAATACCATAAAATAATAATTATCATAATGAAAAGGAAGATCACAAAAAGAGCGAGAAATTAATCCCAAGAAAAACAAGTGGTGCACAATGCAGTTGTTTATCGCTCGCTGACTGATGCCCAGTTAGTCCCCGAGCAGCGATCGGCCCCTGGCCAGCTTCTCCCAGTTTCTATACTGAGCATGCTGTTCCATGGTATGGAATATCCCTTTGGCTAGTTCAGGTCAGCTGTCTTGGCCATGCTCCCTTCCAGCTTCTTGTGCACCTGCTTGCTGGCAGAGCATGGGAAACTGAAAAATCCTTGGTTTAGGATAAGCACAACAGAGAATGCCTGATCCATAGGCCAATTTTGAACAGTTCAGATAGGCTCCTGGCCATGAAACACTATCTGGTAATCTTTCTCTCTATTGATTATATAGGGAGTTTAGGTAGAGCAGCCTTTTCTTCAGGACCTAAGTTTGGTGCCTGAATTTAGGCAGCATAAAAATTACCCTTCCATTCTGTGTTTCAAACATGTGCCCTTTTCCAGATTAATATGTTAAACCCTTAGCAAAATGTGTCTTTCTAATGATGCTGTGTTATTTCATTTTAGTTTGGCACTGACTATTCTGTTAATACTCATGAATAAACCTTTTAGGAAAGTTTTTTATTCCATGATGCTTTTCCTCCCTTATAAAACTTCCATAATTTTGTATCTAAAGTATCCCCTAAGCAAAGGAAAGTTAATACTATATTAAGTCTTACTAGACTAGAGGAGTTAAGAAACAAATCCATAGTCACAGAAATCAAATTTGTAATCTCCTGAAGTATTTTCTTTGGAACCCTAGCTAAGACATCTTGCAGAACTAATATTAAAGGAAAAAAAATATATAGTGAAATGTTATTTATCTGTTTCTCAGAAAGTAAACACTGCCAGCTTTAGCAAATTGTGGTGAGTTGACCCTGGCTGGACACTGGGTGCCCATCAAAGCTGCTCTATCACTCCCTTCCTCAGCAGGACAGGAGAGAAAATATGATGAAATGCTTGTGGGCTGAGATAAGGACAGGGAGAGATCACTCGCCAATGACCCTCATGGGCAAAACAGACTTGACTTGGGGAAATTAGTTTAATTTATTACCGATCAAATCAGAGTAGGATAATGAGAAATAAAAACCAAAACTTAAAACACCTTCCTCCCACCCCTCCTTTCTTCCCAGGCTTAAATTTACTCCCAATTTTTTCTGCATCCTCCCCCCCAGCAGCACAGGGGAATGGGGAACAGGGGTTATGGTCAGTTTATCACATGTTGTCTCTGCTGCTCCTTCCTTCTCAGGGGCAGGACTCCTCACTCCTCCCCCAGTCCAGCGTGGGGTTCCTCCCACAGGAGACAGTCCTCCATGAGCTTCTCCAGCGTGGGTCCCTTCCATGGGCAGCAGTCCTTCAGGCACAGCCTGCTCCAGCGTGAGTCCCCTGTGTGGTCACAAGTCCTGCCAGGAGCCTGCTCCAGCGCGGGCTTCCCACAGGGTCACAGCCTCCTTTGGGCACCCACCTTCTCCAGCGTGGGCTCCTCCCCGGGCTGCAGGTGGAGATCTGCTCCCCCATGGACCTCCCTGGGCTGCAGGGGGACAGCCTGCCTCACCAT
>JANZLQ010000032.1:21094704-21139839 GCA_026212715.1 Elanus axillaris
TGCAGGGGGACAGCCTGCCTCACCATGGTCTTCATCACCACGGGCTGCAGGGGAATCTCTGCTCCGGCGCCTGGAGCCTCTCCTCCCCCTCCTTCCGCACCAACCTTGGAGTCTGCAGAGTTCTTTCTCTCACATATTCTCACTCCTTTCTCCTGGCTGCAGTTGCTGTTGCACAACAGCTTTTCCCCCTTCTTTAATATGTTCTCCCAGCAGCACTACCACTGTTGCTGATGGGCTCGGCCTTGGCCAGCAGCAGGTCCCTTCTGGAGGCAGCTGACATTGGCTCTGTTGGACATGTGGGAAGCTTCTGGCAGCTTCTCATAGAAGCCACTGGCTGCTGTAAACCCTCCTGCTACCAAAACCTTGCCGTGCAAAATGCATACATAGATGCAGCAATTAAACATAGTTACTAAGGGAAGTAGTATTTTAAGAAGAAATGCAGTTACTGAAAACTTTGTTCATTATTTCTTTTGGCTTTTTCTGTTAGAAGAATGTATATGCAACATCCCTCGGCAGCCTTGCATGCACGCACAGTCTGGAGCTTTGTTTTATAAGGTCTTATGCTGATTTAAAATAAATTAGATTAGTTCTTGTGTACTCAGAATATTATTTCTGATAATAGGCATGCTTTAGGTGTATATAAAGTGAATCCATAGGCAAATAGCTGATGCTGGCAACAGGGTTTTGGCATTTTTTTGTTGATGCCAAGTGGAAAATGTAAGCCTTTTCCTCCGTTTTCTACTCTCCTTGTACTTAGTCTGCTGGAGCAAATGTGGGACAAGCAGAGAAATTCAAGCTGGCAACTCCTGAATCCTAATCCTGTTAATCCCTGTCTTGGGCAAATCACTTAATCTCAATGTACCTTTATTTTTCTATTTATAACCTGGAGTTCCACCTGTTGGATTAAATTAAGTAGTCTTTGGACATAGAAGTTTTGACTGGATAGGTAAAACTGAGACTACTTAGATACCTGTATAGATCAAATTTGATGGAACCAAGGCCTTTTTTGTTAGTGATAACCAGTTAATTTTAGACAGATGCATGTAAACTTCCTTGCATCTTCTTTCCATTAAAATAAGTTAATTGTTTTTTAAATACACAAAAACCAGTAACACAGTGTAAGCATTTGAAATTTAAAAACTTTAATGTACGAAACCCTTTAATATCCATCTTTCTTCTCTTCTTCCCTGCCCGCCTCCCTTCCCCAATTAAGACTCAGAAGTTTTTTCCTATGGGAATTTTTCTGCCTTGTAACAGTTCTTTGGATGATATTAAAATCAGTTCTGGAGGAAGGAAGGAAAGACTTTATGACCATTAGAACTAGATTTCAAGAGCTATATCTATTCATGTGAAAACTAACCAAACCTGCACAGAGGAAACATGAAGGCGGTGGCTCTGTTGTGGTTTGGTTGCAGAAGATTGTCACAGGCAGTGTACACAATCATCTTGAGCTCTTTCAGACCTAGCATAATTTCAGAAGAGGGTGAGGTCAACCGTTGATTTTAGCCAGATAGTTAAAATTTCTTGCCTTGCCTTGACACTTTTCTTACTGTCTTTGTATTTGAGTATTTGCTAAATGTTTAATAAAAAACTTAGGTGTTGATCAAATACATCTGATACTTAATTTGTGGATATTTGTATGAACCTATTTCTGATTGGTACAAATTGAACATAATAAAAACTCAGTTTATGAAAGTGACACTATACAAGCAAATCTTAATCACATTTTCTTTTTTGAGCATTTTTTTATGTTACATGGATATAGGTAGAGAAGAATTTTACTTTTTACTTGTTTATGACTATTCTGTGGAGCACAGACTTCAGTATTCAATCACTTGTAAGGAATGGCTTTAAGTTTATTTTGAGAAGAGACGTAGGTAAGTGTTAAGTTAATCTAATATTTTAAGCAGCCTCAAAACACTGGATATTTGCTTGTTACTAAGTTAACTCTTCTTAGAAAATTATTTATTTGATTTGTAAGGCCATTTGCAGGCAACACAGCAAAAGGAATTTGCATTAGCTCCTGAAGTTAGACAACAATGATCAATTGGAAACCTGAGTGGGGTAGTAATTGACTGTAGAGGAGCCTGAATCATCAGGGAGTTAACTGTGTCATCAAACATGTTCTTTACAACATAGTCTGTGTGGAACATCATTGTTCAAGTTATAGCCAGAAGTTACTCTAAAATCTTGTTTTCAGACAAGGAAATATTTTGAGGAAATACAAACAAAAATAAAAAAATCCAGGATGAAATAGCTTGTATCTCTTCAGAAGAGGTGATCTAAAGAAAATATCGAGAGAGTTTTCTTCAAAATACTGTTTTTAAGTTACTGAGGCATCGAGGAGTGACTTTTCTACTCTTCAGGAACCTTGTTCGGATAACTTTGAACTTGAAATAGTTTCAAGGTAAATGCAGATACGACAGATATTATTATCCTTGAGCCCTAAAGAAAAATTGCATTCTAGTTGCATTCTGTGATGATTTTGAAGAGAAACAAAACCAAATAAGCAAAACCAAGAGCACTGAGAAATAACTGTAAGTGATAACATCTCACAGAAAATACCTTAGATCTAGCCTCTCAGACTGGCTCCCATCTGCAGTAATTGGGAGTGTTGGAAGTGCAACGCAGAACTTCTTGGGACTTGAATGCAACTAGAGCGGCATGTAGGCTGCTGATTTTTCTGCACAAGTATTTATTTTCCCTTTGGTAACTGAGGGATTGTCTAGATATACTCAGTACAGTGTTCTTCTATCATTTCACTCCTTCTGTACTGAATTTTTTTTAAAGCTTATTTTTAACTCACACTTTCATAAACAGATCTATAACACAGCTACTCAGACAATTGGTTTGGCAAACTGAAAGAGCAGTGAACAGTGACAGACAAGGTGGAAGTCAGAAATTGTCAAGTTTGCTACCGAAGAAGTAGATACTGGTATTCTACCTTTAGTGTACAAATTGAAACCTACCTGGTGAAATATGCACAGTTTTGTTCTACTGAGTGCTATGTGTGTTTCATCTCATTCTTGTTAGAAGTATAAACATGATCATTTGCAATTCTTGGCTAAATTTTTTTAAACAAAAAAATCTGTTTGTTTTAAATTTTATACTTGTCTCTAGTCCTGATGTCTTTGTACCTTAATATAAAACCAAGTGGCAAAATACAAGTGTGATTCTATTGGATAATTTTAAAAATTTTATTCAGTTCTTTTAAACAACATACTCTACCTCTCCTTGTCATGATAGTTACAAATTAAAACTAATTCTGGTTTACAGCTCCCCTCTGCCTACCAGACTAGATGAAGTAGCTTTTGATGGATGTCTGAAATATAATTAGCTTGTTCATTATAACAATAACTGTAGCAGAAAGAGAGGAAGTTTGGGCATAAGAAGCAGTAAATGTTATTGACTAATTTATAATGCTGAAACTAAAATTAATGAATTAGGGGAGAGGAAGAACCCTTGTGTGGTGCTTCAGAAGCTGAACTGGATTTTGGGTGGGCTATCATGAACAAGCTTCCCCCCCCGCCAAAACCACCAGAAGGTGAAGAGGGCATATACATGCTTCTGAAATCTTGACAGTGGATCAGACTCAAATAGATGAATGGGATGAGTTGGAAATCAATTGGGTGGCTTTTTGCAGAATTCAGTTTGGGCTTTAACTGATCTACATCAAATTTCACTGAGTTAATATCTTGATATTTGTTGCAGAGTTTGTTCTCCCATTTCTGCATGTGTAACTGTATTATTTTTTTTCCAGTCATGGTAGCGTACAGGTGAGATCCTGAAGGGATACTGTGCTCTTCAGTTTTAGCCTGGTCTGGATGCTACTTCTATAAGAAATCCTTTGGTTTTCTTCTTTTACAGTTTTAGTATGTGCTTCCATGTTTGAGTGCCAAAACATGTCTAGGGATCACTAAAACATCATGGTAGTTCAACAGCTTTTTAACTCAGTTGTGTATGTACTTTATTGTAAGCTTTGGATGCACTGAATAGTTGTATTCTTATAAAACCACATCATGCAATCCCCTTGCTTCCAAGTAGTGTCAAGTGATTTGGAAAGGGCCAAAAGCACCATTATGGATTGATAGGAGCTTGGAAGACAACACAAGGGAAGCAAATTACTTCACTGTTTTTGAAGGAGTTTCAAAATTCTGAAGGATTTTAAAATTTTGCTAGTTGAAAAGCAAAGTCCCAATCCCAGAATGTTTTATCTGAGTCACAGGTGAGTTTGAAGAAGCTTCCCAGTAACTACATTATCTGTGTAGGCTTTGTCTAGCATGGAGATGTAAGTATTGTAGTAGAGGTGTTTTCCTTGTTTTAGAGGGTAGGAGGGAGCATGGTATATTGCATTATTTCTTAAAGTAGCCTTCTTTAATTATAAGTACATAAGCAGGTTAGAGCACAGAGAAGCACCTGTTCCCTGGCATTTTCTGGCAGTTAAGTATCACATTGTGCGCCTTTTGTTGATGGTACAGCGTAGTATCTCTGTGTGAGTTCAAACATCTGAATAACTGGCAGCTGGGTCTTCTCCCTGTAAAATTGCAGGCATTCTTTTCATATCATACTATCCTCCCTTGCATTCCCTCTTGTTGGCTTCAATCCCTCCCTGAAATCCTCTATTTCAAGGGCAGAGTCTGCCAAGGGTGCGTTGGCAAGAGAAGCAAATTCTCCTTCTGAAGAGCTGGTGTCACTCATTAGCATGTGAGAAGAGTGGTTGTAAATAAACAACAAATTATGTGGAGTTCTGTGTAGTGTTAATTCTAGTAAAGTATACAAGGACATGCAGCTGGCTGGATAAGGTAGAGATACCTTTATTGTTTGGAAAGAACTGATCCCTGCACCCAGTGAAATGCTTGCTACTTTATCCCAGAAGCCTTATTGTAACTTGAACAACTGATACTATCTTTATCTTAGCATTACCTCTAGAGTCCTTGGGTTTTTTTTGTTGATCTTAACAGGTGAAAAAGAACCAAGAAAGTACATGTGTGTGTCCTGTAGGGTTGTCCAATACTAAGTTAAGCCCTGTCACCTGTAATGCATTTATGATCCCGCGTTGCACGTTTAATATAAATAAAGGGAACACACAAGACTGTGTGTTCCACCAGGCAGTGTGAATGGGTTGCCCAGGGCAAGACGGAATACTGCAAATTGAAGCCTGTTCTTTTAGAGATTGTACTTTCATTACCTTGAAAGCAACATAATTTGTCTTCCTTCACAATCAGTTTTAAAATGGCTTTAAACCCAGACTACCGTGCTTCACGTGGCTATGAAACGTTCATAGTTGGTTTATCCCACTTTGCAGCGGAAAAAGCTTGAGCTCAGTATTTAAGAGAAGGATGTCCTAGTGATCCAGTTTATTGTGGTAAGAGCTAGACAGGAAAAAGAGGCCTATTCTGGTCATATGCCTAAGATAAATCAGAAACTGAAGCTGTTGTCTTCTCTGAAGTGAATTCATCTGAGATTTTACTAATGCCTTCATTGAAGCCTCAGTACCATGTCAGCATAACCTGATCTAATCGCTGGCTGGTGAGATGCTGCCTTCTCACATCCTTCTTACAGCAGCTCCAGCACTTGTCCGATCTTGTGCTGATCTGTCTCGGCATGCTAAACTGGCAGAAAACTATTCAGTACTTCTGCTGCTTGAGTTAGTTTTCTGCCGGCATAGCGCATTGAAACGCGCCAGTGCGAGGTCACATGAGAGGTGGGAGGCAGAGCGTGGTACTCTGCAACCATGGCCAAACTCAAACCACCTAGCAGTTAGAAGTGCAAAAATCCCAGTACTGACAAACGAGGCCCTAAAATACAGGTCATGTTGCTTCGTACTGATACTTTGTCCAGTCTAGTTGGGTAATAATAATGAATATATTAATATTTTGTTTTAAAACCTCCTTTAGAGAGTAATACACTTGTTGAGTTTATAGCCAGAAAGTACTGTTAGGCCATGTTGTCCGACCTGTATAGCACATCATTAAACTTCACTTAGTAACACCAGTATTGAGCCAAAACACTTTTGTCTGACTGAAAAATAATTTGCATATCTTCCAGAAGGGCATTCAGGTTTGATTAAGTCATGTGAGCCTGAAGGGGTCGAAGGGCCCCTGGGAAAAATAGCAGGAGGAAGCAGTCAGCTGTCGGTGCTGCCAGAGCAATTAGGCTGGCCTGCAGCCCGGTCCCCATGAAGTACTGAGTTTTCATGGGAAGGAGGGCTGCTAGAAATAGCCTGCTTTCTGACACCTTCCTGGTGTGCTCACACATGCTTTAGCACACGCAGGCAGGAAGCTTGACCGATGTGTAGTAGTTGGCTCTGCAGGCGTGCAGGAGGGTGGCCCTTGTGCACGCTCCATACTGCTGCGGCTGAGAAAAGAGTTGCTTGTGAAGACTGCTTGTGAGGATAGAGGGGCCAGGTGAGAAAAAAACTGTCCTGCTGGGGAAGGAAGATTGTTTATTGGGTAACTTTTGTTTTGTCGGAGGTCAGAATTTGCTATGACTTACTTGATTTTGAACTGAAAAGTATCATTAGGGGCTAGTAAAATCAGAATCCTGAAGACACTACTACACAGTCTTTAACAAAGTGATTATCTTCACCTTAAAAAACTATTTTTTTAAATGGTATGAAAATTATGTTCTTTTAAGTATTTGAATCATATTTTGAAGTCAATTTCTTATGCTTCTTTTCAATAAGCCAAGTAAATTACCACCTTGAGCCCCTCTCTGAGGCATGTTTTGTAAGCACGCGATCATTCTTGCAGCACTTCTGACTCCTTTTGAATTCTCACCATCATTCTGAGTCGTGGGTATTTCAGGTTGGTTAAGTCTTGTCACTCAACCTTGCTACTTGACATCGCTGTATTTACTTACCTGAGGACCATATGATTGTCCTGATTACATTATTCTGAGCATTTGTGGTCACCTTCCTCTCCACTGGTCTTCGTAGAAGCAGTTTACCCAAGTGGAGCTTTTTGTGTTCTTTCTTTCTAGATAGTGTTTCGTATATAGGGATACTCTAAGCTGGGTGTGAGCCAACAATGTCAGCAAGGTTCTTCTATATTACTACTCATTCCCTTTAAATTTCTAGTGTTTCCTCAGTTTCTATATGGCTCATAAATGTTATCATTAATTCTCGTTCTTCTCTAGGCCATTAATTGAAAAATTGCTTCAGAATGTAGAACTAAGAGGGTATTCTTGGGGATCCTAGGAGAAACAGACCTTCTAAGTAGTGATTCCTCATCCTCATTTTGAGATGTAACAGTTACCCTGTTAATGTGTTTGGTGGTTGATTTGAATAATTCAGATATTTTAATCACAGCACTGTTCAGTATAAACAGTTAGGCTTTGAGAGATACTATACTTATTTGATGCTTTTTTACATCTAGACTTGTGTTCCCACTTGAAAAGATTACTTAATTCACCAAGAAAATTTTTCTCATGGTTGATTAGTAATTAACCGATGAAGTCCAGTATTTCCTGTTTGAATATTTTGTTTGGGAGTACTGTCAAGCTGGCCACGGTACAGATGCCTAGGTTATCTCAGCCGATGGCAGCACTTTAGGCCTTATTTCAACCCCGTCCTTGCACTCATTGGTATACTGCGTGCTCTTGTTGGGTAGCAACTTCAGTCAGAGTAAGCCCCCGGTCTTATAATTTTTAAGTGCTAATACAACTTCAGCTTTTTTCTAGTCCCATAAAATTTCCCAGGTGTGTCAGACTTTGAAAATCAATTCTCAGCAGGGCTGAGAGCTTGTCAGCCAAGCTTCTTCAAAATTCTGACAGAAATTATGAACATCTGCTTTTAATTTTTTAATATGTTAAGTACCACTCAACTACTGACATCTTCCCAAATTATCACTGAAATGGAAAATGTTTTGGATTATGCAGAAAAAGAAGGATGATACATATTATATTAAATACAGCACAGGCTTTTTCTGAACACTACTTTTCCCACCATGGAGCAAAATGTCAAGAGGACTATCATTACTCCAGTTTTCTCCTGATATGCATATCATTATCTTTGTGGTTTTGTCGCCTGATTTTTTTTTTAACCTGTTTCATCTTGTTTCCCTTTCCAGTTTTCTGCAGATTCCTGGCTTCTCACTATTACTCATTGCTGTCAGCAGACTGTTTTTTATATTGTATTACACTGCTTAGGAGTCTATGAAAGATATCTATGCTAATATTAGATGAGTTTTAGTTGAATCTTCCAGTTGAAATATATCAGAAAGACAGTTAAAATATTGTCAGTGTTTGGCAGAGAACTTAATCTCTCCTGTTATCTGAATTTCATTTTGGGTAGGCTGTGTGCCTTTTGGAAAAGAAAATATGTGACATTCCATCCAAATAAAGTGGTAATACAAAAATCTCTCAATAAAGCTGTTTGGCACCACTGTGACAATGAAATTAGCATGAAGTATGTGAGAATGATAGATGTTATGAAGAACCTAAGAAGAATGCTTTAATAGTACAGTGCTTTAGAATAGTATTTGCATAATGGTGGAAATGGTGATATAACTTATACAGACTTGAGGTAGATAAAGTTTTCTGCATGTTCCTAATTTTAGCATTTTATGACATTTGCAATGCTTAGCCATACAAATATAAGGCTGCATTACTGTTGTGTTTTTAAATGTCTTTTCCTTGGGTTTTTTTTGGGATAAGCAAGATCTTAAACTACTGAAATAATTGATTAATACTAATTGCCTTCCTATTCCATGTACTGAACAAATTCCATAGGAGGTAATTCTTCTTTGTTCATTTTATAACCTGTGCATGAAATTAGGTAACAGCTTGGGCAAAGCCTTGTTACATTCTTTCCATAACTTCCAAAACATCTGAAGGTGTAAACAGGGAAAATGTGAGTTTGAAACGGGCAATTGTAACATAAAGTGAAAATTTCAGTGCTTAGGCAATGCTTTAAGTTCTCTAAAAGGGTTATTATCTCTAAATGGATTGATCCCTGCTCATCCTTATTTTATTCTGTTGAGTGGAAAAATAGATTTTTAAACTGTGAAGATCCAAAAGCAGGTCTTTCAGTTTACTCAAGTTAGAGTGGTTTGTTGTAATGCTGTTTGCTGTTCATAAAGTTGAATAGTAAATCTTCTAAATAGCAATAGAAACTGATGGCAAAGGCAAAATATGCCATGTTACTCCAAGTGTGGGTGGATTTTCAGAATTTTTAACTCTTCAGCTATTAATAACCTGCTCTCTGCAGAGAAATCTAATCTGGTAATTGTAAAATTAATTATTACACTTTCAACCACCTGATAATCATGAGTAAGTCTTTAAAAAAAAAACAAGCCAAAAACAAAACAAAAAACTTCAAAAGGGTAGGTACTCCCATTACTAGGAAAGAAAATTGACTTGGTTGGAAAACCTTAAGGCAGACATGGCACTTTTAAAGGAGTTGCACCTTTCCAAGTCAAATAAAAATGCGTAAGAGAGACAGGGTGGAACTAGCTGCATCTGATGACTTTTTTGCCCAGAGCAGGGGATGTTCCTATCTTCTTTAATAAAACCATTTCAAATGCAGCCTCTGAATGCTACAAAACGGAGGCTCATACACCATTGCTGATTACTAAAGTGACTGGTTAAAGATTCATTTGTCCTTAATTAAGATGACCCTAAATTTCTTCAGATGGTGACTACTGGAGGATATAATTGGAGGCAGCTGGCACTTGTTCACTAACTTTAGTTCAAGATTTTTTCTCTGGTAAGAGATTCTTCAGTAGATAAATTCACAATGATTTATCCCTTTAATTCTCTAGCTTTAATAACTATAAGCTATTTCCTTAATGATTTAGAATTGCATGATGCAGGAGATTAGTTAAACTTACTCTCCAAGAGATTAATTTCCTCTTTTTTCACTAATGTTGACTTTTTTTTTTTTTAAACCAGGAAAATTATGGATTTCAGTTGCCTTTTCTAATCACAGGCACTATCATTTGTAAAATATTGCCTGTCACTCTCTCCTGTTGCTGTGGAGGTAGGGACATTTTGTGGATTGCATTCTGAGGAAGGTGATGCATTGCTTTCAGACAGTGGAGAAAGAAGAGAGTTTCACTGGGAGTCTTGTGGCCAGCTGTTCTACAAGGTAGCTTGCAAGGAAACTGCTTCTTCCCAAGGAAGACAACTAAGCCTGTGGCTAGATAAGCACTTTTAGGTTAGCACTAGTGAAGGACGGAGTAGTTCTTGGCCTCCTTCCTGCTCCTAATTTTCTTCCCTTTCTTTGTGGGGGTGCAGTTGGCTATGTAGTGAAGACAGCACAAAGCTGATCCAAACAAAAAATAACCGGGAAAAAGAAGTTACTTTTCAGTTGAATCAGTTCCTTGTCATGTTCACAATGGGCTGTACAGGCAGCTGTGCTGGCATAGCGGAGAAGATGGGAATGAAAGGTAGGGAGGAGAGTAGGACTGCCCTTTTCAGTATATGACCCCGTATAAAATCTATGTGTGTATTACAGCTTTGCTTGGTGGTGATATAAAGCGCCTAGCAGGCTAAACTTGTTCTTAGCACCAGAAAACTTCTCTTCCTCAGAAAACAATTTATATATAACTTCAGATCTCTTGTTTACCACTGTAGCATAAGCTATCAACAGCTTGCTAAATTTGTCTTGTCTGGCTTTAACTGCGTCTTGAAGAGTGGGAGCCAAAGCAGAAAGATGACTAGTATATTGGCTGAAATAACATTTTACTGAAAATACCCTGGTTGCAGGTATTTCAAGCCTCTTCCTGAACTTTCAATACAAGAAGTATTATGGATGCTTAACCCATAGATATTAATGCCTCTATGGTATAGGTCCTACCCTTTTCTCAGTTTATGCTGCTTCTGCTCATCCCAAAGTTGTCAGAATATTTTTTCCACTTTTTCCAAAAGCCCACTTATGTTACAGCCGATAGCAGCAAGCAGCTTTTTTCTTTTTCCTAACTGTGTTATGTACATTATAATTTGCTCTACATGTAGAGAAGAGTTTGACTGAAACTATGCATGTTTTACCCAAACCATAGATGTAGTGAAGCTGCTTTGACAAGCAACTTTAATATCTCTCTGCCCTTCTCAAGCTGTGAAAAAGGCTGTAGGGGAACCAAGAATGTTTGCCAAAACTGTTTAGCCAAATGCCTAAACATATCCTCCAACCACACTAATAGTGCTTGGGCACAGCACACTCAGACTGACAGTGCTTCTAGAATAATTCTGTTTCAGATGTTAAAATTTGTGGATGGATAATGAAAGCACCTCTGCTGACTGCAAGTACATTAGAATAACAGAGCAAAGCACACCACTGCAGACAGTCAGGAGACTAATGTTAATCAAGGTGTTCACCTGTATTTTGTATTGAAGCTTCCCAAAACAAACAAAACCACTGAAAACATTAATCAAGCTACTACCAGTGGTTCCTTCATCTTGACAGTACCAGCTCAATTGAGAACTGGTTAGCCTGAGGATTCTTGCTCTGTACTAAGTAATGCTATCTCTTGCACTCATCTTCTGAGCATATCCACTTGTATTAAAGTGCGTTCGTGTGGCAATACTTGAAAGCCTTCTTGAGAATTCATTGTGCCCTATATTTTGACTAAGCAATTTATATTAAAACCATTTCTGCTTCCCTTGCCTGTTCTCTGCCTTCCCTTGTCTCCCCCCTCCTTTTTCCTGAGTAACTGTAGGGTGAGAAAAGAAGCAGTTTTGCATTTCAGTACACTTAATGTAGCCAAGAGGTTTGTTCGTTGCCTCTTTGTACTTTCAGGCAAACGAGAAAATTTAGATTAATAGGTTGTTTATTCTTTTGCGTGTTCCTCAAATCAAAGGCACTGGATTGCATTATTAAAGAAGTTTTTGTGTGGCAGGCTTGGAACTGTCCTTGCTGAGCTGTACATGAAGAAAAACGATTGCTTTTCATCCCCCACTCATTATGCAGACTGGCACTGGAACACTGTTAAATGCGGTATCATGCTCTATCACTTAAAGACCTTCCTTCTGTACAGCTGATGTTGGGCTCCAATTTCGTGGGATGATCCGTCTTGGAACAGACAAGGAAAACCCTACAAACAGAAACACATATGTCCTTATATTTTAAAAATTTAAATATTAACCAGTTTAATAAAGAGAGGTTTTGTTTAGAACACTAGTTACTGTCTGCTTCGCAGTGCTCTCAGATCTCTTCACTGGGGATTCTGTTCATTTGTTTCTCATCTGTTCAGTTAGCAATAACGCACAATTAGGCTTTCAGTGATAATCTACTCAGCCAAATTAATGAGGAAAATATTCAGCGTTATTTTGAGACCAGACCCATAACTGAAGGATCCAGCTAGTGTTGGGTAGCTGACTAAATGCATGACTCTGTCCTGTGGATGTTCCATACCCAATGGGCTTTAGCATTTCTCTGGGTCTCTGATTACATTAGGTACTCTAATTCCCTTGGTATTCTGTGACAGAAGAGTCTCTCTTGACCCAAGGCCTTCTACTTTGAAAGTGAAAAGTCTGGGGGATGTAATTTAAAGAGAATAGGACAAGACTGTGCCTGTCTTATGTAAATAAGAGGAAAGAAGTTGCTTTGCCTTATAGGTTCTACCTCAACTCTAGCTAATGTTCAGAGCAAGAAAGGCAAAATTGCACATTCACCACTGCAATTCATCATCTTAAGAAATGGGAAGACCTCTTTTGTGTGGCACACGCCAGCATCACCAGGTGCATAGTGGGAAATACGCAGTGTCACTCTCTGTGTAATAGTAGGTAGTAGTCTTCTTTGGTCTCAGACCTGGTGCAGGATGGAATACTTATGATTTTTCTCATTGCATGCTGGGTTCCTGATTTTGCAGTCCCTTTGCCTGAATTAGAACCTATTGTTGGTCTTACTGAAACTTAGTTCCTGCACTTCTGTTCTCTCTGAAGTACCAGTGCTAGGTTCTCCAGGTCTCCTGAGAGAGAAGTGTTTAAAGAAAACCTTGTATGTAGGCTTGTTTATAAAGGATCTGTCATCTTCCACCTGAGGATCATGCAGAGTTCCTCCAGCCACTTCCATATTTCACTTCTTTATGTTAATTTGCCTCTATATCACAGATCACTGGGTTTTCCCTAACAAGTAACCATCCTCTTTCTCCAAGGGATCTTAACCCCTTTTAGGAAATGAAAGTGCCAGTGCTTTGGTTTTTAGGGTTTTCTTTGTTTTCAATCTCTGCATGGGAAAGTGGTGGTATCTCTTATACCTGAAACATGCAAAAGTACTAGTGTCTTGTAACTGCTGTCCCAGATTTTCAGGGATAGTATCATCTTTGTTTGGTCTTTTTATAACTATTCAATTCTCTGGATTGTTCATTCATGCCATTTTTTCTATTCCCATTAATGCTTGCAGGCCA
The DNA here is from genome assembly GCA_026212715.1 of Elanus axillaris. Taxonomy (NCBI): domain Eukaryota; kingdom Metazoa; phylum Chordata; class Aves; order Accipitriformes; family Accipitridae; genus Elanus; species Elanus axillaris. The sequence continues at coordinate 21,108,051 of JANZLQ010000032.1, forward strand.
TGACAACCAAGTTCATAAAAAGATTACAGATCTCTATTTATAATGTTACATATCAACTTTTAACCTGTTAGAAAGTGCCTCAAACATGAATAATTAGATCACTGTATTCTTCTCCTGTATTCCCAAGCAGGGGAGGAATTGTGACTGAATCCCAGACTTCCTATGCGCAGCTGGTGCTGCTTGTTGTGTGACAAATCTGTGACTCAGCTGAACATTGTCACTTTTTTGAGAAAATCCTAAATATCTTATCTTTATGTATTTTATCTTTCTGCTTAATAATTCTGAATACTATTTCACCTGCTTTAATTTTATCCCTTCATTCAATGATTTTTTTCCTTATAGCTTTTGGACATTTTTGAGTCAGATATGGCTATTTGCTGATATATCATTATCACTAAATATTAATCTTGTTTATGTTGCTGACCAGCAGTATTCAGACTTAAAAAATTAAAATACCAGAAAGATGAATAATAAATTATACTTGTTTTACAGAGCATAAGTTTTGTCTAGTCAAACTTTTCTGTCCCTATTCCTATTTAGCATCTGAAGGCACGTTATTGCAGCCACAAACTCTACTCCTGCATCTCCACATATTCCTGCTATACCAGAGACTTCTAGTAGTTGTATAATTTTCTTTTTGTTTCCTAATGAGTATAGTAGAAATTGTTTTCATTGCTTCCTTTTAACATCTAGAATAGTTAACATTTTTACTCAGACATTGAAATTAGAATCTAATCTGTCTAGCACTGAAAACCTTTCAAATCTACACTGTATTCATGGAAAGACTTTAGAGTGATACAGACAGCAGTTCAAAAAGAAAAGGAAATCAGGAGAAAAGCTCATTAAATTTCCAAATAATTCACTGAATTGTTATTTCAAACATCAACTGCAAAGCAAGTAGTGATTATCTTCCTTGTGCTGTGGCAGTGGGTGCAGAACTGTGTGTTCTTCATTCAGCAAAGGTCTGTTCTGGTCACAGCTGTGTATACAAAGCTGCAAGTGAAAACGAGATGTACGTATAAAGGCTCTCAGTCTATTTCCCTTTGCAGCATTCATCTGTTTGTTATTTACCAAACCCCAGAAAACATCCTCCTAAAAGGAAGGAGCAAAAGTAAATAGTGAGAAGATTTGTTTTTTCCCTTGATAAACATGTCATGTAAAGTGACTTTCCAAACATATCACATTTAATGGAGATAATTTAGAAACCTTGAACTTTAGCATTGTTTGTTGTCCACCAGCATGGTGGTCACATAGGGGCCACTCAAGGCCCCTGTTCTTCTCGTCAGAGTTTCCAATTCCAGGAGCTGGTAAGTAAAGTCTTGTTTTGGCATGTGGACCCAGGTTCTCAAGTCCAGAGAGTCACTCCTGTATTTCTCTAATAACTGAGGAGCTGTAATTTGTATTTATCTGTGGAACATCTCAGAGCTTTTTTGGTGGTGGGATATTTTCTGCTTTCCTTTGGGATCCCCTGTATGTTAATAATTTTATTTAATCTTGAATCTCTTAAGAGCTAGCACTACTAGTTTCAGAGCTCTTAGTACTGCGTGTAGGTGGGGACTTGGAACAGCAACGTCTGAAACAGATCCAGACAGGAGATAACTCATATGAAGGACAGCCAGAAGGATGGATGTTACCTTTAAATGTGGCGTGAAAGTGAGAGGAATATGAATTCATACATTTATATAGCATCCCTTTTTTTACTATCCACTTCACATAGCATACTACTAAAATGCAGCTACATCTGATGTGGTGAGTTTAGATAGAGTTCTTTTTCCAGAAGCACCAGGAAGCATTTTTTTTTCCCAACAGGGCAACTTTAAGAAACATTTATAATTGCATGGAGCAAATAGGACCTCAGCTTTTAAGCTCTGCTTTGAAAGATCCAGCACATTTCCTTTGAGTCAAGAACATATGCTGAAATACATTACATTTAAGTACTTCTTAAAGCTATGTTGCTATATGATTTCCACCATCTGATTTTCAGACTTGCTCCATAAGTCTCAACATCGAATGGGGAAAGAAGGGCAAACGTTGCAGCAAGTAAAAGGAACATGTGTTTTCTAAGTCTTCAGAGGCTGGAGTTGCTTAAAGAGCAGCTTTCATCTTGACTCCCACTCTGAGGGTTTATCATACTTGCATTTCCACGATGGTTTTTTTGCTGAACAGTCAGGATATTGTTGCATAGGAGACAAGAAAACCACAAAGAGTAGAGTTGTATTAGAACAATGTAGCTGAGATCCCAGCTGCTAGTAGAGAGGTTAATACAGTGTTACTATGGATGGCCCATCTCACTGTTGTCACTAAATGGGTTAGTCAGCAGTAACTGTATTTGAGGTTTTAGGGCTCCTGCCATCTTCTACTCCAAGTAAGGACATCCTACATCTTTCAGAGGTTGTGTTTTGTTTCTTCTTTGCATTGTCTTCTCAGTAGCCTACATCACAGCAGCAATCCACCCAGGAGTTTCCACAGAATACTGATCATGCTTCCTTTAGGAGAAATTATTTGCATATCATATCTGCTCAAAATCATTTACTCCCCATGCTAAGCTATCATCTCACCACTAATCAGTTCAGTGATACTCCTTTTTATTGCTCCTGCCATAAAGATCCTGTAAAGCCTGACCTCATTATGAGGCTGAAAAAGATTAAGCAACTGAACTCTTATCTATTTTCAGTGTCTACAAGGCAGGATTACAGTATGGATTCATCTCTACATTTGTCCTCCAATAGATGGTTTCTTTTTTTTCCTTCTAGAAAGCCCTGTGCAGCAATAAGAAAGTTTCCTTTTTCTTTCCGCAACAAGAGTTGCTCTTTTGTCTAGTTTCTTACACTTCCCTGATTACCATAATATATGCATACCATCAGTGTTAGGGCATAATACTGGAGGATTTAGGGCATTTGCCTGAACTTTCCTCCAGCAAAATATTCTTAGCTTGTGGTTCATGGTAGATGGTCCATGGAAGCATATTTAACTGTAAAATAGGTGGCATTTAAGTTAAATTTTGACAAAGATGCTTGATGTCCAAGAGAAACTTTCAAGATTAATGGAGACCTGAAGAGTTTAGAACTTGCTGGGCTGAAGCTTAAAGAACATTTTTTTAAAAAAAAGCTTTGTTTCATTTGTTAGAAATGAATATTTATGTTAAATTCTTATTAAATATGTATTTCTCCATGTGAAATACAGAGAACACCAACTTATTTCCTTCTCTCTCTTCTCAGTCTTTTTCAAAATTATTATTATTTTTTAGGACACACAGCTCACTAGAGTATTGTAAGAGTTAAAATCAAGAGACATTACAGAACCTTAGCCAAAAGCATACCCTTAAAAGGGGTGGTTGGATGCCTTGTTGTTTCAGGTTTCTCTTAGTGCATTCATTCTGTTCTGCATTCAGACCAGTTCTGTGGTTGTCGTCATTTATAATCATTAATCTAGCTCATTGATATTGTAATGGGCTCCAAACATTCTCTGTGGAGCTTACATGCTCCACTGCATTTCCTTCTAAATAACTGCTGATGACTTCTTCAGTCTTGTCATTAACCAGATTGCCTTCCTCCAGCCAGTTCTCTTATTGATTTGTTTGGTTTGAGGTTCGTTTTCTTCTAAAGTTTTTATACTCATAAAAAAGACTCAGTATTGGTCTGTTTGAGAGCATTTTACATGACTGAACGACACTGCCCAAACATAGGTCCGGATACTGCAATACTTATTTTTATGAATAGAGGCTTTTACTGTTGACATAGGGGCTTCTAAAAACAATGTCTTTTCCTTTCAGACTGATTTTCCTAGCATTATAATTTGTGAAAGAAAATTGGAGAAAACTAGCCAACAGTCTTGGTGCTTGGAATTATGCTGCATAGCCTGTATATAAACCTATATATAAATATACTGTGCAGTAAAGTCAAAGAATGGCCAAAACTATGAATGGCTTTCAGTTCTTGGAAGATTCACGTTTAAGTCAGGTAGTCAAATTGTTCCAGGTGAACACAAGTGCACAGAGAAAGATGGGCTAGACCATTCAGTGCTTTGTAGATCACAACCAGCTTCTTGAGTTTCAACCACAGTGAGTTGACTGCTTTGCGTAATTGCATACTGGTGTCACTCTTGGTGACATGTGGGATTCTTCATGCTTCACAAGCCCGAACTCGTCTCTTTCATGGTTGGGTTCCTGATGGACACATTTCAGAGAAGCAGTATCATGGTGCCTGCTGTGATGGCAGCTGTTGGTGAAGGGGCAGTTAACTGCTCAAAAATTTGCAGTGGATTATTTAAGAGGTAATGCAGAGCAGGGACAGGGGGAGACACACAAGGCTATCCTTGATTGTGATCTAAATTATGCTGAAATGTTTTATCTCTTCCATGGGGTGTTTGTAGTGACTGCACTGTTCCTTGAAAGCCTCTTCCAAACCAGTCCTTAAAAGAGGAAAGTCCAAAACATTTCCATTTCATTCATTGGTTTGAGAAAATTGTTGACCATTGCACTTCGTGCTTTTACATACCACGTTGAAGTCTGAAACACTTGGGAGATTCAGCATATTTGAAAATACCTGATTCTACTGGAACTTTTCTTGATGTTTCCTGGAAAGGTCAGGCTAGAAAGAAACTGGAAGTCAAGGAGATCACTGATCCGAGATTGCTACAGCAGCAATCTGCAGCATATCCATAGTTCATTGTATGTCCTTCTTAACCTATACCTCCTTTTCTTTTGTCATGGTTTAACCCTGGCCAGCAACTAAGCATCACGCAGCCGCTCACTCACTTCCCCCCCACCCAGTGGGATAGGGGAGAAAATCGTGAAAAGAAGTAAAACTCCTGGGTTGATAAGAACGGTTTAACAGAATAGAAAAGAAGAAACTAATAATGATAACACTAATAAAATGACAACAGTAATAATGAAAGGATTGGAATGTACAAATGATGCACAGTGCAATTGCTCACCACCTGCTGATCGATGCCTCGTTAGTCCCTGAGCAGTGATTCCCCCCCACCTTCACTGCCCGCAGTTTATATACTGGACATGGCGTCCCACGGTCTGGAATACCCCGTTGGCCAGTTTGGGTCAGCTGCCCTGGCTGTGTCCCCTCCCAACTTCTTGTGGTCCTCCAGCTTTCTCGCTGGCTGGGCATGCGAAGCTGAAAAATCCTTGACTTTAGACTAAACATTTCTTAGCAACAGCTGAAAACATCAGAGTGTTATCAACATTCTTCTCATACTGAACTCAAAACATAGCACTGTACCAGCTACTAGGAAGGCAATTAATTCTGTCCCAGCTGAAACCAGGACATCTTTTTAGGCCAGTGTCACAGCTTTCTTCTGCTCCCTGACCCTGTGTGCATGACACAGATGAGCTGTCTGCCAGCTAACTGTATTTCTTTGGGCTCCCAAAGCAGAAAGGAAATACCAAACAATAACTGAAGACTGTGGGCCTCTCAGGTCATAGTTCCATTATTGTCTCTAGACCTAGTACATATCTGAGGGAGGAGGCGTTGTATGTAAGGTCCTGTATTGCATGTGATGCAGCTGCATACCACCTGCCCATTTACTCTGCCCATCTTGTGATGCATAGCTATGAATTCTTTAGTTGTTTTGAAGATCTTAAGCTTAATGACAACTTGTTTTCTTGAATAGAGGCTGATCCACATCTTGTGTAAAGATTACTGCTGCTGTTCGAGAGCTTGGGGAAATGCTGATGGTCCCCTCCAGTGAAGTGTTGCCGGCATTTCTGTACTTCACTATTAAGATTGCTGTGGGTCCCGTTTCAAGTGGTTGAGCAGTCTGCCCCCCAGATGGCCAGAACTCCAACAGGAATGTTTGCTCCATATTGTTTACAAGACCAACTAGCTCTGGCATTGGACTGATTATTTTCTCAATAAGTGACTGAAAACTCCTCAAAGCAAGGAAAAGTCAACTATTAAGATGAAAACAGTCTAAATCTATTAGTTCACCTAGTGCTTGGAAGATCTGCTAGTTACATCTTTGGTGACATTACAGTGAAAGGAAAAAATAGTGTCATAGTCGACACATACAAAGAATGTCAAATATCATAGTATTTCAGTTATAAATTATTCTCACTCTGAAATTGTACCTTATTTCTAGCTTTCTAGTCTGTCTTAAGAGCCAGTTTTGTGTTGTGTTGTTTTTGTTTGGTTTTGCTATGCCTATATTTAGTAGATTAAGATTAAAGTGCCTCTTATCTGATTTAATTTCCTTTATAGCTACCTACAGATTGAGGATTACCGGGGTGATCTCTGCTGTTCCATAGGCTTACAGTTACCGAAGAATATATACAGTGTATTTATAATTACACTTAACTTCAGATGCTAGGACATTTGTAACATTTTTTACTTGGCTTTTTAATGCTTCTGAAGCATGAGGGGAAGTCATATACTTTCATACTGTAGTCCACAAAACTAGCCTCTTTGTTTGTTTCAGGCCTGTGTCCTTTGAATAAGGCTAAATGTCCTTTTGGATCATACTCAGTGAGCCGAGTGTATCTTTAGGATTATGTGTGCTTCAGAATATGCACAGAGTTATCTTTGCAAATGTTAAAGAAAGCTGCATGGAGAAAATTGGGTCTCCATGTAGTAAATAAAGTTTAAGCCGCTATTTGGTTTCTGTAGTCAATAATGTACTTGAAAATTTAAATCAGGCTCTTTTGTTTGTCAGCGTCTGTCTTCTTTTTCTACTTCTGGAAATAGAGAAGTTGTGGCTGCTTCTTCTTTCTTACTGTTTACTGTTCTTGCAGTTCAGGAACTCTGTATTCTTTAAGCTCCAACTTCATTCAAAGTCCCATCCTATAGTTAAAACAAGAAATTTAAGAGTTAACACTGTCTTTAGTGTTGCATTAGGTGTAGTGTTAAGGTTCCCAAAGTAGATGGAAAGTTCAGACTTGACTCATGTTTCAGGCTGTCTGTGGATTCAGGAATACCACACTGCATCAGTTAAACTCTTCCACTATTGAAATGTTTTCTTTACAATGAGAGCTGAGAACTTATTTTCTAATGAAAGTTTAAATTTTTCAGTTTGTGGATGGGCCATGCTAGCCACATAAGCACACCGGATGATAGCCTTGGACTGTACCTTTGGCACAGCTCATCCTGCCCTGAGTAACATTGACTCAAAGCTGAAGTAATTCTGCCACATGAAACATTTGCTACTGAAGGATCATTATGGGGAATTTGAAAGGAACTAGAAGATGATTAAAGTTTGCATAAAGGGCAAGATTCTGGATTTTTGGGTGTAAAATTGGAGCACTTCTGTATCAATTAATTTTTTTTGTTAATTCGGAAAGTAGCTTATTGATAAAAGGACTCAGGATCAAAGGGCAGAAAAAACACACCACCTAGAGGATTTTACTCTTTAAAAAACCTTTAGCTCACTCAAAATATGGTCCTACTGGAGCTTTGCCCATAATAAGCCTGCTTTTCAGTGAATTTACCGTTCATATGAACTGTCCAGATTCCCTGCAGAACAAATGAGTTAATTCTTCACATAGGCTGCAGCTGAATCTTTTCCTTCTTACCTGAGTGCCTCAAAACTAGCTTTCTGCTCAGCCACAGTGCTGACCCACTCTAACTGTTCTCTCTTGCAGCACTCCCCAAACAAATCTTTTTAGGTTAGTCTGCTTAGCTCTCCACTATATTTGTCCTGAGTCTGACACAGGTTGTTCCAGGCAAATCTCACTAAATCTCTCTGCCACTTTTTGCTTTTTCTCATGGTAAGCTAGGTCTTTCTACTTGTTGTCAACAGGAGCCACCTATCTAAGTCTGCTGTTTGCAGCCGTGCTCCTTTTATAGAGTGCAAAACATCTTGTTTGTGAAGACAATTTGCCTGCAGCAGCACCCTTACACCTGGCAGGATTTTTCTAGTATTCTCATAGGTCTGGAGAGGCAATCCAGGGTGCAGCCAGTGCTGCAGGTACCCTCCTGGAAGAACTCCCACCCCATCCCGAGCCAAACTCTAGCAACTCTGCATTCTTCAGTTACCCTGTCTGGTTTTGCTGTTGTGTCAGACACAAAGTCTTCTGGGGTCCTTTCCTGAGGATGCCCTGGGATCCCTTCTGGGAGGACCTGAATGGTGTCAATAGAAAGAGTAGATGGGGTTTGTGAGTAACACAAACTCATCTGCCTGCTTGGATAGTAAGGATGCCAAAAATTCTGTCTTAAGAGCGTGTCTGATAACAGAGTGTTCACAAACAGTCTTAGCAGGTATGGTGCAAGTACAGCCAGTAAAGCTGAACCTACTTTTAATTAGGAGGATCATTAATCCTATGACAATGCCTTGCATACATCCTGGGCTTTAAGAATTAAAACATCTTAAGCAGGGAATTACTTGAGCCTATCTAACGGTTTATCTCTGCTGAGGAGGGGAGGTTCTGCTCTCCTTCACCTTCTTCTCTCTTCCCTGCACCTGGCCATGCTCTTCCACAGCTTGCTTCGCATGAGCTTTCATCGGATATTTCTGAGAGTCGGTTCAATTCACTAGCCCTGGAAAAAAGTTGACTTTTCTTAGCAAGGGGCCTGCTGAGTGTCAGAGCTGGTACAAGGGGTGGTTCAGAACCACGTGGCCAGCAGCCAGCGAGGGGAAAGGAAAGAAGAGAGGAAGGAGACCTGCCCCTTTCAGCAGGAGTAGGGTTTCAGATTGGTTTAGCTGCATGTTGGACTTCACCATCAGGAAGGCAGAGATAATGCATCAAGTAATTAAAACTAAGAAAATATTAGGGATTTTTATTATTATCTAATGAGATTGAGCCAGATACTTATACAAAGCCACATAGCTTTTAAAGCTCCTTATGTCCAAGACTCCATGTAAAGCACAGATCCTTATGTTGATCCATGAAACAGATTTGACCATTACCCTCTTTAAACTATTCACTAGAAAAGCTTCCTTTAAAAATGAAGCTGGTTTTGAGCTAACCTGGCATAAATCTTTGGCTTCTAGTACATTTTCCTGTCACTTAAAAGTAACAGGTGGGTGTCTCTCAGTTTTCTTCTGATTTTCCTGTGCTCTTAAGACTGTTTGCTAATAATTGTGGGAGCTGTCTGTACACTTCAAGAGCAGAACGCATCCTGCTCTACATGTCTTACATGAACATGCTTACACAGTTTCAGGGGAAAGTGTGTGAGTGCTTATTCTTTATTGTTTAGTTTAGTTTTATTTAACTTCCCATCTCAAATTATGGGGATAATTATGTGACCTGTTGTTTTGCTTTTTGTTTGTTTGAAAAATAAGGAAAATCAATTTTTTAAATTAGACCAGTGCACATTCTGGATCTGGTGTCTGTTTATTTTCTATCTCTTCTTGTCAGTGGAGAAAGCTAATTAGTCAAAGAAGCAGCCCTTGAATGTTTTTATTTTGTTTCAAATTCTTATTTAAACAACTGTTCTCTCAAGTAACAGGAAGAGATTTTTTTCACGATAGGTCATAAAATCTCTCAATGCAAAATTTTATAAAAGATTAATTGAAAAGGAAGAAAATATTTTTATTGTTTAGAGTAAAAAGTGTTATGAGGAAGAAATAGGGGTTTTACACAGCTGTATATTGCTGTTTAGGTCCTACGAATGGATTCATTTTCCTAGAATTCTTCATTTTCTGTTTGTTATTAGCACTAGGTATATGGAGTAAAGTGGGCTATAGGTATCTTGTGAACAAGGCATGTGCAGAACATAGCCTATTAGCCAGATGTGACTTGTGAATTTGCAGTATTATCAACACTCATGTTTATATTCATTTTTTTTGTAAAATCGCCACTCCTATAGACAGCACAAGAACACCTAGACTTTTATTTTTAGGGGCTTTTGTTTGTTTTTTTTCTTTTCTACAAGGTTGCAAGCTTGCACAGGTATAGAGAGAATCCTAAGGATGTGTTACTTACTTATATTAGAAACATTAAAAAACTAAAGGCCAGGAAAGACTCTCCCAACACTTAAAAAAAAATATTATTTATTAGGCTGTTCTCTGTTATATTTCCAGGAAGACTGATTTACAGTTCTGTGACTTTATGACTCTTGAATGACTTTATGAGTGTGGTAGAAAAGAAACCTGTGGAAATTGCGTGTCCTACCATAATCCAAAGGGAAAGGCTACATTGCCCAGGGCTCCAGCCTGCTTGGATAGTGGTTGTACATAAAAGATGATGGGAATAGGGAACTTTAATGTATATTCATCAAGGCAATCCTTGTGTTTCTGGGAAGTTACTAATGTGACTTTTGGGGGCAAATTTCATACACCAACTGCAGTAAATATTCTCATACTGCTTTGGGCATATTTACAGCTGTCACAGTGATGTGACAGCATTGTAGATAGCTACTTCTTGTGCTGAAAGCAGCCTAGATACAACAGCTATGACTGCAATTCAGGCTAAGTCCTAAATATTTATTGGCTTCCTGGGCAGATTTTACAGCCTTCACTGAGCTCCACGCTTCTGTGGCTAGGCTGCTGTTGGTATGAAAGATAACTAGTTTAAAGATAGCTCAGGTGTGTCTACACTTCACTCACAACACTGACAGCCGCATAAACACAACATTTAGCATTCCTAGAGTTTGTACCACTTCGAGTCAGGTGCCATCTGTCAGCCACATTCAAGACAGAAACGAAGCTGGTAAAAACAATGTGTTTAAAAGCCAGGGAAATACAAAGCAGCTGCCTTTATGTTTCTTCTCACAGGTAGGCCATTTTTATCCAGAAAGTGGTGTTTGTTTTCGAAGACTGTGCCACATGGACAAACTTTGTTCTCCACTATGCCTCTGAAACGTGAGGAAGAGTCTGCCTCAGGCACTAAAAGACAATAAACTACTCACAGACAGTGAGATCTGTAGGGAAGAGCTGGGATTTTGCTAGTGGCACGGTAGCAGCAGCAGTACAGGCTGGGCAGGAGTTTGAAGACCAGTGCAGCAAAAATTATGAGTGAACAGTTAAAGGACTTCCTGTGCAATTCTAGCCATGCCACTTCACTTTTCTGTACTTACTCTATTAAGCCTCCCAGCTCCTTCTTAGTATACTGCTTTTTTAAAATCACTTTGCAATTTGTTATTAGCTGCTTTGCAATAGAAGAGCAAAGTGTTATTTATGTTCAGCTGTAAATGAACAGGGTTAACATGCCGATTGCAGTCTCTCTCCATTCTTAAGCACATGGTATGACCCAAGTTTGTTCCACTGCGAGAGCATGGTAAAGTGCATATAGCTCACTGCCCTGTGCTGTGGGGGTCAGATTTAAACTCTTCGTGATTTACTTCATTTGTTACTGGAACTTGAGATACAGTAATTTGTGGTAGCAACCAAAGTAGCAGTTGTGGATTCCAATTTTCACTCATTCTGACTGGTACCTTCCTTCTTTTCTTTCTTTCTTCAGCATGCAGCATTGAACACTATTTACTCAGCTGTGGCTTGGAGACAGGAAGGAGCAATGTGGTCATGCACCAAAACTGCCCTTGTTTATTCCAAGCAGCTCTTGGCAGACAATATGGTGCATGGGCAAATGTAATTTTCTGCATGGTCTTCACTGACCTTGCTGTAGGGAATAGGAAAAACAGTTATCACAGCAAACTCTAGACACCTCCTAAGGTCTGTGGTGATCCCCCTTCCCATGTAATAGGTACCCATCTGTAGTCTGAGAGATTGATGTGATTTATTGGTTGGGCACCTGGGGTGTCTGTAGGCTGAGTTCTGTTACGGACTAAAAGAGTCTGCCTGCATACTTCGGTGACTAATTTCGTGCTCTTTCTCCAGGCATAAGAAGCAAAGGGCTTCTTTAGAGAAGGAACTTCTCTGCACCACTTCAGCTTTGGGTGCAGTTCCCATCTAAATAGACCATTTGCTCAAAGACTGAAACTGTAATTAATTCCACTTTTATTGAAAATGAAATTCACCCTCTGATGTGCTGGTTGGAGAGCATCTCTGCCACCTTTTCCCAGACTTTTTGAGCAGACTTCTGCTTTTGTTCTCTGTTGTTTCATTGTTTTGTGATGGAGGAGTGAGGATGATGCTGTGACTTGTTATGAAGAGGGAGGAGAAAAAGACAGTGTAAATTATTATAAGTTTTAAAAGTATGTTATTTCCAGGAAGTGAGAGATCTCTATTTATGCCTCAGAACTAATGCTTGCTTAGGGCCCTGTCACCCTCTCAAGCTGCTTTTGTCTAGCAACCTGACAGGGACTGCAAACAAAGCACAACTTTCTCAGGAAACCTCATCCTTCAGAAAAACTCTTAAATTCCTTCACCTTCAGGGGGACAAGAGAGGAGGCTAAGATTCAGAATTAATGAAAAGGGGCTTCACTGATGAAAGTGAGCAGATTATCCTCCTAGAGTCCATCTGTTCTGAATGCATGAGGGATTCTTTGTACACTGCTGGACATCACAGTGTGAAAATCCGAAGGGGATCAAAGCAGAGCAGCAGATATGACTAGGCTAGGTAGGGAGGGATGTAGAGAGCAAGATAAACAGATTTAACTTTAAATAAATATAGTTAAATACATTAAATAAGATACAGTATGAAAAAAGGGTTATCATAATGATCTGTTGACAAATGAAAGGAAAAAATAGTGGAGAGCAAGAGGTATAAGGATGCATAAATAGGAATTTGAACTTCAGGGGAAAAAAATGTAAATTGAGTATTGCATAAAGCTTCCAAATGGTGTGACTCATTCAGACCAACATGTAGACTTTTTAGACAAAGATCAGAAGTTTGATGCCCAGCATTATTCAAAGCTAGATTTAGAAAGCTTTGAAGACTAGTTGTAAGAGGTCCATACTATCCTCTTCAATTATGAGAAAGTGTCTGTTTCAAAAGAGCCATTTTATGCCCAACTTCTCTGTTTTCCTGTAACCTGCTTCCTATGTTGAGTCTGTTGAAGGTGATTTTATGGACACTGCATGTACCTTACATGATCAGATGGTTTTCTAAAGAACTTAGGACCAAAATCTCTATTGCTGTAAATGACTGTTGATCTAACAAAATTACAGAGAAGAAGATGTTCTTTCCTCTATGTAGTCTCATGAAAGAGAAATAGTGAGCTGAAAATTCAGTTAAAAATACACATGTTCCTGCTCATCATATCTGGGCCTTTATCAATAATATCTTTTTGCAGTTATACATAAAACTTGGTGATACTTTTCTTGATGACATTCAAGGAACTGATTAGCTAACATTGCGGGAGAAAACCCCACCATTCCACTGGATGCCCTCATTAGCCCAAGCTGAGATACACTGACTGAAAGACCAAGGTAGTATCTGCAATAGAGAGCAGCCTCTGGTTTGTGTTTTAGTAAGAAATGACAATACAAAAAAGTTACAGATGCCCTCCCAGACATCTGTAATTTCAGTGCAATCACAGAAATTTAATTCAGCTCAGCATTCAATTTTTGGAAGAAGAGAGATTCTAATGTATTTATTCCTACAGTAGAATAGGTTGCACGAATCTCTGCAATGATATTGTAGTTCTGCACAGGCTAGGACTTCCTTGTGTTATAGTAGTTTTCTGGCTGCAGGGTTGGCTTTTCCAGACAGAGCAAAATCACCTTTTCATAGCATGACCTGAAACCTAAGGTCCTCCCAAGAGCAGTGTAAAAGTATAGTACTCTAGAGAGTGTCTATAATGGATGTCAAAGAGTCTGACAAAAGTGGTTTTCAGCTATAGGGTTTCCTCAACTGAAAAGAAAAATAGTAGTGCTGTCCTCTCTTTCCTCCGCTTCCCTGGCTAATAAAGTAGGTAAAGGAAAAGTCTATAACTTGATTTTGGTGGCAGTCCTCCTGAAGTATTTCTTTAGTCCGCATTGAAAATATTAGTTTGGCTGGGTTGGATGTCACAGTGAAATGTTCCTTTGATACTGCATACCTGCCTCTTGAAACATCTGACAAAGGCGTAACATCTTCCCTTTCTTTTGCTTTTGTCGAACTGTCAGGCTTTGAGGAGTTTTGGAGCTATGGAGAAGTTGTGGCTATCATCTGGGACAAGGTTGATTATTTGGATGGGAGCCTAAGAAAGACTAAGATGTGTCTGTGGCAAAAGAACTCATGCTCTGTACCTCAGTCCTAATGCCTGTGCCCTTTGGATCCCCTCCCTGACTACTGCTTGGCTCTACTTCCACTCCTGGCACTTTATTCCATACTTTGCATTTTTCTGTATATAGAAGTACTGCAAAATTGCTGCTGTTCAGCTAGTCTTCTCCTTAACTCCAGTCCACAGCCTTTTGGACTATGAACATACAATCATGTAGGGCTTTTTGACATTGGTATGTTTCCATTCCCTTGGGATCCTATAAGCTTCCCTAAAAGTCACCTCTTTTAGACTCTTTCTGCTGAACCACAGAGGCCTTTCTTGACCAATCTTTCACGAAGCTGCCCTCTAAAACATGAATCATTTGATTGGTTTTCTTGTGTTTTTTGGATCTTCATTCTGTGCTTCCTATAATACAGTGACCAGATTTGTACGCGTTATTCCAAAAGAGACCATCCAGCTGCCTTACCAAATGCCAAAGTAATAACGTCTGTGGTTTATACTCCGTAGCCTTCCATACACAACCCAAAAACCTTGTTTGCCTTTGTTACTGCTGCCAGATGTTCTGTGGATGGTTTTCAGGCGTATTGTGGTGAATGTCACCGTGCCAGTGAATTTCAGCAAATTTAAGCAACTTTGAAATTATTCCTTTTTCCACATGGTTATATTCAAGTCAGACCAAACTGTGTTCTCACTTGAAACTGCCCTGTTTTGGTTACCTCTTTTTCACACTGAATCACTACCTCTCACCAGTTTCTCTGCAGGAGTTTCTCCAGTCACTACCTGTTACCAGTTTCTCTGCAGGAGCCTCTTCAGTAGGATTTCCCCTTTATCAGGCCTCTTTCTGATTGTCTGTGCTGGAAACTCCATTTGAAGAGCCCAGCTCTGAGGGTCTAGGGAGCAGTTATATTGTCATTAGTACCCAGTCTACTTGAATTGAGAGTACAAGGGAATATGAGGTTTTTTTCCTAGAGAGGAAGCAAGGGGAGGGAACAGCCTGTAAAAGAATTGTGATGTTCTCACCTCTCTTTTCCTGCAGATTTGCTGACAGCACAGGAATACCACTGCCTGCTGCAGCTGCTCTGCCCAGACTTCCCAATGGAACTCACTCAGAAAGCAGCAAGGTGGGTCCTCACCCTCTCTTTTAAGGCAAGATCAGTCCTACACATATGGGCTCAGGAATTAGATCTGTGGGTAAAGGTATGGTCAAGGACTTAATAATTTAAGATTTTGGGGAAAAGAGATACCATGTTTTGAGATTAAGAACAGGGAGTTTGTCTAGCAATGAGGAGGAGTGTATATTTAAAATATACAGGCATTGAAATACCTGCTGCTGCTAGCTCTAAATTCAGAAGATGAGGTGCATGTAAAAGAATGTTAACCAATGTGTTTTTAACTGACATGATTTTAAACTT
The DNA here is from genome assembly GCA_026212715.1 of Elanus axillaris. Taxonomy (NCBI): domain Eukaryota; kingdom Metazoa; phylum Chordata; class Aves; order Accipitriformes; family Accipitridae; genus Elanus; species Elanus axillaris. The sequence continues at coordinate 21,123,457 of JANZLQ010000032.1, forward strand.
TATTTCATATACTCTTTACCATCCTTAAAATGTGTCCCCCTTGCTGCAGTTTCCTGTGCTTGATCATGTTTTAAAGGTACTAACCTCTGAAGGATTATCAGTGTTTAAAAGTACGTTAGCTAAGCACATGGTAGCTAATCTGTTTGAAAATTTACTTTAATCTAGACAAGGCCTAAAGCAGATAGATGGCTCAGGGCACTGATAATGTGATACAGAATTTTTTACTGATAGTGCGATACAGAATTTTTTACTGATAGTGCTTTCTGGTTCCAGTCCAGCCCAGGCAGTTGATTATTAACTATCTGATAGTGAAAATGTAATAAGGTATATGCATCTGTTTGGGTGGGGGTCAGTTCAGATCTCAGTAGGAGTGCACGCACGCATGCATGCATATATAATCACAGCAAGGTTACTGCATAAATGCTCTCATTTCTAGCCATCTCAGCAGAGGGAGCATGGAATTGTAACTTTATTCGTGGACCTAGATATGACATTTGGAAACAGGATCCTGACACATGATCAGGATATTAGCTGCTGCCTATGTTGTTCATGGCCTAAATAATGAAAAAGTCCTCATTTTCTATTTGTCATTCTGTTACCTTTCTTCAGCACCAGAATCCCATGAAAATTATATTAAGAAAGGAAAGTGGAAAAGAGAAGTGCTATCCATCTGCTGGTACTTCCACTTGGCTGATTCTCTGAATTCTTCCCTGGCTCCTATATGCCACTATCCGAACTGAACTGCAGCTGAAGCTGTGTTGGTCCAATTAAAACTAAAAGATGAGCACCACTTTCCCCTCTAGCTCATCGGTGGGCCTTTGGAGCTCCAGAAAGTACAGCTGCTTGGCCTCCAATGCCAGACTAAGAAAGAATGCTAACCCTGTAGCAGGGATGTATCTGCTGCTTCCTTTCATGGATGTACACAAGCACCAGTCCCATGCGCTGGTGTGTATTTCATAGGGTTCCAGCTGAGCTGAACAGGAATTTGTGATGGTGCATGAAAGGAGACTTCAGCATATCTACACATGTTATGATGTTTGTGTCAAGGAATTTAATCCACAAGGCTGTTGTGAGCTAGAGGCCCCATTCAGGGGCCCGCCGCACTGTTGTGACTGTGCTGTAGAGACAGACAAGCTGGCTTTGGGAGCAGGTGTTGGAGAGAAACGAGATCTCTGTCAGACCTCAGGTGGGGATGACCTCACTCCTACTTTTGGCTGGCTAGAGATTTACTTACACATTGCTATTACTCTGTTACAAGCTAATCCAGTAGGAACAATTTTAATAAAACTTGTCATATTTCTAAACTGTCTTTTCTCCAACTGTTGCTTGCTCTCTTGTCCTTTTTCTGTTCTACGCTTCCCATTGTCCTCCTTGGTCTCTGCCAGCTAGAAAGGTGAACTCTGGAGGCTGTCTTCCAGCACCAGTTGATTGAGTCCTTGCAAAGCATGAATGTCACATGCAGACCTACTGACATTGTTCCTCCTTCAGTCTGCACACCCCCAACGGTTTTGTTGCTAATTTGCTTGGGAAAGGAATTAAAGTAGCGGCGGGAATAGCCACAGCATTCACTGATACAGCCAGGACCTGTGTAATTATTGGCGCTCTTGGGAAGAAAGCAGTTGTAGTTGTAGTCTCAGTGCTGCATGACTGGGATGATCTCACAGCACGGTGCACTCCACTCGTCCAGGAGCTGTTGCTATGCACTGATAACAAACACTGGGAATAAGATCAGGAAATGTCAGACCAGAAGAACAGAGGCTACAACTTTGCAGGTTTTATTCGCATGACACCAGAGAGCTCCGTTTTTCTGTTCCTGGTGCTACACAAATACAGAAGTCATACCCAAAAAAAGAAACAGGCTATCTGTGTCTGAGATTTCTTGGATGTTTTTTTCTTCAAAGGGCCATAGCCATTAGCAGATTGAAGATTTTAATCTACAGAAATACCTTTGGTCTTCAGAGACACCTTTAGGCTTTCTGAATCTTGGAGTTGCAGAAGGACAGAAAATGAAGGTTTTTTTCTGGTTTGATGCCATGATTTCAAGATCTGTACCTGAGCAATGACTATTCTCTTGTAATAGAAACACAGGGAACTCGCTGCCCACACTTGAGTAGCGAGGGCTGAGTAGTTCACAGCTCCTATGCTGTTTTATGTGGTATGGGAGCTTATGTTGCACTGACCAGTGCTAATGGAAGTGGGGTTTGCAAGTCTGTACCCTTGTTGTTAAAAGATTGCCTGAGAGTGCAGATCTTGCCCTTTTTGTGTGTTCTGCTTATTTTTGCCTCCATATATCAGTAAACAAACCAAGTCCCTGAAGACTCGTTTGAGCCAGCCTGGCTTTAAGACAGATTGTGTCAGTTAGCCTTTAATGGTAGCAGAGAACAGTAAAAGTTCTTTCAACTTGCCTGGTCTAGAGTTTGTCCTGGGGACATCCTGTCTAGTCTGGGTTTCTGAGATTTTAACCACAATTGGTAGAACATAAAGTTTCCCCATTGGCACTGGAGCAAGGTTTTCCTGCCAGCCAAACCCACTTGAACCCTGAAAGACCACTACACCCTTTACCAGAGTCCTTCAAGCGTAGGCATCTTTCTTCAGTCCTTTCCAAAGTTTCTCCTTGATTTTCATTATTCATTGAGTGCCGACTACTAACTTTGTAAATATGTCTGTACCCCTGAGGGCTTAAAGTCTAATTTGGACAAGAAAGAATGAATAAAGAATCCCTTGAAATATCAGCTACCTGGTGAACTCTTTTGAGTTGCAGTTCAGACTTTCAGATTTCATCCTCAATTTTGGTCCTGCTGTCTGGGTTACAGTCCATGGCTAGGATTCTCTCCTCACCAGATATTTCAGGGAAGAGATGCAGATATGTTGCATATGATGCTCTCCCAGCTTCCCTGACTCCTCAGTCAGCTGGCTGTGTGGGGAAAGAGCCAGCTGCAGTCAATCTCCTCATAAATTATCATATTGGATTTAAAGACTTCTCAACATTTCCGGAGTGCACACTCCTGGGCCAAGTGAAGTCAGTAACCCAGCACCAGAGTGCACCTGCTTCTATTTAGATGCTCCTCCATCACATATGTGCTGTACAGTCTTCCTTAGAGGCTCCTTGCTGTCTTTAACAGCAAGAAATGTCCAGCAGATTCTCAGACCTCTGCCTACTTCCTCATGCTCTCCTCTGAGTAGGAGACTGAGACTTTGTGCTGCAGAGCACAGCCATTCACCATAGCATTAGACTGAACAAATGAAATGGATTGATTGTCATGAAGGTGATGTAATATTGTCTCTCTGCATAACCAATACATAAAAAACGTCTCCACTGTTGTTCTCCTGCATCTCCAGGATGGAGGAATGCACTGGCAAAAACTTTGGAACTTGTGCTTTGAGGGTATCTGGGAGGCAGACCATCATTTCAAAGGAGGGAGTGCAGCTCATCAGCTATGTGGCCCATCACATTCCAAGTGCTTAAATAGTGGTTGGAAACGCCAGTGGCTGAGCAGTATTGCCTGAGAGATGAAGATGCTTTGCCTGCCAGCTTCAAAGCCATTTCCTTGATGTGGCCACTGACAATCTCAGTAACATGCTTATTAGTGAGAATTAAGAACTGAAGCTACTGCTTCTTTAGACAGGAGGAGGAGGAGGCTTCTGGAACATAATAAATAAATCAGAAGCACTTTGACATCTTCAAAGGGTTTTGTTTTAAATACAGGCTTTTCTCCTGGGGACCCTCTTAGCCCCAGTCTTTCTTCTTTGAGATAATTAATTCAAGCTGCTCTACATGTTTGATTTTGCCACAGTGAGCAGAACTGGTCTGAGTGGCAGGGAAGTCTTGCAAGATCCTGTAACTCTTCTAGGTCAGCCTCCCACACAGCTCCCTGGAATCTTTTACATGAGACGGAACAGTGTTTCCCCAGCAATGTGTTTAGACCATTGATGCTGCAGGAGTTAGTCCATGGATTGCATTTGGCCCCATATTCAAAAGGGTCCTACTAGATGACCCATACTTTGGCTACAGTGAACTGGTAATCCTTCTCATATGACCTGATATGCCAGATACTGACTGTACAGGGTCAGTAGACCTGCACACAATTGAAAAGAAGTACCAACTACCTTCCTTTAGCGTCATCAGAATACTCTGGTTTTCCCATCAAAGGGGAGTGTTTCCTTCTGTTTTCCACTCTGAGCTGTCATTGATGAGCTCAAGTTTGATTTTCCCCACTTCAAAGACTAACCTTTTCATCCTTATGTAGTGGCAGTCACCAAAGCATTGTTTTTGTTTTCATTTTTATGAACACTTTTTCCTTAACTTATTTCTGAAATCCAGAGTTTCCTGAAAGGAGGAGTTAGACTTTACTATCACTTATACTTCATCTTTATGGCCTGTGGCTGATACTTCCCATATTCATGAAGTATGCTTCAAAATAGGGATGCATGTAGCTCCCTACATGCACCTGGGGCTTAGCAGAGAGAAAGAAGACATTGTCCCTGGCCCAAGAAGTCTTCGGTTTCTGTGAAATTTGACCTGTTAGTCAAATGATAAACTTGATAGATATGAAAAGAGATCGATTCATTCATCAGGAAGGGAGGATAGGATGTTCACAGGGTGTAATTAAAAAGCTGATTGTTGTTGCAATGTTATTTCCTCTGTAGTCAAGTGGAGTTTGTTTGAGTATAGATTCAGAATTAATAACTCTTGTTATCCTTATGAATCTGAAAATATCCCGGATTGATGAACTTTGGTATACGGAGGAATAGCATAAGTCTCATTCTGCTTACACTGGTTTAATACTCATGTAACTGTCCTGTCTGTAGCACGGTTCCTCTCTATATAGCCATGTGAACCAGCCTTGCAGTTTTTATGCCAGTGTTCACTCCGTCATGTCCACCAGGCTTTGAATGCTTGATGTCCATGTCACACTACTTGGTTCACACTGTAGCTGAAGTGTGTGATAGCACTGACATTCAGGATCTTCTCCTCATTGCAGGTTCTCAGGCTGCCTTCATCTGATATTAGGGTGTCCACATCCATGCAGCAGCGGGTATTGCTATTCTTCTCTCCTAACCTCTTATACCGGGGCCAAGCCACTAGCAATCCCCAGTTGTATATAGCTCCCTAGATGCACTGTCTCTAGATCTGGGGTTCCTGGTTACAGATTTTATTTTTTTTGTAGATGCTAAACTGTTTCTCTCATCTTATCCTAGGATTGTGCTAATGGATGATGCTATGGATTGCCTGATGTCTTTCTCTGATTTCCTCTTTGCTTTCCAGATCCAGTTCTACTACTCAGGTAAATGCTGGGGAGCTGCTGATTTCACCCAGTAGTATAGCATTACAACTTCACAGCTTCCCAATCCCTGCAGTTTTTTGAAACTTGTAAGGATATAGGTTTTCACAGAAAATATATAAATAACAGAATCTACTGATGACAGGCATCACTGATGCCAAGAGATGGGAGGCTTCATAAAAAGGTTCCAAATTTTTGTGAATAACCAGATACCTGTAACTGTTACGGCTTATGCACGTATTTATCTTAGCCTTGAGATATAAATTTCCAGCTTTATCTAGAGTATGTTAGCACCTAACCATTAACTTTTACTAGGAACATATTTTTTTCTTTTCCTTAATACAGCATTTCTGCCTCTAAAGTATTGGTCCCAGCTGGAGACAGGTTAAGAAAAGCCCACCAGCTGGTGCCTTGAAAGGAAAAGGATCTGGACAAAAGGATACAATTCTTCTCCTAATACTCGCCCAACTATGAGCTGGTTTCAGCTCAAAGTGTTTCTGAGCTGGGTATAGTTTCCATGGGTTTAGGAATCCCCAGTGGACTCCTCTCCCAAGAACTTCTCCAGCCTCCCCTTGAAGACACATAAACTTGTAACCTCCACAACACCTTTTGGCAAGGAGTTGCACAGGTCTGGCACCAGTCCCACAAAAAAACACCTCTCTTGTTTGATGTGAGAGCCCCTAGTTGGAAGGGAAAGTGAACAGTTAATCCCCATCTACCTTCTTCATATTGTTGGTCATTTATCATATTCTACTCCTCTCCCCCAGTTTGAGTTTTAACTAGATGGGGTACTTCTTTTTAAATTATTGACAGGAAAAATACAAATCAAATTATATTAGTTTGTGTGTGTGTGTGTTTACATATGCTCACTCATACATATGCATCTGTAAAAATCCCCAGGTATTTTTAAACTAAAGTTCAGGAGACAAGGGGGAGAAACTTGGGTAAGGATTCAGGTGCTTGTTCCGTACAGGGAGACTGCTTTAACATACATTGGCCTGTTTGTCCTATCCCCCCTAAAATGTGATTAAGGAAAGGGAATCTCATTCAGATAACTGCTTAAGTGGGCAGAAAGAGGGAAGCATTTCCTTTATCAAAGTTAGATACGCTCCCAAGCACTGGGGACTACTGGGGTGCCACTTACTCATCTCCCAGCAGGGAGCACTTTCTAAAAGCAACATAAGCTCGTCGATTTCCATCCACTCGCACTTAAATAGCTCCCTCTGATGGACATAGCTCACAACTGGCCTCCACCAGGCAAAAGGGGCTAGGTTTGGATACTGGGAGACACTGGCTAGAAGCCGTGGTGGAGCATAGTCTGTGGTCAGAGAGCAGATTTGGGTGGCCTGCTGATCTGATCCAACCTGTCAGTTCCCATCTTTATAGCAGTTAAGAGTCAGCTGCTATCGCTAATACAAAAATCTCTTGTTCTCAGTACTTCTCTGTATATACTTCCCTTGTAACTCCCCTGTGCATATTGCAACATTATCCATGACAATTCATCAGAGAAAAACAGTTCCAAATGGTGATTTTGGGTTGGGTAGAACCAAGCTTCTAATGCCTTTAGCCAGGGACAGAAAATGTGTTTGGAAAGTTTTTCTCTGGTATAACAAGTGTTTCCACAGAGCTGCAGAACCTCAGCACAGCCTCAGGGCCTGCTGACATCCTGCCTTTCCTCTCCACCAGCCTCACACACAGCATTACACTTCCATTCACTTGGGACTTAAATGCCACTGGAGTCCTCACAAGCCCACCCTTGTGTACACACACTCAAATGTCCCATCCCTCTCCTGTTCATCCAGGCACAATGCACACACGCAGCCTGTCATACGCTCTCCCACCAACCCACACACATGCAAACCACTCCAAATGGAATCTAGATTTGTAAACTGCTGACCACATCCATAAACAAACTTGTTTAAAATTAGACTCTTGCAGTAAACAGTGGGTAGTATGAGGAGCCTGGGGAGAGGCTTTCTGCCAGCTCTAGCCTTGACCTGCCCTGGCCCTTCCTCTAGGTCCCATGTTATATTTACTTTGGAGCAGCACAGAGACAAGCTGGGATACAGCCTGGAGCCCTGACTAACTTGCTCCCTTTCCTCCTGTTTTCCTAGTTTGTTCCCGACTTGGATGAGTTCTTAATCAGTGGCAAGAGATAGAGAAGGAAAACTTTTCAGACTTTGCAAACTAGTTTTGTGTTCGACATTAACTTTTCACGCTCCACTGTTTTATCCATGTGCTAGCTAGCGTCTGTTCCCTTGAGAAGAATCTTGTTCAACAACGTGAGTGGCCTCTCATAATCATCCTGACAGGAAGAAGCCAGCAACTTATATGGAAATGGCTGTTTGTGCCTGCATAATATCTGATCTGAATATGCAGGATGCCGTAGTTTTGTGCTTATTTACTGCTGGTGCTGTGTACAACACAGAGCAGGGAATGACAGTTTAATCCCAGGTCTGGTAGGTCAGGAGGATGCTTTGCTGGTTATAGCCCTGAGTTTTAAGTCACTTTCTGTTTTTTCAGAATTCCTGGAAAGTGTGGCTGCCATTTATCAAGATCTGCTGACTGGTAAGAATCCAAATACTGTGATTGTGCCAACGTCATCATCTGGGCAACATCGGCAGCGCCAACCCCCAAATGACTGCAGCCCACTAGATGGGGTGGAGGCATCTCTCTTCTATCAGTGCCTAGAGACCTTGTGTGACAGATCAAAATACAGGTATGAACAGAGTCCAAAACACAGATTTGAAGTCTGTGTCTTTGGAGACCCTTTGTAAGGTTGGAGCTGTGAAGAATTACAGGACTTTGAACAAGCTGTAGCTCCCCAATAGATCTCATTGAAGAAGTATGAAGGGAGAGATCATAGCAGAGCTGCTTTAAGCAAAAGAGAGAAACAATTTAATGGACCTAAGAAACATGGGATTTGAGCTGATTCTTGAAGTAATGAATTGATTAGGGTCTCTGCTTTCCTTCTCACTTCTGCATTGACACTTTCATCAAGGAGACGTCTATCTACCATCATGAGTTAACTAGAGGAGATAAACAAGTGCAGTTGTGTTCTGGGGTGTTGAAGCACAGGAAAGACCCACTAGGGTGGATGGAGTTTGAAGTCTTAGTACCTAGATGAGATCACACTGCTAGCCTGTACCCGAGCCTGTGTAGGAGCTGGTCTCCAGTTTCAGATCCCAGGCACAAGACCGGCCTTAGTTCAGCAGGGGATGGAGCAATACCAGACCCTACAGTATAGCTTTGACAGACACTTCATAGTCTGTTGCGGGTAGCGAGCACATGCCCTGCTAGAAGGTCATGGACTAGATCCACAAAAAGACAGGACACAAGTTCCACCTGATTCCTGCTTTGGGTGCCTGAATCCAAATTTGCGATCCACAAAATTACTGCTGAACTGCTGTCCAGTACTATAGATATCTAAGCATGGAGGAGATGCCAGGTTGTTTTGTTCTTTTAAGTAACAAAAGCTCTACATGCCCTGTATGTTCTGAGAGCTTCAGATGGGAAGGATACTGTGAGCCCATCTGGTAGGTCTCAGGCTCTGCACAGCACTGTAGGGGGAGCCATTCCCAGCCTTTCGTCCAGTAGCTCAATACTCCGCCAGGCTTTGGTAACCACCTTTGCCTGCGGGATCACCAGCCCACACCCACATCTCCCAGGGGTGCCACTACACCATGGACTGTTCAACACTTCCTCTTCATGAAGCAGTTCTATTTTGCATGACATCCTTTAAGGAGTATTAGTCAAGAGCAAGAATCACTATGATGATACTGCTTAGAAGTCAGGGCCAGGGGTTAAGGTGAGTGTAGAAGGGGACTTGTCAATTTAGTCGCCACCTAAATACTGTTTTCTGATATATTTAGGCTGTCATTGGAGAGGTTTTCCTGCCCCTTGGATGGCTATCACTGATAAAAGGGCGACGATAACCTAACAATCCTCATGAAAGTTCATTGTCTTCTAAAAGAAAGGATTTCCCAGTTGATTTTTAAAATATGCTAAGAGTTGGGATGTGTATGCCTCTGAGTGAATCTAGGCTATTCTCCCTCTTCTTGGAATGGAGACAGGTAAGATGGCTCTGAGGGATGTACCCCAGCTCAGACATCTTGCTTAGCAAATGGGGAGCAGATGCAATGCTAAATAAGCAAGCTGGTGGCTATGTGTTTAAACTGAGTCAGGGCAACTTGGCAGTATTAGAACAGGTAAAAAGGTTTATTTCTACAGTTTGAGCTGGGTCTTGGGGAAAAAAAAAAAGATGATAATTTAAAACATAAGGTGACCTCTTTGTATCTCTTTTCCTAGCTGTCCACCTTCTGCTCTTGTGAAGGAAATGTTGAGTAGTGCACAGAGGCTGACCTTCTATGGATTCCTTATGGCACTTGCAAAGGATCAGGGGATCAACAGAGCCTTAGGTAAGACTCCTGTGAGTGATACAGCTCTAGATTATCAGTCACTCTGCAATTCTGTGCAATTTCCTCTGTAATTATGCCCCAGATTTTACACTGTCAGGAAGAGAGCGAGGGAAAGTTTTTCATCTTTTTGTTGATGGATTAAACTTTAAAAACACAACACTGCACCTTACTGTCTGCTTGAAGCTGTGGAGCTTCTTCAAGGATAAAATAGATATGAAATGCTACCCTGAGATAGCAGTGCTTTACTTCAGTAGCTGATCATTTTAGCAGAACTGTTGTTTTAACATGTTTGGCTATAAAGGTTGGGCAGAGGTGGTCAGGAGACAATTAGTGTGGCTGACTGCTGTCGACTACTGAATTGAAGTCCCATCCTATGCTTTAGCCCTTCATTCTCCCACAGATTTTAAATGACTGCTCTTGTCTGCAAGAAAAGGAGGCACACCTCATGGGAAAACCTCTGCTGCCTCCTTGGCTCAAAGACTCAAACCACAGTCTTTCCCAGCTCTTCCCCATCTTCCCTCAAGGCAGTGTGAACTCACTAGTATATTAATCTATGCCCTGCTGAAAACCTGGTGGTATCATAAAACACAAAACTGCTACAAAATTCTGCACCAGAATGCTGTGGGAACCAGAGGGATTACGAAGCAGCACCTCACTGCTCGTTTCCATGTTGTGCTGGTCAATATTGTTCTAGAGCAATGAAGCAAAGTGTTGCGTTGACAAAGGACAGTATGTAATCCATACATAATTCAGACTCACAATTCCATATTGCTCCCATATGTCTTGCTTGTGCTCTTCTTCCTCTTGCAAAGGGGAACAGAAATGGCTTTTTGTGTTTGACAAGTCTGTATCCAAGAGGTATGTTTAAATGTGTGGAGGCCCAAACACTCATCTTCACTTATCTCCACTCAGCAAACCACCTGGCCAGTAAGGGTAGGCTTTCTCTATCTTTGGGTAGCTATCCTCTCCCTCTGCTTCTAGGCTTGAGTACCTGCCAGTCCCTATATTACAAAGACAAACCTCAGTGATAAGGTGTACCTTGCCTGAGGGCTTGTTCTTTTGCATAGGTGTGTGTCATAGTAGAATAAAAGTGTCCCCTCCCTGGCTGAGCCCCTTCTTACAGCAAACCATTTAAGCTGCTAATGCTCCTCTGGGGCAGGGCTGCTTACCCAGCAACATGGAGATTATATACCAAAGGTGCATGAATACAGCCCTGCAATCCCCTCTGCAAACAGGCTTAGGAAGCAGTGTATTCACTGGGGAAGGTGATGCCTGGATTGCAGCAAGCAAAATCTTTTTTTCCTTTGCCCTACAAAATCCACTTCTAGTACAGTGCAAAGAAAACAGATGAGCAGAAAAAAATTCCTGCCCACTGCTTCCATTGTGCCATCTACACAGTGTGTGGGTTTTCCTTTCCATTATTGTGGGCCCATCCCCTGGCCCTCTGCCACCCTCCTGCCGAGGCCTCTGGCAGAGGAGGGGCAGCAGCCACAAGTCTGACAGGTGCTAGTGTCTTGGCAAGGCAAGGAGGATTCTTTTCCTGGTGTCTTTTAATCTCTCCTGAAGGGTGATTTCAATAGTCTTTGGTCTGTAGGGGTTCACAAGCTCCTCAAAGCCCTTCATGAGGCCAAAGGAGCTTTCTTTTGGTCAGGATGCCTGCCTTGTCTCTGGTCTCACAAAGCTAGCAGCCCCGCCTTGAGGAACAGGGGTAGGGATTAGAGTGGCTCATTCAGGCTGGGGCAGCGCCGATGAGTTTGTCAGGCACTGGAATCCACAGCCTAACTCCAATGTCAGCGCTGGTTTGTGAATCCTTTAAGTGTTATTTACTGATTCTCCCAAGTAATTCTAGTGCCCTAGAGACCTCACTCTGCATTCTGCAAATGCAGAAGCAATTTAAGCTTTAGCTGCTTATTCTTTTAATTGAGTTCATGAAAGGGAGCAGTCTGGGGCACTTCACTGGACCTCCTGACACTCTTGTGTTGTGGTGCCAGGCTTTCCTGTTCATTTGCAGGAGGGGAAGGCCAGAACCGGAATAAGTGGGGGAGTCGCTTCTGGTCTAAACTGGTTCTAGTTTTTAGACACTCAGTGCTACATTTTTGGTGACTGCTGCCAGCTTGCCTATGTGAGGCAGGTGGCTCTCCACCCCCTCCTTCAAGAGCAAGGTGCCAGGGCCATAAACCAAATCTGTGTCCTCACAGGGAGTACAAAGCTCTTTCCCAAAGATACTGAGTGTAGCACCCTGGTCTCCTGAAAACAAGAGCATTCCTCACTGCACTGTTGGTACAGATTACCAAGTGGATTTTTTTTTTTTGTCCTGGCGTGCAGTGGCACTATCCGGGCTGTGGTAGGCAATTCCTATCATCGCTGTGCTGGCTGATCACACGCTCCCACAACCCTTGTACAAGGTGGAGTTTGTTAAAGAATTAGGAAGGAGGGCTTTCTTAAGAGCCCCATCTTCTTTTCTGGGCTCTTCCTGAGGTGCCAGCGTCCTTTCAGAGAGAATGGCAAGGATGATCAACCAGCTGTTCCAGTCCTGAACTACACCATGTCCTTCGTCCTGAACAGGGTTTCAAACATGAAAAGGAGCATGCGGACCTTATGCTGAGAGAGGGTACCCAATTACTGGCCCAGCCTTTCATGTTCTCACCCAGACAGAAAGCAACACTAGAGCACAGTCCATCCACACTTCTGTAGACTTAATGTGCACCAGAGTCAGGCCTGACTTTCCTGAATTGCAAGGAAAGCAATACTCTTACATCAGTGGAGTATTTTGATCCTCAAGCTCACTGCACCACAAGAAAGGAAGGTGGCACAGAAGTATACATCTCCCTGGGTGGTATAGCGCATGCTTCAGGCTGTGGCGCAGACAGCAACATATCTATTGCTCTGATAGGATCTGGGACTGGTGACTATATAGGGCAGAGGCTCGAAGTTGACAGACTGTCATCTCCCTGACAGTCAGTACTCAGTAGTTTTGTGTAGTGAATGGAAACTACCAATCCTTAGGGCTCTTCAAGTTCTCTGAGAGGTGAGACCACTGAGAGTGCCTCTTGTTTAGTCTGAGCTTGGCTACAGCCTGCGTGAAGGACACATAATATGGATCACCATTCTTTATCTCTCCATGATCCTGAACATTCAGTGTCCATTTCTCTTCTAGGTATAAGGAAGAGTCTTCTCTGTCTTGCAGGGCAGATTTTAGATACTGCTATGGCTTGAGCGCTTTTCTTTAAGAATGAATAGCCTAACTCTGCTCTGATACTTATCTTTTTTTTTTTTTTCCTCCAGGAGCTTTGCCAGATAAAGGAGACTTGTTCCTGGACCCCACCATGGATCAGGAACTTGAGAAATTGTAAGTGGAGTTGCCTAAAGTAGGAGGTGAAGCAACAGATTAATGGTAGCATGCTAAGTAGGACTTTAGTAAAGTACTATCCCTATTCCTTTGCTCTACTATAAAACAATAGAGGAGCTAACAGAGCAGCCTGAGCTGAGAGGGCCTCTTTCTTTGGGGTGCCTTGGTAGAGCTAACAAAATCCTTAGAAAAGGCTTTAGAAATAGAGGGGGAAAGTGTGCTTCAAAGAGGGGTCTAGAGGAAGCAGGAGTCTCTAATAAACAGGCAAATTGCATTTGGATGGTAAAAACTAGGCATGTTGGAGGACACGGGCTCAGCCCAGAAGATCTGTTTAAACAGGAAGAAAGATTCACACAGCGAATCTGGTAGTACCAGTGCAAGGTGTTCCCTCTCTGTGCCATGAACACCTTTCCATCCCTTTGCTAGCTGTAAGTCCTCCTCCCTCCCAGTCCAAAACTGCTATGGTAAAGGTTGGAGATGACAAGTTAGGCTGCCTAGCATTTGTCTTTTCTCTTTCAGGATAGCTCAGGTTTCAGGGCTTTCCATCTCCAGTCCTACCAGCTCCAGCGGGGACACAGCTAATTTGCCTGTCCGTAACTCACCCAGGATTAATTCTCCCTGGAAACCTCTACACCATCGGCGAAAAATGGATGCTGAGAGTGAAGGCTCCAATGAAGAGACAGACTCCTCTGAAAATTGAAGGTTGTGGGGGTGGGCACCATTCCCACCTCAGGTTTCTCCAGAACCCACTGCAGAAACACCACCTCCTCCCACAGCATCTGCTCTGATGGTGGGTTCTGTCCACATCACCAGTGTTGTGTGTGGCTGTGCCATTCCCCAGTGCCAGGTCCACCCATCTCTTCCCGGGAAGAACTCTGCCTTTTTCCTAGCTCCAAATTCGTGCTGCTCCTCTGCGGAAGCTATTTCCAGCTGCAGAGTTATGCTACCCTCTGCTGGCGAGCAAGACAAGCCAGCAAACGCTAGCTCTGCCTCCACTTGGGGAAATAGCCGTGTATTCTCTCTCCGGAGCTCTCCCTGACGGTTCAGCAGGTGCTGGAGCAGTGGGAGTGCAAGTGCAGGCCGCTTGCCAGTGTTTTGTTGTGTAGCTGTGTTCAGACTTGGCCTAGACAGTAGAGTGGTTAAATCGCCAGCGGCACCTCTGCACTCGTGCTCCATTATAATTATTCCCAGTAAAGCTGCACCTGCATGTGATCAAAGGTGGAGAAATTCCTGAAGTTCCTAGAAAAGAAAGGCTTAGGTATTGCCATGCCACCTGTCTTTGCTTCCTCCCCCATGTGTCCAAGCCTTGCCAAAGCAAATACAGCAAATAAGCTAGGTTGAAGTACTGCACAGTGCTATCTGGCTCCTCTGCTGTACTGGCTTCTGTTCTGAACAGTGTATTAAGGTCACTTGGAAAAGTGAGCTTCAGGGGGTTGGAGGAGGGAGAAAGGGAGGGAAGAAGTCTTTAAATCCCTTGGCCACAGGTGGTGTGGCTTGCAAACATACATAGCATCTGCTGGGGTTGGGTGGGCAGAAGCACTAGGGGAGAAGGAAGCAGTTAGTTATCAAACAAGTCCTGGGTATTTTTTTGTAAATATTGGCACTGTTGTAGCATCGTGGTCCATAGCCCTTGCAACTTCAAAAAGAAGCAGCGTCTCATTGTGTTAATGGTAACGAACTCAGCGGCACCGAAAGCTTTGTCTGGCCCGGCTCCTGCGCCTCAGCTTGCATAGACTAGTTAGTTATTTCCTGGGGAACTTTAGTTTCTCTTGCTTCTTTGGGAGTCTCCTTGCTCCTCCTGTCCGTAAAACGCTGCAGCGTGGGCTACCAAGAGCTGGTAACCCAAAGCTTATAGCAGCCCTAAGCAGAGTAGATTCAACACATGCTGGAGCTATTTTAAGACTAATCCCGTAACTACTGCTGAATTTGTACCACAGCCCCGCCCGTGGAGGTAGTAGGAGGTGTTATTTATTTATTGTAAGTTATTTATTTTATTTATTAACGTGCTCGCTAACTGCACTTTCTCTCCCAACCATCCGTGAGCGACTGTGACAGCCCGGCAATAAAGCACGCTGCGTAAAGCCACTGCTGCGCCTGGGGTCTTCTGGGCTGCCCCGGCCCTTCCTCAGGGCGCTGCCGCGGGTGAGGCCCGGGCTGGGGCGGACCGGGGAGCGGCACCGGGCGGACCGGAGCAGCGCGGGGCCCCGGCGGTACCGGCCGCCCGAACCCTCGCCTCAGCCGGGACCGCGGCCCGGCCTCGCCGCCGCGCAAGCGCAGATGGCCTCCCGCCGCGCCAGCACCCACCGCGCAAGCGCGCTCGCCCTGTGAGGCAGGCGGGGCGCCTCTGGGCCGCGGGCCCTCCGCAACCGCGCCGGGGGCAAAGGCGGAGGAAGGCCCGACCGTCTCTTCCCTGCTCCTACCCCACCGGGGCGGCGAAACACCTCCCCACGGCGGCAGAGTAACCCTTCCCTTCCCCTGCCGCCCCCCGCCCGGCAGGCACCGCTGGCCCTCCAAGGGGACGGGAGAGGTGAAGCTCCTGGAAGCCAGCCCCAGCCACTCTTTTCTTTCCCCTTCCCTTTTCTTACTACTACCCGGCCCTCAAGACCATAATCCAAGGAAGATAAAAACATGCTGCTCTTAAAAACAGTCAGGAGCAGAGAGCCAAGTTGAACAGGACTAAACTGAGAGACCTTGCTCCCTGCTGCACTTCAGAAGTTCATCTCATGGTGAAGTCAGAGGCTCAGGCCTCCAACCTCAGTCCAAAGCTGGACAACAAAATAACCAGGGATCCAGTAAATATCTTTACAATACTTCTTTACCTGGGCCGTTGTTGCTGATGATGTAATTAGAAGCTAAAAAAATAATCCTTGCTTTGTTTGATTTTTCTCTCCTGCATCAATATAGGCTGGTTTACAAGACAGTAAAAAGGATTACCCATGATAAAAGTCAGACCCTGCAAATAGAGGACTCCACAGCACCATGGATAGGGAGCACTGAGCAGAACAAAAAAAACCCAAAAAACAGTCAAGTCCATGGGAACCAGGTAACGTGATGTTCAGAAAAATAGCATTCCCCTTTCCTCTTGTCACTTGGTGGACTAAGGTATGGGCCAAGAAGGACAGCAGCACTGATGAGGGCAGCCCAGGAGTTCCTGTCATATCTTTTACAGCAATGAGGTTAACCCTGTAAGAAGGCCTGTCTCCACTGGCTAGTAGATAGCAGTGGGTATGAGGGCACATTGAATTTTAATAGAGTGGAATCCAGAGATATTTGGAAAGCATCCTGGGCACAGCCATGTCCTGACCCCCTCTGCTTACCTTCTCCCCTCCCCACC
>JANZLQ010000032.1:21139939-21180765 GCA_026212715.1 Elanus axillaris
TCTCCTCCCCACCCACCCCAGACAAACTAAGACAATCCTGCAGAGTTTGCATCAGTTAAGGTGGCATCAGTGCCTCTTGCTGGCTTTCCTTTGAGCTGCAGTCCCTCGGTCATCAATATGAGCCATAACGATCCTGGGGAGGAAACACACCGAGACACCATGCTATACAACACTTCAGGCAAACTCCAGAGACAGGTAACAAGGTTTTGGGGGTGGGAATGCAGTCTGAGGTTACCTAGACAGGACACCATGGAAAGGCAGGAAGTAAAATGGCCTTAACTTTTAAAGTTCTGCCTGGGATTTGTGGGAAAAGGCATATCTGACATAACAAGGTGTCCTGTCCAGCAGGAGAGTAAAGTTGGCCAAGTAGAGTTCACTGGCCACCTGGAATTGCTCAGCTATTGTAGCTGATGACTACACGACAAAAGACGGGTCTCTACGTGGGACTTTCCACGTAATTTGAGAAGACAATGATAATTCCAGCAGAAGCCAGGATGTGGTAAAAGTCCCCGAGCATGACAACAGCCTGTTGGAAGGTGCCGTAGTGTAACCTCACCTGGAGGGAGTTCATCACCCCATTGGCTAGGACAGCCATCTTGCCAGCAACTGATTTCACTCCTTGCTTGAACTGTGCAATGTCAGCTGCAGGCAGGACATTTCCAATTGACACACCACCTACGAGAAGCAGCAGGAGTTAGCCTGGAGTCCCCCAGCTCCAGAGAGCGCCCTGGCCCCCTCCAGCCTAGGTCCTCCAAAGCTGCCCCCTTCCTCAACCCGCTGAGTGCTAACAAACCTGAGTGCACATTTTCAGCCTCTCCAAACAGGTCTGCAGAGCTGATGGCACTGCTGCCTGAGAGCTGCTGCAGTCGGGATCTGGCTTCATACTGCAGCAGAAAACAAAACAAACCAAAAAGGTTATAAAAGAAGGGAACAAAGTAGGACCTGAGCAAACAGGAGGAGATGAAGCCAGAGCTATCCCAGCTTAAGCACTGCAGAACGCATCTACCTCGGCATCTGCCTCCCGCCCGAAGAACATATCTGAAGAGATAGCTTTAGCTCCTGCAAACTTCTGCCGAGCTTCGTTGGATTCCACAATGGATGTCCTGTTCTCTGTCTCCCGCCTACTGGTGGGTCTGAAGAAAACAGAGAGGAGACATCTCAGCTTAAGCTCACCAACACAGCAAAGGAACAGACATCTCAGACTCCATGTGATCAAAGGAAAGCAATAAATCCTCAAGTGCTAGCTACCATCAGGGTTCTCCTCTCCCCACCTCAGGACAGCCAGCACGCAATGAACCATAAAGGCTGTATCAGGCTCAGGGACACGACACGCAAAGTGCTGAAGCCTCTTTCACACAAGGCCTTTTTTCTTGGGCTTGTCCATGCAACTTAACTTCTGCAGCACAAGGCTCCTGTTGCAACACAGCAGCATCTCTCCCCACAGGTCCTAGACCTATCCCTTTGTCCCACACACAAGGAAGGTACATGCAGTAGCAGTGGCAGGCACCTCACCTTTCTGAAACTGGCCGAATACTGGAAATGGTCACCTCAGGTTCCTCCTCTTTGTCCATACCCCATGAAGAGTCGGTTTCCCATCGCGAGCCAAATGCATCTTCAAATGAGAAGGGATTATATTTATACCTAGGTACCAAAAATAAGTAGTTTAGGCCAGACATAAAATTCAGGAATAAGCCAAAGACTACACTGAAACTAAGTCTTACTTGGGTGGTCCAGATGTGAAGCCTCCAGCATCCTCAAACAAGTCCAGTTGGGAACGTGAAGATTTTGCAGCCAACGGTGTCTCTTGCTCAATTAATTGCATCTCAGACATCACCGAGTGTGAAACAGAACTAGCACAACAAACAGGCAGTCAGGGCCGATGGGGCTGACAGCACTCAGCCCCTACAACCAGTCTGCCTCAAAACTGAATCTGGCCTTCACAGGCAGGGCAGGTGCCACAAGTCTCAAGGGAAAGTTTTGGGACACCAGCCCCCTTCACCACTTATCCAGCTTATCCTGACTCCCTCAGAAGTCTTGAGCTACCTTCTTAAGGGAAGTATTCTGCAGTGGGACATCTGTCAAGCAACAGGGCTCTAGGGCTAGACACTGACAAGCCACACATATCTCTGGCAAAGCTCAGATGAGAACTAGAACCTCTGAACAATGTCCATTCTTTCTAGGGCCTGCATCATATTTAGACACAGGCCAGCATATGAGCACTTTAAATCAGCTCCTTATCTTTATCCTTATCCTTATAAAAGCAGCAAGATACTGCCTTCAGGAAACTTTTACAGAGCACAGTGCTTCCAAGGCACCTGTCTGTCCTATGCTATCCACAGCCAAGTACCTTCTGGACACCAAGCCCATGCCCAGTCTCTCTGCTTGTTCACGCTTCTTCCCTTCAAGGTTCTGAAGTCTCTTCTCTTCCTTCTTCCGATCAAGCTGCAGTTCCTGATAAGCCAGTCGCATTGAGGTCACTCTAAAGGAAAGAGCTATGATGGGTACCAGCTCATTACCCTCCCCCCACCCCATGCTGTGGAGGGGCAAGGGGGACCATAACCCTGACAACCCATCAGAACACCAATTTCCACAACAGCTCCGCCACAAGTCCTTGCATAGAAGCTACTGCTTGTCTTCCCATCTTGCCTCTGCTGGGATTCAACTCTTCTTTGGTTAACCATGATTTCCTTACTGTAAGCATTGCCCCTCCCAGACAGAATACCCCATCCAGTTCATCCTTTGCATTTTTCAGTCCTGTCAAAAGGCCAGCAGGAACACAAAATACTTCCATATCTGCTCCTTAAACTCTTCCAGGGATGGTAATCTGAATAAAATACGGCAGTATAACTTGTGCCCTGCCGTAAGGACCATATCGGCTTATAGCTACTGCTCAACCTATTGAGCATGTACTGTACTCACATTAGGTGGTCCTACGGTGAACAGCATTAACATCAAATTACTTCTGCC
Organism: Elanus axillaris; assembly: GCA_026212715.1. Classification (NCBI taxonomy): domain Eukaryota; kingdom Metazoa; phylum Chordata; class Aves; order Accipitriformes; family Accipitridae; genus Elanus; species Elanus axillaris. The sequence goes on from JANZLQ010000032.1 coordinate 21,142,907, forward strand.
TTACGTATGCAAGGTATTCAGCCCAAACAGGGCACTTACATGGACTCCTCAGCTTGTTTCCTGGACTCCGCTGCCTGCTGCTCCCTCAGCTGCTCTGCCACCTGGGCTTGCCGCTCAATCTCACTGAAGCTCTGGCTGCTCACTTTCTGGGCTCCAAGACCTTTTTTTGCACCCAACTTGAAAAACAAAACCAAAAATTGCGATTTCTTCATCCTAGATTGTTCATCGTAGAGGAAAACCAGAATCCTACTTCTTGCTGCACTGATTAAGCCTTTGGTCTCCCTACATAGTCACAACTACAGACCCAACAGTGTTTCCAACTCTTGGGTGTTCTTCCGTACTCTGTTAACCCATCCATGGGCCAGTGCTAAGAGATCAGCCACATACACTGCAGACCGTAATGAGTAATGATCCAAAACCTAATTGGTTTTGTCCATTAATATACAAGTTATCTTTCAAAATAAGCAGTGATATAATCAAAGGTCTCGCTTCCCCAAGTGGACCTCTCGGTACACAGCTTTGTTGAGGGCAGAAAGCAAGGGCTAGGGAAAGCATGGCAGTAATATGAGACATGCTCTACCTCCTCTCCATAAAACAGGAGCTCAGACATACCCCTTTCTTGGCAGCTCCTGGCTTCTTCTTTCCAATGAGTGAGGATTTAAGTTCTGCAAGAGGAGGGAAGCAGCAAATAAGCAGAAGTAAATTAATTTGAGAAGCAAAAATTAGTCGGCAACCCACACAAACATCTACCACAGTCCAGCTGCTATAGAGTCCAGGACACACCATGCAGCTTCACATCAGAAGCCTGGGTGACTCAACCCAGCCATGAAAGATGCACTTACAAGCTCCGCAATTGCAGCTGGTGGCCTAGAGAAGCATGTCCATTGCTGGAGAAGCTTGTAAGTGAGCTAAGAGCTTTGAATAGCTTCTCCAAGTGTCATGCAGTTGGTGACCCTATCCAGTAGGGATCAGGGTAGCTAGAGAAAGACTAGATTTATTCCATACATAAATCCAAGAAAATACAGCTTCAGAGCCATATGAAGGTCAGTGCCTCACCAACACCTTAGGGACAAAGAAGCAAGAACCCTAAAGTCATGTTTACACGAACAACCAACAACAAAATGGACCTGAAGTGCAGCGAGCTGTAAAAGCAAAAGGTTCCCCAACACCTTGCACCAGGAACCTGTCACTCAGGGCATGAAGCATGCCACACTTGTAAAACCAGCCATGGTCCAGCCAAGCAGCAGATGCCTGGGGAGAAGCGTAAGAACAAAGCAAACAGAGAGGGACTGCCTAGGACATTTTCCCAGCTTCCAACATGTAGCTCCAAAATCTGTTATCACCATTGTTGGGCTTTTCTTCCACAGAAGTGTCTCCTTACTTTCTATACCCACATGACTTTCATCAACCCATACTTTAGATCATTTTCGACCGTGTTTCCTGTACCTTTTCTAGTCTTAGCATAAGTTTTTGAAATAGGGAGGTTCAAAACATTCACACTACCCAAGACTTTTTCAGCTTGCTGTTCCTAACACTTGATTTGAGGTTGTTTGGGGTTTTTTTTATTACTGTCAGAAAGATTTAACAGAAATGTCAGTAAGATGCCTTTCCAGATATGGAATAGCTGGTTTAGATCCCAATACAAAACATGTAAGCTTTGGCTCATTCTCTCCCTCCAAGCACAGGAAGCTAAAGTTAGAGTTGAAGGCAGAGTCACAGAAGGGGCAGGCAGAGTTGTCACAAGCAGCCAGCGCAGGCCAGCTGTTAGCCAGTTACCTCTGGCAGGAGCAGGCCCTTGTGTTGATAGATACATAGACATGTCTGAGGAAGAGACATAAAACAGGGAATAGACACTTGAGGACACAGGCTTTCCACCCAGGATGAAACCACTGTGGGCTAGTGTACTAGTTTTAGCTGGGGCAGAGTTAATTTTTTTCACAGTAGCTGGTACAGGGCTGTATTTTGGATTTGTGATCAAAACAGCGTTGACAACACAGGGATGTTTTATTTACTGCTGAGCAGTGCTTACACAGAGCAGAGCCAAGGCGTTTTCTGCTTCTCACCCCACCCCACCAGCGAGCAGGCTGGGGGGGCACAAGGAGTTGGGAAGGGACACACTGGGACAGCTGACCCCAACTGACCCAAGATTCCAGACCACATGACGTCATGCTCAGCATATAAAGCTGGGGGAAGAAGGAAGAACACATTCAGAGTGATAGCGTTTTGTCTTCCCAAGTAACCGTTAGGTGTTATGGAGCCCTGCTTTCCTGGAGATGGCTGAACATCTGCCTGCCGATGTGAAGCAGTGAATGAATTCCTTGTTTTGCTTTGCTTGCATGTGCATAAAGCTTTTGCTTTACCTATTAAACTGTCTTTATCTCAGCCCACAAGTTTTCTTACTTGTAGTCTTCCAATTCTCTCCCTCATCCCACCAAGGGGCAGTGAGTGAGCGGCTGTGTGGGGCTCAGTTGCCAGCTGGCGTTAAACCACAACAGCTAGGAGCACACTCTCAACAAGGAAAGAAGCTCCAACTAGATGCTCTGTGTGCAGCCAGGACAGTAATGGCAGGGAAGAATCAGATACAAATCCCTATTACTCTGGAAGCTAAAAATTCATTTGACTCCAAAGCTTCTGGGGAATATAAAACAAACAAACAAACAAAACCAAACAACACGTGGCCTTAATCAGCCGAGTTATATATATGCAAATGCCAAGTATTGTCCAAACGTCAAAAAATGAAAACAAGCTTTTGAGAAGATCACAGCTTTGAACTCAATCTCCAAAGGAGGAGAAAGCGTCCAGTAAACTGTGGCTTGGTTGTGGTGTTAAGGGAGATCCTCAGTACTGGGTCCACAGGAAGATAAGCTCCTTTAGATGTTGTGGAAATGGGCTCATCAGTTCCAGCTCCACTGAGCTTACTATTGAACAGTAGGTATAAGACCAAGACTGATCTGAGAGATAACAAAGAGTGTTACTTACCTACAGGAGCTTTAGGAGATGTGCTCAATAAGTCAATAGAGGGGCCCTGGCTGGAATCTGTGGGCACAAAACCAGAAAAGAACATTCAGCAGAGAGCTTCTCAACGCCTTTCTTTTCAGTGTGCTCACAGTTCCACTACATCTCTTTTACCTCCTCTGCCCCCACCCCAAACAAGTGAAGTTACAGTTTGAAACATGCAGTTTCCCAAGGATGACAACTTCATGTCTCCACCAAGCAAGTTACTCCCTCTGCAGTGTTCTTAACCCATTAAAAAAAGCAAACACGCTGCAGGGGAATACACAAAGCTGTTTCAAATTACAGCTGTGCCCCAGATTCTTGATTTCCTTGCCGTTCACCCTAGAAAAGTTTTTTCGCTTTATATTCATAGATCATTTCCAGAACCACCAAATTCAAGGGATAGAAAAGAGTCTTAAAATAAATAATTATGTCTGGAAACAGGGAAATGGGGCAGCTAATCCCCAACAGTTTTGTGTGCATTTGAGAAAAAGCAGAGAACTGATCCCAAACAGAGCAGTGTTTTTAGAAGTCTCCACTAATTTAACTAAACATCATAGAGTGCACAGAGCTTCCACTCCTTCAAGACTGAACCAAAGAAAAAACTCAGCTCTTCCAACTGTGGTACAGAAGTGTATGCTCCTGGAAATGAAGTCAGGTTCTCAGGCAAATTATTCCAGCAGGGAACTCACTTGACACTTCACTGCCTTCTGATGACTTTGCAGCTTTTTCCATCTCTGGGGAAGACTGTGCAGGATTCTGGCTGGCATCTGCTACATCCCAGGTACTGGAAGACTGCAAGGAGATGCTCATTCCAATCATTTGCAGAAGATGAATGAACCCAACAGTCCTGAACTTACTTCAGGTTTAGTGACCTGTATTCAGTTTTATGCCAAAGAAAACATGTTCCAACCTCCAGACTATGCCTTCATTGAAGACAAGGCAACATATGGACAAGTCCACATTCCTTTAGCACGGACAAAAATTAAAGAGAAAAAACAGAAGCTAAACTGAATGGAAGGCCAGGAGGAATGACAGCCATCACTCGACAGTAGTATCAGAGTTGGCTACTGTAAGGACTTCCCAGGTTAAAGAGATGAGCTCAAATCTGGGCGAAAGAGTTGTGAATGAGTTTCCCTGGAAAAAAATCATGTCAGCTTTCACTGTCTTTATTCCCATACAGCCAATTCTGATGTTAGTCTATTCACTTGAGAAAGTCTGCCTAGCATTGTGCCAACAGTTGCTCAAATCCACTTTACGAGGGTCTGTGCACTGAAAAGCTGACTAAAACAGAAGTTCAAAGTAATAGCCAGTCCTTGCTTTAGCTGTACAAAGAGACTATGCATTAACACAGCACAGAAAGCATTTTCCAGGGAGTAGCTGGCAGCTGAGTATTCCTTGCAGATAAAGATGATCTAGAAAACAAAGGACATAGATATTACAGGCTCCACAAGGGATTGTTTAGATCTTTGACTATGTCCCAGGCTGATGACTGAATCTTAGTTCTTGCATGTTAGTGCTGAACGAGTATACAACTTAAGAGTCCTTCCAAACTAAGTGGGACTGCTCCTGGCTGAACAGCTGGCTATTTGATAGCCGTTAAAGCTGTCTGGTTTAGACAGTTCTTCTCACCTGTGTGTGCTCCATGAAGAAATCAGCATCACTCTTGTCAGGGGAGTGCCCAGGGGCTCCACTCAGTCCATCTATAAGTAGCTGAAGGGAGGAGAGGGAAAAACCAAGATATCCTACAAGACCCAGCATCCAGCACTACATGTCTTAACAGTATGGAGCTGCTCACTTACATCAGTGCCATACTTGGCCATGGCAGCACTTGCCAGCTGCCGGATCTTCTCCCTGTACATCTGGGCAGCTCGACTATTATACTTAGCGTTGGCATCTGTGGTAGTGCAGCCATGCTGGCGGAAGAAAGCAGTCTGAAAAGAGAAGAACATGCTGTCTCCCAACTGCTAGATCATACTCAAGCAAGCTTTAGACATAACTCAAACTCAACAGAAAAAGGAAGCTTCCCAGAGACAGGGGATCATATACTGAGCACACAGCATGAACCAACCATTAATTGATCAGCTTTGTCCAAGAAGTCTCACTCCAGGCCCCAGAGGGCTAAGAAAACCATCCCTGTCCTCTACAGGAAGATGCTTCTGAGTTGCAATGCTGAGCGTGAGCTTTCAAACTGATCAGTGTTACTAATTCCTTTCCTTGAAGAGGACTATGTCTCTCATTTAAATGAGATGTAAGGACAAATCTGCACATCAGAAAACAGTGTGTTCAAAGGTCACAATCTGACTTCCAAGCACACCTGACAAACACCTTCCCTTATTACACGTTTCCAAAAAAGATGGAGAGGTTGGTACCCAGAAAGCCAAACAGAGCAAAGCGACAAAAAACAGAGAATGTGGATTAGCAAGGGGGAAAGCAAGCAAAATGCCTACAGAGGCTCCTCACCGCGTTGGCATTGCTGCCCACTTGCATACACCTCAGCTGGAACCAGTTCCAGTTAGAATCCAACTCTGTGGACCTGTGTGAGAACAAATTATTTCTATTAATAATGCGCGGGCATGCCAAATGCAACAGCAAACTCTGAGCTAGAATGGTCAGACATCCCACTACTATTCCAAAGTATAGGGGGCAAAAGGCAAAAGAAGATCTTGGTAACTTCTTTGTTCCCGTAAGAAATTAATTTGAACTTTTAAAGTGAGAGAAAAAAAACATCTTCAGCTTCACTCCAAGTAACAGTGTCCAAACTTAGAGGACCTCTCACTTGTGTTCCTTAAGAGGGCAGAGCTTGAGCTAGGAAAGCACAGCCAACAACTTTCGTTCTACATGCGATCTCACCACAACATGAGAGACTCATGTTCAGCCCGTCCCACAGATTAGGCCAGAACACGTGACAAAGCAACTGAAAAAACAACCAAGTAAAGCTAAGTGACAGAGCATGTCTCATACCAGTTACTCAACTTATGTCTGAGTAAGTAAAGGTCACACAGTTCTGTTACTAAAATGCTAACTTCACAAGTACTGAAAATAAGATCAAGAGGCTCAAAATCCAAAGCCATCTTCCTCCCTAGGTTAATACAGAAAAGATTAAATAATATTCCTCTTTTTGTCTTGCTCAGCATTACAAGAAAGACTTCCATATTACTGCTTTACTGGCATGATTCACAAACCACGCTCTCCTCTCAGCCTCTACAGTTCAGAGTCCAGACAGTGTTTCCACAAGGTTAGCAAAAGCAACATGTCGATGTTCTGCTGAGGTGCTTCAGAAACTCCATCCCGGAAGGGCCGGGTGACCTAAAACCTCCAGCGACCAAGCCCCATACAACCCGAGGCAATCGCTCTCTGGTAACACTTCTCTCTGACCCACTCCCTGCGTGTTCCCACACCGACGAGACACCGCAGCTCCGGGCCTGCCCGGGGGGTCACCCGCGGCCCGGGGCTCCCCGCCACCCACGCTCCCGGCCCCCACGCACCTGATGAAACTGAGGTGCACGCCCAGGGACCTGTGGACGCCGGAGCAGTCGATGCAGAGGAAGACCCCGTAGGTGATGCTGGCCCAGCTCGGGTTCTTGGCACCGCAGTCGAAGCACGACTAAAGCGAAGGGCAGAGGGACGGCCGGGCTGAGGCGGCGGCTCTGCCGCTCCTCCACCCCCCGCCGCAGCCCGGTGGCCCCGTCCCCCGTTGCCCGGCCGCTCTCCCCAAGAGCCCCCCGACCCGGCCGCCTCGCCGCCGCAGCGCGGCCCGGAGCCCAGCGGGGCCTGACCCGAGCCCAGCCCGCGGCCGCAGCGAAGCAGCCCCTCTCGGAAGGGCGGGAGGCCGCCTGGCGCCGCCCGGCTACCTTGTTCGCCGGCGCTGCCCGGAGCCGCTTGAAGAGGGTCTGAATCTCCGTCTTGCTCGGCTCCGCCGCCATGTTCTCTCCTTCCCACACACCACTGCGGCGACGGGTGCCGCCTGGGCCCACACCGGCCCGCGGACGTGTCCCCGCGGGGGTCAGACCCGACCTGCCCCGTCGCCATGACAGCGGGGGGCGCGGCGCCGCTCCGCCATTAACCGCTCCGACCGCCGCGGCTCTTCGCTGGGAAGGGGGTCGGGAGTCCCCCTCCTCCCCGGGCTCAGGGACGGCCCCGGCGCCCGGGGTGGGCGTTTCGGGTCAGGGTCCCTCCTCGGCGCCTGGCGCTCGCCCCGCCACCGCACTGTCCGCTGCTCCGGCCTGCCGGCCCCGCCGTTCCTCGAGTTTCACGGCACCGTCCCCTGCAAAATCGCTTCCTGAGTCTAAACACGAACGGGGACGTTTCCACGCCCGTGACCCCCGTCAAGCTCCGGCTGTTCGCGGTGCTCCCTCAGCCCCTTCACGACGCAGGCGTGCAGCAGGAGACAGCGGCCCTCTCGGGGAGCGGGGCCGGCTCTGCCCCGGTTCTCGGGGGGCCACGGCAGGCCCGGACAGAGGGAGGCTTCGTACTTAGCTGGGAGGTAATACCCGCCTTGGGTGAGCTGCTCCCTCAGAAGCTGCTCAGATGAGTGTTTACAGGCGTCACTTGCTGCAGCAGCTGGACCTCAGGCCACCAGGCCCGGTAAGCTAGCTAGCACAAGCGAGCAGGCTTGGAAGAGATTTAGTCAGCTGGAGACTTCTCAAGAGCAGTGAGCAGCACTACCTAATCCTGTGCAGTATTCCAGCTAGCGTGGGGCAGTAATCGAGGTAAGGAAGTTGTTACTTCAGACCGAAGATGCTGTCAGGGCCTTAAAGTGCTGTATTACCTGCCTGGAAGCAGGAGGGAATGGACTAGGAAGTCATCCAGTTGTAACGCAAGAAAAATAGCAAGAAATACAGTTGTGCTTTGAACTAAAAGTCAATGGCATATAACCCATTTCTGCTTTAAGAAGTGACTGCGGAGCAATGAGAGGTTCAGAAGGGCAAGAACAAATGCTTATCAGTAGCATGGTATTACTGACATGGAATAGACTGGGATTTCCTTGCCTCCAAAGAGAGATTGCTCTGCAGCACCAGCTTGTCACTAAAAGAAACAGTTAAATGCACTAATATCTGGACAACTTTCAGTTTACATTTTAAAGCTTCCCTTTCACTCATTCACACGTTTTCCATATCTGTAAGGTAGACTGTAGAATTCATTGTAACGGGAACCTAGGACCAACGATCTTAGCAAAATCCATAGTCTTAGGACATAGAGATGCAATCAGGAACAACTGAGTAGTTGGGCAAAAACAACCCCGCAGAAAAAACCCTGCAGGTTTAGCAGGGGTGTGAAGTCTTGCGTTCTGGGAATCAGGAAAGCTCTAACTACTTGATCAGAGTGAGACCTGATAGGGGAGGCATGTTGCCTTACAGTAAGATGAGAGGCTTCTGGCTGACACATCTGATTCAAGCTACTCTGAGATGAGTTTCTGAACTGGGTAGCAAAGCCTGATCCAGCCTGCCAGGGTTCACTCTTGGCAGCAGTCTTAAGTAGCCCTGGTGGCTGTTGCTCTTATGCTACTACCTTAATTGTGCCTACATGCCTATTTTGGGGATTACACAAACAGTATTGGGGAATCAATTCAGGTAAAAGTAACTGATCTCGCAGCTATTTTTAAACCAGTCGAGTTCCCCAGTGTCATTCATGGTGCAGCTGTCCTGGCAGTCATACCAGGAGAGCCGATGTCAGGGTGCAGTAAGGGCTGGCTGCACCCTAGGAGGAGAGCTGCCAGGGGAGCATTCCCAAGGACAGCAGGCCTAGGCCCTCATCAGCCATGGCCCATCCCCACAGTACCTGAGGAAGGAGAGCAGGCAGAGCCCAGGTAGTGGCCACGTTTGACCAAGAATTGAGATAGCCAGGCAAGCTCATGGTGATGAGTTAGTCTGGAGTCAAGCTGGGAAGTCAATCCACAGCCCAGCATCAGGCCCAGTGATTTCCAGGCATATCTGTGGTGGCAAGGGAAGGCAAGTCTGAGATGAGGCTGGTAAGCCAACCTACAGGTCAGGATCAACAAGGCAGAGCCAGAGACCACTAATCCTTCAACTTAGCTGAGACAGGGACTGGTAGTTCTGGGCTGAGCTTAAATGAAAACACACCCACCACCATGGGCAAGGGGTGTGGGTAGGGGCCCCAGGTGAGGCTGCTCAGGACAATTAAGGCCTGTTGGTGCACTCAGGGAAGTTGGACAGAAGGATGGGAGAGGGAGTGTATAGTGCCAGGGTGGTGGAGGCTGCGTAAGCTGCATCATGTCATGTAGAGGAGCAAGTTCAGGTGATGAGTGTGTATTGGGAGCGGTGGTGTTCAGGTTGGCTCAAGCTGTCTCAACCTGAGTTGCTTGCTCTCCTACATTGTCGCCATCTGTTGTGTGGTGCTGCTCCCCTCCTATGCTGCTCCCCTCCTCTGCTGGCTTTGTTCTCACTAGGTCTGTGTTTGGCTGTGTGACAGAGAAGTTGCATGGGGGGTTAGGAGGCATTTTGTGCTGGCATTACCCTAGCTAGGTCTTGTGAGAGAGAAATGATGTGTGCCTAGGAGAAGTCAAGGCAGCCTCGGAGACCGATAGGTCAGTGTCACACTTTGCCTGTGTTAGGAAACACAGAGAGATACAGTGCACGCTCCTCTTCTCTGTGGAGTGTGCGCAGTTTTCGTTCACCGTGCTGTGTCTTAGAAAGGCTTGCTACAGCAGGGTTACTCAAGCTTCTCTACCTCAGCTGGGTCCCTTGCAGGCCTTCCAGCCCATGCTGGTTGCTCCAAGTCCTGGCAAGGCTGCTGATCCTGTCCATCAGTTTTACATAAAAGCAGCAGGAAGAGCACGCTGCTGGTCTGAGAAATAGCTTCTTTTTGTTGCCTTTGTCAGTACAGGAAAGACCTCCTGCTGATGACTGTTCCCTGTGAGCTTTTGCTGTCATTGCACTGTTCTTGCTATTTCCTGCATCTGTGTCTCTTGCATCTCATGTGCTTTGGTGCTGAATTTCTGAACTCCAAGCTGGCAGCCTGCTCTTTGGCCCTCAGCTTCCCTGTCCATCCACATCACATCTGACATCTGCCTCTCTCCTCCTCACTGCTGTGACACCAGACCCTCAGCCCAATGTGGCCTCTTAATCAGAGATCGATTTGCTGTTACCCATTGTCAGTAAAAGATAGTCCCCAGCATCATCCAGCGGAGCAAAGGAAAGCAGAGGACAGTGACCAGGCTTGTTCTTGGAATCTGCCATACCACTGGGGACATGTTTTCAGTACAGAAGTCTTGTTGTCTGAAGGCATGAGGTTACTTTGAAAGAGAGCTGGAGAGGCTCGGGAGTGAAGTGCTATGTTGGTGATAAAACCTGCCCTGCACTTGCAGATCTGAGCCAAAGGGAAAAAAAGTCCTTCTCTGGGAGTCTGTCCACAAGCAGGGTGGCAGAGGGGAAGAGGGACCTTGCTGTCTTCTCGCTACCCAGCAAAGAATGTGGGTGAAAGGACTGTGCAGGAGAGAGATGAGGTGGCTGAGTCCTGCTCTCCTACTCAGACCCGTTGGCCTCTCATGCTTTGCTGAATGATAAGATTCGGGAAGGGGGTTGGCAAGTTCAGTAAACTACCTGAAAAATAACTGGGAGATAAGAGTTTCCCATGGATCACTGGTGGTGGGGTACCAGGAATCTACAATGATGCCCTGGGGAGAGGAGCAATTTCTAACACAAATCTATTACCTTTTTTTTTTCCTTTCTTACTAAGCGGTTTACAGACACTAACTAATCTACATGTTTTCCCCTGGGGATAGTCTTTAACCCTGGGAGAGAGCTCTCTGTTCAGTATTTCAGGGCAGCTTGGCTGTTTTCAGTAGTGGAAAGTGCAGGCATAGCCACAGATGGAGGAGAGGAAGAAAGGAGAGTCGGATAGAAAGTGTTCTCCCTCTCACTAGAACAAGGGACAGGTTCTCAGCAGATATGTTCCTTCCCAGAGTGTGTAAGAAGATGCTCCCAATTTCCTGTGGTTTCAGGGATCACATAGAAAACTTTTCCTTGGGTTGGGTTAGGTTTCTGTCAGGTCAGCAAGCTGCCTGCATTCTCTTAAGGCCATATATTGGCTAGGTTTGATACAAGGGAAGCAGCTAGCTGAGGGTCATGGGTGACCAGACTGCCAGTATGCTGGATGGAGTGTAATTAGTAGCGGCCTCCCTAGGAAAAAGTATTGCACCGAGGCAGGCAGTCATGTCACACTGACTCCATGCAATGCTTCTAGCAAGATCTAAGATAAGGATCTAATACAGTATGTGCAGAGTGAATATTTTGTTCAGGTTTATAACTTACACAATTTTACTGCAGTCTTACAAATGTTGTGGTTTGGAGAAAAGCCAACAAGGGTAGGAGAACACACAAAGTAAGGAACACAACGGATGGGTAACTCAAGAGATACTGAGGAGCACACTCATCGCTCGCTTGATCCAATTTGGGGTTGTCGCATCCAAAAGTCCAGTCCTGCTGCACATGCTGTCCCTTGCACCCACTCTGGCAAGTGGCAGCCATGGGCTGTCATGTCCCTAGCCCCACTAAAGTGCAGATTGTCATTGCATTGCTGAGCCGATCTCCTCCCGCTCGTGTGACTGCTGAAGCAAGTAAGAGAAGGGCTAGGAAGGTTTGAAAGGGAGAAGGGAGGACTGTCCTCTTCAGTTGTGCCAGACGATGTTGCTGGGCTGTCAGACAAAACTGCCGGGGTTTGATGGAAAGGGTAACTGGAGCGTGGGGCCAGGGAAGGAGCATGCTGCTCTGGAGTAGTTGTTAAGTGAGTGTCTGTGTGTGTATATATACATGTCTGTCTTCAGGCTTTTCCTTTGTAACTCCGTTTCCAGTATTATAATCAAATGTTTATTTTCAAACATCTGTAACATCACCTCTGACTGGCCTGGCAGGTGCTCAGGACTTGGGAGGATTTGGGGATACCCCAAAGCAGGGGTGAGCTGACAGATGTGTCCGGGGGTTTCCTGGATCTGAGGACAAGTTTTAGACCTTGCTGTAATGGTCAGTTTTGGAGATGTTACAGGTGTCCCTGCCAGGAGCAGGCTGTTTGGCAGGTGACGATCACTGAAATGATATATCACTTCAAGTCATGTTTGTCATACCATATGAAAGCAAGGTGGAGAGACTGGACAGTGAGAGCAAGCCCCGAGCTACCTCACCCTCCTTTGAAGGCAGTCCCCAGCACAGGCACTAACTTTCTTGAGGTCAGAGCCAGCAGGGCTGTCCTCCTATCAGACATGACCCTTCCAAACTTTCCAGCAGACATGTAATCTCTTTTCCCTGCAGATCATCCTACTCTCGACAGTTTTCTAAACTGAATCCCACCAGTACAGGGACTAGTTGCCTACAGCCCCTACAAGAAGTGTCAAGAGCACGCCTAAAGCAGAAGACAATGGCCCTTGAAAGCAGAGCAAGCAGAGGTAACAAAAAGACAAGGTAAGCAAGGCAAGATGAGAAAGCTATTTGTTTACTATGAAGGTCTTTTGAAAATATACCATTATCACAGAGTGCAAGCACCACTGTCAAATAGGTTATTGTGAGGGATTGGAGTGGAGGGGGAGTAGGTAGCAGGGCTTCAGCTCTGCAGGTGGCCACAATGTGTAGAGGGGATGCAGGGCCACTCATGAAACAAACATCCACAGGATTGTGGATTCCTTAGGAACTGTGTGGCACCTGTGGGGAAGCTCTGAGGTAAATTTGAGAGAAAGGGCTAGTGTGGTCACAGCTGGGAGCAGTGACTGTTTTGGTGTCAGCCTCCTGCTGAAAGCAGGAACAATAGACTCAGGAAGGAAAGAGGCAGTGAAGTCAAAGGGGGAGAGTGCAGAACCTGGAAGAAGGCTTCCAGCTGGTAGGATAGAAAGGAAACGCAGGGAGGAAGGGACCATAGGATCTGTAAATAGCTGAACCCAGTGAAAGCACTGAGACTGAAGAGGAGAGATTATGGGCCCCCATACTAAGAGGGAAGAAGTGCTGACCACCACTACACTGCTTGTGGAGAAAGGAAGTCTCAATCTGCAACTGCAATTGCCTTAAGCTGAGAGACTGACAAACCAGGAACCTCTACAAGCAGGGTTACTGAATGACGAAAACCAGGGCGCAGCCAGTAAAATGGATTTGCTGAAAGCAGCTGAGGTGATTTGGCCTGAAATTTGGTTTGGAAAAGTTCACTGGAGCTATGCTACTTAGTCAAGATGTTCCAACAGAAAACCAGCCAATTTCTTCCAGTTACAGAGCCTACCCTATTGCCCTCTTCCTCCTCTCTTCAGCAAGGATTTGTTCATCTTCTCCACAAATATCTTCTCATACTCATCCTCTTTGATCTTCTAAGAACCTAGGTAGCTTGGTAAACAGTCTCACTCCTTTGCAGCCCCTGAGTTTTCCAGCTCCTTGTAACCTGGACCTGGGCAGCGGTGCAACACTTGGTTGCAAGTCTTTTTTCTGTTTCTCCTTGTTTGTTTTTTTTTTTTGCGCAAGGTCCCTCTGAAGACTTTGCCTCATATCACGCAGCCTTACTATTCTTGCTTGTTTTGCACAACCTTTCCCACTAGCCTGTAGTGGGTATTTTCCAACCACATTTCCATGGGTCAAGATGGAGTTTTTGGCACTGGCTTTGTCTCAGGTTCAGCCCCCTGACCAGTCTGCAGCCAGTCTCTGTGCGGTTACCCTAGAAACAATCACCTACTAGTCCAAGTGGAGCAAGCCCATTTTAACTCCAGCACCAGCTTTCTTCACAAGCAGAGGGGCTTTTTGCAGCCTGCTGCCCTTAAGTGTGATGCTAGCAGCTCTAGAAACGCAACAGAGGCAGCCTCAGCTTATGCCTGGCCTGCACTGCTGTCAGGGAGAACCTGCCTGAAATAGCAGAGCTGAGCTCTGTGCAGCTGCGGCCTTGGGCTGGATGTGCAAACAGGGCAGGAGCAAAGGGAGTGCAGGACAGTTTGTAACAGCTCTGAGGGGTCTCTGTGCAGGATTGCCACATACTTGCACCTGCCTCAGCACTTTGTGCCAAGCACAACAGCCACAACAAGGACACAGGATGGGGAAGTGGGATGGAAAGTGAACTGAAGCACCAACTGCCCCAAGCTCCATACAGGGCTATGGAAGTGCCACCAAGAGTTAGAATGTGACCACAACTCTCCACTGCCATCAGAGAGCACAGCTGTCCTGTGGGCTCTGCAACCCAAATTTTGCCTACAGGGCAGAAACATCATTAATAGGTTGAGCAAGCTCAGCTGCTGCTTTGGGGAAATGGGTGTGATCCGTCATAGAGAATCTTTTAACTTCCTCTTCCTAGAAAATTCATGATCAACAGGAAATCCAAGCTTTGCATGATACTTCAGAAATTCTCTTCCAGGAAGATGTCAGAACCAAATTAATTATCTGCCAACCACAGACGTATATAAGCTTTCCACAAGGAGTGGCTTTATTAAAAAAATAAAGTATGACTAGATAATGTTTCCACTGTTGCCCATCAGGCACAGAGACGCAGCTGTATGTTTTTACAGAAGCTATGGGGGAAGAATAGGCTTTGCTGGCCTTCCGGAATTCAGGCACAGCAATTAGTTCATGTGTGCATCTCTCTGTTCACACACAAAACTTTTGGCATGGATGACAAGTTTCAACTAGAGCCTTTGTGGTTAACAAAACCTCATTTGCTTCTATGGAAAACTATGTCTCCAGGCAGAGCTATTAGTTTAATATAAGATCATTAGATGCGTTTGGGTTTTTTTTCCCCCTCCAGCTGGTCCTTTACCACACAGGCTCTCTTTTACTAATCCATTTGGTTGTGGGTAGCCAGGACTAAGTGCCATGCCAAAATTTATGAAGTGCAGTCCAGCCAAGCAATTCTTCATTCTCAATGCGTTGTCTCCTGTCCATTACTTCAGCTCTTGGCAGTAATTTCTGATGTGCAAACATTCCTTTAGGGGACTTGTTCACATAAGCTGCAGTATGTCACTCTTTCTGGAAGCCTTCAAGCAGCTCATTATGATCAGGTGGTCGTGTTTTCCTAGGACAAACAAGTCTGTTCAGACTTTGTCCTGTGGAATTTCAGGTTGTTTGTACTGTAATCAGAGGTCCTGTCTGCTGGACATTTCTGTCCTCATAGCAGCTTCTGGCCACACCTAACTCCATCCCTAATTACAGCCTGACTAGAAGTCTGAAGAAGAACTGAAGAAGTCAACCCTCCTTGTTACCCTTCATAACTCCCTTCTACAATTTTTTGACCTTACAAGAAAGGCTAGCATTAGTGTTTGAAAATATCCAGGTAAACGTGAGTATTCGTTATAGCACATTTCAGGTCATTTTATCCCCGACTGTTTTTGTCTCTCTTATCTCACAAGCCTGGCAGGCACACTCTCTTCACATTCATGTGTTAGGACAAAGCAACAACAAATCACTCAGTCGTGGGTCAGCAAGTGGAACACTTGCAATTGCTGTACAACACTGATGATACTTTCCCTAGGACATACTACTGAAAACAGAGACTAGATCTTTAAATAAATCCCAGTGCTTATACACCAACACCTCTAATTACATGGCATAAGCTCAGAGGTTTCTTCAAATATTGAACCTAGAATAATAGGTAAATTCATAGCTAAATCCAGGTGTTTTAAATATCTGTTGCTTAGATCTTTAACTACCTTTTACTTCCTCTCTTCTTGACAAAGGACATTACTGATTCAGAACAAAATGCTTTACCCTTGATCGTTTGGTTTGCACCCCTCTCCCCCCATTCATAAAGTACAGTGCTAGGGCTACTTCGAGCAAGACCTTTCAACAGCTGATGCATTTCTGTGGTCTCACAAAAGCGCTAAACAGCATTGGTCTCAGATCTCTTTGTCCGTGACAGACTACATTTCAAGGCATACAGTGTGCTTTAAAAAGTTAATTTCTGCTCTGTCTGACAGGCAGGCAACAAGATGTTTGTGATGCTTTAATGTTTTGTAAGTCAAGAGTGTTTGAATCTGTCCGTCCCCACCTCCTTTTCAGTCTACACTTGTTAAACATCCATTTTGCTTCACTAGCTGCCGTTAATTCTGTGCCCATTTAATCCCAAATGCTCTCCTGTGACTTCAGACTTCTTTATCTGTATCACCTCTCTTCCAAACCACTCCGAAGCAGTTCACCCCAGTATGGCTGGTGGAGGCTTGACTGAGTTTTGTGAGTCTGACTTAACCAAATTCCTCACATGTGCTAACCTAGAATAAGAATTTCACTACAGCAGGCTACTATAAACTCATAATGCCTCTCAACAACAGTTTCAAGCAGATGTAGTAAGTATACCATTTTTAAACAATTGTTTATTTTTCTTTGTTTTTCAAAAAAAATTGTAGCTTTTTGGTTTTTTGTTCCCTCAGGCTCTTGGGCTTATCCTATACACAACACGTCCATCAGTCCTCATGTCTGAATACACAGAGCGCTAGGATCAGGACACCACTTTTGTTTTAGCAGCCTCAGAGGCTTTCAAGGGCAGGACAGGCTAGACAGAGGTGTGACAGGTCCTCCCTTCTGAGTGGCACTTAGCAACTGGGCATAAGTACACCTGCAGCAATTCAGGACCAGAAGATGATTTTTCCCTCTACAGCTAATGTTGTGCCAGCCAGTAGGTAGCTTCCACACTCTGCTATGCTTAAGTCACAGTGTGTGGGGTCTTTGGCAAAGCAGGGAGTGCACTTGTACCATGCATAAATCAAGAATATGTAGGAGAAGGAAAAAGAGGGTCTCTGCTGTGCAGCGTTCATGAAGAAGAGCGGTAGAGCCAAAGCTATCTGGAAGCATTAGAAAACCCAACACATACTAGTGCATTTAGGGGTCCTAAGCAGAACAGCACTGGAATGTCACTCTTTTTGTTAATACTAGCCTTCACTGTGTGTCAAGGCCAAGTCTAGCTCAAGGAATGTTCAGTCCACTCCAACCTGCTGCCAGATAGTTCCATTTAAGACTCATTAGTCTGAACAGCCACATCATGCAAGAGAGAAGCCTCTTTCTCCTGTCACCAAGCTATATACTATTATTCATCCCTGGTGTTAGCTCAATAAATCAGAGGGCAGTGGGAAGGGACATGCAGGTTGGCAAAGCTGTATAACTTATACCAGCTGCCTTAACAGGGGAGCCAACAAGCCTGCAGGTGAATGACACTGAAGACTTCTGAAAGATGCAGGAAAATAAATAGATTTCTGCCAGTCAGCTGGACTGGGCCAAAAAGGGGAAGCAATACTAGAACTTCCCTACTACCCTGCACATCCAAACTTCCCTGAACAGGAAGCCTGGGGGGAGGACAGACCCCACCACCCTATGGATGCATGTGCATTGAAGCCAAGGAAGTCTGCTTTCTCAATTTTTGAGGAGTTGTATGTGTCACTTATCTCCTTTCACTGAGTACACATCAGGAAGATCTGTTCCATTCTACACTCCTACACTCCTATAGTGCTCACAGTCAGAGAAGTCTTTACTCATCCTTGTTTATTTATTAGAAAATCCCTACAGGTCTAGGCATTTAAAATGAAGCATTAGTTACATGGAATACGTGCCCTCAAAGTCCAGAAGTTGCTGGATATGCTGCAAAGGTGGATTGGGGCCAGCAGTGACCCAGTGACCTCTGCAGGAGATGCTGGTATGGCTGTGAGACACTAGCAGGGCAGTAGCAATCATGATCCAACTTTCTCAACATAATTAGCAGGATAGAGTCCAACTTGGCCAGTGAAAAGCCGGCCCTTGCACCAGCCCTGCTCATCTTCCTCACTAATCTTCATTAGTTCTTCACCTAAAAGCAAAAACAGTCATTAGGAAGCAGCCTTGAGAAAGGTAGCATGGCCTTTTTCCCTGCCTCAGAAGAGCTGATAAAAAGCAAAACCTATTGGTCTGAATCACCACACTTTTCTCCCCTTATCATATTCTGTATCACACTGCACAGTTTCAAGCCACAGTTACTGACTTCTTCAGTATCTATTTTCAGCACCAGCCCCTAGGCCAAGGAACTTAAGAGACAGACCTTCACTTCTGCTGTTCAACATCAGAAATATTTTTGTGCCCCGTATTTCTGCCTGCTTTCCTCCCCCCTAGAGAAGCATGCTTAAAGCCAGACAGATCAGAACAAATCTCAGAGATTTCTTTCTTAATGGCTCCTCTGTAGCAAGGTGGGAAGGAAATGTAAGAGGCTGCTAAGCTCTGGCTGTTAGGACCCAAAATGACTGCTCCATGACAGGAGTGTCTGGTTTGGCCAGCAAGGCATAGAATCAACTCATTTCTCAGACTATGACCAGGAAAGGCTTTTAACATTTCCACATCTACTTTGGGAAAAGGGCAGAAAGGTCCCCTTCTCCACCAGTACAAGGTCATACTTCTGCCAGAGAGGGAGGTCTGACTGCATCAATAGGCACATCCCACACTGGCAGAGGCTCAGAAAAGAACATCATCTGCTGTTAAGCTTAAGCCCTACTGGTGCATGCTGCTCAGAGCAGATTCAAAAAAGGGGATGACTAAAGCTAGCCAGTCATGCCTCATTACAGCTGCTGAGTGGAAAGAGAGAGCAAAGAGTCAAGTTCTAGAGCATGCATATTGTAAGATATTTTAAAGCAACAAGTTAAGTGTTAGGAAGTTTACCAGTATGGTAATGCTGCAGCATAGATACCGGCCTCAGGCACAAGCCCCTGCTACTGAAGGACTTTACTGCCTTTTAAAAACAGTTGTATTTTGAACATGTATAGCACAGAGATACCATGTAAGACACAAAACAGGCAAGATAAGATACACTCTCAAGATCCAGATGTCCTCTTGGAGCTGGAGAAGATGTCACATGCAAACTAAATTTAACTGGAGGAAGAAAAGGGGAAAGGTCTGTTTGCTCCAGCATTCTCTCTCACTCAATCCTCTGTTGTGAGCCAGGATCTCCACTCTCAAGGTACCCATTTTATGCAACAGTTTGCATAGCTTTTTTTGGTCAGCTGAACTCTGCTTTCAGTAGTACACGTCAGTCAGCTGAGCGTTCTCCCAAAACATTTATCTCCTGGTTACTTCAAAGGACAATCCAGACCACCTATATAATTTTTATATCAATGGCACAAGGGAGGAACATTTAATAAAGTCTCAAGATACAATGCAGAATAAATGCCTTAAGAGGAGGCAGGAAGGATCTGTTTTACCACTTGGGGTCTGCTCACCCTACCCTTTGACCAAGGCCTAGGCAGTCTCTTTCTATGTGGCCTCACTGTCCCTTAGTCTAGAACAAGTTGGACTTCCCAGTGTATCATCCACTTCAAAGAGGCTGGCAATGGGTCAGGCCAGGGGAAGAAGAATAAGTATCAGTTTTTCAAGGGGACATCCAGTTCTTAAAGAGTGTTTCCATCATTCAGTCAGCCTGAGTGAGGACAACAAAAGGTTAGTAAGAGATTAGTGCTTCTGTACCTGCTTTAAAGCTCAGCTCATCAGCCTCCTGTCCTGTGTAATCATACAGTGCTCGTACCCGTACACCTGGTACCTTTATGTCCTCCTCATGCCCATTGGCATCCAGGCACTTCTTGGGAGTGTCCTCATCTGACCACTCCGAAATGTCTTCCTTCCCTCCGCTTTGTATGTGGAGGGAGAGAGGGGACAAGACGGTTGTTAGTAGACTCATCTCTCACCCACCTCCTCCTGAATCATGCGCCACCCTCACTCCCCTTGAGACTGCTATGCTATAGAACAAGGTGCAAGAGGCCCAACAGCCAAGTGAGGGTGAACAGGGAGGAGAGATCCCCGGAGATACTAGATATGGTTGCAAGCATCCCAGCATTAGATCCCTGAGGGCCAGGAGGGTAACTCTTTCTCAAAGTATTTTCACACATGCACACTCTTCATGACCTTATCCTACTCTAGCAGACCCTCTCACACAAGGAAGGCCAGTCCTAACTGGAGAGCCAAGCTATGTCTAGAGTTATTCCAGCCAAGAATAAGACAGATGGGAAAAGCCATGTCTCACATCCCAAAGAGATGTCTGGAATGCTGTTTTCCAAGTCCGGAATAAGAGCAGAGGGGAAGAGCAGCAGAGGACAGGTACCTAGAACCCAAAAGCCCCTGAAGTGGCTATGTTCTGTACTAACTTAATGTGGGTGGGTGCCCTCAGGCTGTCATAGAAGAGGCTGTTCTGCTCCTCTTGGTAAGAAAACCTGTAGATTGGCAAATAGGGGCCCTGAATCCAATAGACTGTGAAATACAGTAGTGGTCTTTTCGTTTCCGCCCAGTTCATTTAGGCTAGAGTTCACCTTTTCAAGCAGGATGCTACTAGAACTGTAAGACATTAGTCTCTTCAGCCTCTCCCTATTTTCCAGCTTGCTTCCTGGCAAGGGAAGCAGCTACACCCAGGCTTGTGAGGTAGTACTCAGCACCATGCCAGGGGAAAAATAATTTAAAAAAATCTGGTGCCTGCATTTAGGAAACAGGACAGCTAACTGGCAAAGCTGTCAGTTCCCAACTCTCGTCACCCTGTCTGGGAAGAAGAATTGGGGAAATGCATGCCAGAATCTCAGACAGCATTAGTCTGACCAGGCCAAATCTTATCACTAGAAGGATTTTTACAAAGGCAGGCACCTTGTGAGGCAGTATGTACTAAAAAAATAAAATAATAAAAAGCAGCTACTCTAAGCCCCCTTATCTACCCTGTCTCTTCCAGAGTGGCATGGACAAGGCCATGGGCAAGAGACAGGAAGTTAAGGAAAAGATCGCTCCTATCAATCCAACTCATTCATGACCCTAGGCAGGACTGTACTTTTCCTAACCTGATCATTCATGACCCTAGGCAGGACTGTACTTTTCCTAACCTGATGTATCCCAGACTTCAGCCCTTACCTTCGCCTTGTCTGCAGAGGGGTCTGTGAGACAACACCATCCCGTGTAGGCAAAATGCTCGTCAGTGTGACATCGTCAGCTATCTTGCCACTCTTCTCCTTCTTGGTGATTGCCCGCTGTGTTTCAAGGGACCATTCCTGTTCAGGGGAAAGCAGTAACACCATCAAGCCACTTAGATACAAAAGCTCTGTGCATCTTTTCTGACTAATACAGAAGGACAGAACACCAGGTCATACTTCAGTTGTGGCTGGGCTGGTCAGCCAAATGGCCTTGCTGGCACAGCAGGCTCACTCCTGTTGAATCCTAAGGTGCAACAAGAGGGGCTGTGCAAAAATTGTAACAGGAACTTGTCCCAAGGCCCTCAGCACCAGCTCCTGTTCTTTGACCTTGCAGCTGGATGGCTGGAGTATTTGCAGTTTGGCAGGGTTGCACGTGTCCCTTTGGGCACCAGAGAGCTTGCAAGAGCCTAACATCCTAAGCCCACCAAGCAAAGACATGGTCTTTCCAACACAAGACTAGCAATCCACCAGTTTCAGTAAAGCAGCTAAACGTTTGGAAATAGTAATGATAAACTCTGGAATGCTACATCACCTCAAACTGAGGCCAATTCATCGCCATGCCTGGTCCATGAGTGTTGCGCCACCACTTCAGATCCTCCTGGTTGTCTGCAGCCATGATGACTTGGTAGAGATCTCGATACAACGCATGAAAGCTATGACCAGGAACAGACAGAATCACCAGTAACCAAGTCCCTCAGCAGTTTCCCAAAAGCCAGGCAGGAAGGAAATGCACAAATACAAAGCATCTGAAGTCCCACAGGATTAAGGATGCTAGAGCAGCACCTGGTTCAGCTCTAGGAAAACAGAGCCACCCTTACAGAAGGGTCAGCCTGGCAAACAGGACAGGCTTGTTTGGCATGGCAGTGGCTAACATCTGCTAGCTCTCAGCACAGCTCATCAAGTGAGCGTTGAAAGAGCCTGGCACATTCTTACACAGACAGGGAGGTGGCTCAGATTTTTTACCTCCACCTTAGAAGTATAGGACCACAGAAGTTTTTTGGCTGCACCTATTTCCCCGGTGTAGCCTCTACTTAAGGGCAACTTTTGGGCTTACAGTTATCATTATCTCACAAAAGCTCTCTTGACTCAGGGTGTATGGGTGTAATAGTTATAGATACTAGAAGGCAACAGAGCTGCATTCCTCAGACTGGGATTACATGTAGCAACATGGAAGCATTTCCTAGAACAGAAACACATCCACAGAACAGTACTGGACAGTAGTGGAAAAGGAAGGGTTCAGAGTCAGAAAGAATCCTCTCTGGGGAGCCTGACACTGTCCAAGATCAGAGACACCAGCACTGGTCAGTCTAAAGGGACAAATGCCAGTTCTAAGACACACTTGGAAGGGGATGGAGCAAGACCTGGCAGATGCAAGCAGGCAGCTCCCTTTCACAGACACCAGAACTGGCACCCCTCACCAGAGCCCAGGGCACCCGAGGCTGGCAGAATTCCCTCCTGTGTCAGGGCTGATACCTTTCACTGGTGGAGAGGTTAAGATGCTGGTGCAGATTCAGGAACATCTCCTTAAAGAAGCACAATCGCTTGCGTTCTGCTTCCTGACAGCCCTCAAACACTTGCTCCATGTCCTCCATGTAGCGGGGATTGTAGCGGTTCAGCTCTTCCAGCATCTTCTCATATTGATCCTTGCACTGTATCAACCCAGGAGAACAGCAGTGGTGAGGTGTGTTGCCTTAATGTCAAACCAGTGACACTTGCCCTGCTCTGGCTTGGGACTGACAAGTTTTTTTTTCCCCCTACACTGCTGAACAAATACACCACAAAAAGAAGAAATCCCACAGCTGGTGTCCCAGTCCGTTGCTCTTGTAATATTCTTGAAAATTCCTTGTTCTTCCTTGCCACTGTCTTCCACAGAGGACCTTCCACACTTCCACTCTTGTGGGCAAGCAAACCAGCCACTTTTGGTAGCCAAGTCTTCAGCTCTGTAGTTCCCACCCGCTGCACCAAATCCCCTACCTTTTTTTTATTTATTAATTCATAAGTAAATTAGATCTTACCCAACACCAAAGATAGAGAGACCTTAGTCTTAAGTTACTGAAGTCTCAGTCTAACTTCCTAACACGTCAGACAATGGGATCTCACACCTTACAGGCTTCAGCAGGAGCCATTTCACTGAGTGACATTACAACCAGTGCTTTTTCCTTGAGAGGAATGTCCTTGTGACCCACAGCCATATAACACACACTCACCTTCTCAGCCTCCTGAGTGCACTTCTCTACACGCTCCTGCAACTTGCGTAGCTGTTCCTGTGAGACAGACGAGTCTGCCTTGGCATGGTTCTCCCTCGTATGGGCTGTTTTCTCCTCCTTCCGGGCTGCATGATAATTTTTCTTAGAAGTCTCCACCTGTAGGAGGAAGATGGAAAGAAAGCCATGATCCTGACCACATTGATCTCCACTACTCAGAGAGGGCATGTTAACATTTGTTACAGTCAGCAGCAATTGTTTCAGGTCAACCTAACAAGAATGCCAATTTTGCATTTAGTAAACCATGCTCCAAAGGGAAGAGATACCTCTGAATGATGTCTTTTTCAGTGCTCACCTGCTGTGCAGGAATACAGAGCCTGTTACCAGAGCTTTCCCACATGGGAAGGAAACTACAAAACCACAAAGAACAAGAGACCATCAAGACATCCCTCCCTCTCTGACATTCTCTGCTACTGTGGCTAAATCCAGTTTGCGCAGTGGCTCTCGCAATCAGGCAGCCAGCTCAACTGCCCTTATCCCTCCTTCCCTATTCACACTTTGCTTACGTCTTTCATCTTCTTCACCCAGGGTTTCTGGGCCTTGCGGAACCCATCCTCTGCCTCCTTTGTCTCCTTGAAGCCTCCAATCATCTGCTTGTGGTAGGCCTCTTTCTGCCAGGCCTTGATCTTATCCGAGTCTTCACCAGCCAGGTGGTTCCGGACAGCTAAGTGAATTTCACTCAGTTTGTCTGCAGCTGTCAGAAAGGCATGCCAGGCTTTCTCCAGAGTACCATACTGTGGACCTGCAGGAACAAGCACCAGAAAGGCTCTTACACCTCCTGCCCACAGAAGGGAATTCTTTTCCTCCTACGCACATCAGTATGGAGTTACTTCCGTAACTCTCCCCCATCACACAAGTCAGCACTGAATGCTCTCCACACAGTACCAACAAGCAGTATCTAGACTGGCTTTTACAGCTGGCTGGACGAGCATTTCTTTTGGGCAGGCTTAGCTGTCCCAGATGGTGACTGCTAGGAGAAGGTTTCTGCAGAAAATTCTCTTCACAGATCTGGCCTGAGCTTCAGGACAGATAGCAACACTAGTTTGTGACTGAGGCTAAGCTTCTGCTTCACGGACCAGTAGGTCCTTTGGGGCATCTGTCTCGCTGTTTCCCATTACTTTGTGTGATGCTATCAGTTTGAGCCCACTGTCACGAAATCACAGCATTAGTAGTTACTCTCCGACTGGAGGAGGAGAGACACCCAAGCTGTCCTTAAAAGGGGAGGTCTGCAGCTTAATTTAAGACTTGGACTGCCCAAGGACTTGCAAAACTAAACAAATAGATTATCTTTTTCTAACACCTGATAATGCAGAGAACACCTCTCTAAGTGAATCAGAGGACTGGCTACAGAAGCGCACACACACACAAAAAGAAAAAAGACACCCAAGAAAGTCACCTCATTCCTGGAGAAGCCTGTCCCGCAAGGAAACAGTGTCACCTCAGTAAGAGACAGCACTCAAGGAAGAGAGTGCAATGATTGCTGCCAACTTTACCTTTTTCCACATTGGTCCTCCATTTACGGGACCACTCTGTTAGCTGCTGAGCATAGTTCTTCTCTATCTTGGCTCGCTCCTGGAAGCAGGAGATTAAGTCATTGCAGAGCCGGTACCCATCATCCACACGCTTCACTGTCCGCCTGTAGTTTCCAGCCTGAAATTTTACACAACATCATCCTTTACACTGTACTGATTTTCATGTTCCTTCAGAACAGACAGCAGCAGGTCAATCATTGCATGGGGAGGGAGCACAGGCCCTTCTGAAGCCAGCTCTGGCACTCTCTCAGGCAGGCACAGCAGTGGAGGGAAGAAGCTGAGATGCTTTGCTTGCCTCTCACAGCTCAGATCAGTGTCAGCTGAACAAGGAGCTCTCATTCCACAGCATCTGTGGAGGGAAGGGTCACCTCCTCCCTGCAGTAACACACAGCGTGTTACTGAGCCTCCCCACAGTTCCTCCCTTCCACTCCAAGAGCAACATGTCACCCAGGAACCTGAAACTCAACCCCCTAATTCCACTGGTGGGAGGGAAGAAGACATTCCTACCTCCCTCAGACTCCAATTATCCTTCCTTACCTCCCAGAAACTGCCCCCAGGAGCCTCCCCGCCAGCATCATCTTCTGATGACATCACCCCCGTTTTCTTGCAGCAGAGAATTTTTGCAGATTTCAGTTAAGCTGAGAAGAGAGAAAAGTGATTTCTAACATAGCACTGGATGAGCCTTTGCAGAGAGCACAGTTCTCCATGACTTCTGGAGCTGGAGAAGCCCAACTTAGTTCCCTGCAAGCAAGTACTGGCATCACTGCACCTCCAGCAGCAGATGCCTAGATCCAGGAGGGATGCCCAGGACTGAACCTTCCTCCTCCCACCCTGCAGATAAATGGCCTCCTAGGCAGGCCAGTAGCACATTTGGAAAGGATGTTGTAGAAGACAATCTTGCCAAACCTCAGCTGTACAAATAGTGAATCCAACACCCTTCAGCAGCACCAAACATGTCTGCAGATTCCTGTCTTAACCAAGGTCCTCAAGAGGGTAGCAAAAGCTACATAAACTAAGGTAGCTAAAGCTATTTGAAGTTTGCCTTGAAAGACCTTCAAATAAGTCTTCTGTCAATGGAGATGACTCCAGCTTCCCAGTATGACTCAGGATTATGGGATTACAACAACTGGCTGGAGAAAACAAGACTGAGCAGTCAGCAGGCAGGCATGTCTTGAATGGGGAGGAGCACTATAAACTGCCCACCAACTGAGCTGGGCTTGAGGAGAACTACAGAAACATGCTGGGGCATACCCAGCCAAATGGCACTGCACCACACACACCAGTTACCTAGCAGCACTGCTTTCTTAGAAACATCCCAGTAGAGCTGGTGTTTTCATTACACTCAACTCTCTCACTGCATTAGGCTCAAAATCTAGGCTACAAGGTAAAAGGTTCATCTCATCCTCTGTTGTCTCAGAACTTTTGCCCATTCTCCTGTGCTAGTCTGTGCTGCCAGTTTGTGACATGGTGCAACACTATGAATTCCTTGGGGAGAGGTTCAGCATTACTCTTGTGCAGGAATGATAGAGGGAGTAATGGAAAAAGGCCCAAGCCCAGTCACTCGCACACAAACCCACTCCATTCTAGGCAAGCCTGGGTTAATGCAGCATGGATGTCCTTCGCTGCCACTTCTCCTCTTGCACATTCCTAGTTATAAAAAGCTTCCCTCACACCCCAGAGAGATATCTGCTCATTCTGCCAGCCCACAGAGCACACAGCAGAGATGAAGATCGAGTCCACATCTCCCACCTCCTGTAAATCCTTCTCCATGGCATGAGCCATGCCGTGAAGCACCCCAACACAGACTGTAGGAATTTCCTACACTTCTTCTGGAAACAGTTTGGCTCTGTTTCCCAGTCTCATCCCATGCAGAATGTCAGAAGTACATTAATACTGTTCCTCTCGGTTTCTCCGGAAGGCTGAAAGTGCTGAACTCCAGTCACTGAAGCAAGTTGTTAAATGGGACGTGACACTCAGGTGCATGAACCTTGAAACCTGAAGAATACCTCCACCCATGCCACCAGCTGTCCCTGTCCTCCCTCCCCACCATTTGTCAGCAGGCTGCAAAGCTATTTTACATGCCTCCAGGGCACGCAACTCTACTCTTATCCCCAGTAACTACATACCTGAAAGCTGAAAGGGAGATGCTGCAGGGGAACAGTGGGCAGCAGGCAAGTATGTCCCAAGCTCTTCAAACTCCGTGAAAAAGACTGGAGGAGACAGAGATGGGCATGGTTAGACACTGCTGCTCCTCTGCAGGGATGCTGCCTGTCCTGATGCATCACAATCCTAGGGGTGTCCCCCTTCTGCCAGCTACTAGGAGGGGCACCCTCTGATATAGCAGCTGCAGCCACTGTGCCTCCTGAGGTGCCACGTTCCGGCACGTAGCAGAGATGCCAAACCCTTCTGTCACAAGATCTAGCCCCAGAGAGAGTTAAAATAGAAACACTGGGGCGGCATGACAGTACTGTTCGGGAAAGGTAGCATCACAACAGCTGAGCAAAGGGAACAGCTTGGGCCAGAAAGGCCTAAAATAAACACACTGCCCAGGCACCGTACATGGGGCCTGGTCCCCCCTCACTGTACACAAGTGTCAAGTTTGGCAAAACCCACTGCCTCCTCCATACACTGCTGCACGTACTTTTACACATAGCTGGCTTTGGGAGAAAATGGGAAGGACACACACATACACTTTCTGCAGTCCCTTTTTACTAAAGATGAAGGGGATTTATATACAAGACAAAGGACTTGATAACTCTACACTTAAATAAAAAGAGAACCTCGCAAGAATGCATATTCTGGTCTAGAAGCCTAGAGTCCTTTCAGTAGCAGAGCACCTAGCACTGCCCTGGTAGGATGTGGCTCTCTACCAGAAGAGCTTTCTTGTCCCTTGGTTCTGTAAACTGTCCGCATCACAGGAAAAGATGAGGAAGGAAAGAAAAGTGGACTGGGTTATTGCAAACAGACTAGGGACCTTTGGTGAGGAAGGGGTAGGAGGGAAGAGTTGGGACACTTTTGCACGATCCAGGTCACTGGATAAAAGGTTACAGCTCATTATAAACCTTCTAAGACTTCCCAGTGGTCCCCAGTAAAACCAGACTACACATTCCTGAAATTGCTAAGATTAAAAAAAGCTTCATGAACAGTTAAGTATACTTGAAACTGCCCAGGACCCTTTCTTTTTCCTGATGAGACATAGATCAATTAGGTATGACACATGAAGGCTGTATCACTTTTTCCACACCACACCCTGATCCCCACTTTATCAGGAAGCAATGAATCACAGACATGCCTTCCATCTCTGGTTTCCAATTCAGGCTTACTACACAGTGCTAGAATTTGGGGGTAAACGTGGAAAGCTGTTGTGTGTCAGAGTGTGCTTGTTCATTTGAGGGACAGTCAAGCAAAACCCAAACATACAAAAAACCCTCATGAATCCATTATTTTTGCAGTTTGCACATTAGAATGATTCATACCTACTTATTTTCTCAGGAGTTACAAACCCAAATAACTGGATTTACTATCAGTAAGATCAACAGGCTCTGAAACATAATAGCAGCTGTCCTGGATCAGACTAAGGGTTCTCATAGCCTCTGCAGACAGCAGCCAAAAGCAGGTACCTTCACTTGCTCTGAGAACAGAGCAAGCATACGTGATGCCTCCCTGCATGATCTCCAAGCCTCTAACCATTTGTTAACAGGAATTTCCTGAGCTGGTTGTGGCACCTATTAGTAACACTCAATGGATTTCTCTTCCACTAATTTCTGCAACCTGCTTTTGAACCCACACAAGTTTTCAGCATCCACAATATCATGTGGCAAAGTATCCCACAGCTTAAGGCTATACTACAGTCATCAGCACAGAGCTAGGTGGGAGAATACAGTAAAGTAGTATAATATTTCTACAATCTAATCTCCATGACCTGAGTAGCAGCCAGTCAAGTATGTATTTCCACAGCAGTTCTATAGACTTCAGAGAAGTCCAGAAAAATCCAGCCTGGAAGAAGCAAAAAGGTCAAAGAAAAAGGAGGACCTTTTTCTGCCAGGCTTTTTCTGGACTTCACCTACTCCATGAGCCCATGTCAGTCAGCAGATCAAATTGGATCTGCATACAGACATAGGGAAGGTACTTAGTACTGCACACAAGGGCTGAAGAACAGCTGCTGCTGTCACCCTGAGCCCTAGAAGAGCAAATAGATTGCCAGTCCATCCCTTCATGCCTAGTTATTCCTGAAACACTGCAGGTCTTGTGAGCCACCAAGATCTTGAGACCAGGGAAAACCTGAATTTGCCAGGAAAAGTAAACATGTAACTTACACATCCCAAAGCCCAGAGGTTGTTGTACAGCAAAGTAGAAATGACAGGGCTACCATGTGGACAGCCTGATATAACAAGAGCCACCACGTGATTCAGGAGGGCTGGCAGAGCCTGTACAGTATAAGCAATATAGCTGGAGTTATATTGGGTCAACTAGAGTTATATGTGGGTCAGCTCCACATACAAGACTCCTGATGCCACTTCCACCTCTGCTAAGAGGAAGCTATCTAGCAAATTATATTTGCAGGGCAAAGGAATGTTTACCCCTACCTTCCTGCCTTCCTTTTTCAGCTCTCACAGTTAAGAACTACTTGAGACCTCACTGCAGCTCCTGCAAGACAAGCTCTCTGAAGACAGAGGTAGACAGTGACTACATCTCTATTCACTTCACACGTCCACAGGATTATGGAGGAGGGCATCACAGACACCACTACAACCAGCAACATCAGGTAGATGAACTGAACTATGCATATCAGATTTCTGCAGAGCTACAATGCTTTCTGCTAGTAGCATTAGAAAAGGTACTCTCCTCCTTCCCCCAAATACCTGCTCTCACTTATGACCACCACAGTTATTAGGTCACACCTGCTATCAACTCCCTATTAAGTTACCAAAAAATGGCTCTTGGTCTTTAGCTGCAGAAAGGTAGAATGGCTTATGACTGCCCCACTGGTACTAAGCTCCACTCTGGGAAATGCCAAAGGGCTTGTCACGGCAGAGCTGTTTCCACCTTTAACCATGTTGTTAATCTCACCCCTGCTCCAGTCAGTCACACATCTTTGACCACAGATCCCTGCCCTCAGACCAAGGTGTCAGGCTAAAACCTTCCAAAACATGTGTGAATCTGGCAACACACTACAAAGTATGCCTTTTTGTTTCACATTTGCACAACGCGAGCACAACAAGGTCCTGATCCACAAATAGAACTTCTAGACCCAATAGTAATAATCACTCTTCCCTACTTCAGAAACCTTTCCCTAAGGCAGATAAACCAAAGAGATCCTCTTCCCTCTACACCACACTCCAGTACTTCCAGCCTCCAAATACCCAAGGCATCACTTCTATGCATTGCTCAACTGCCTCCTGAGACTCCTTGTAAGCAACTGTTTTCCCAAGTTTTCCAAGAACAAGCATCTGAACTCTAAAAATGCTTAAAGGGCTGGTGCATGGAGCCCTGCAGGAATTCATCCACAGAAACAGAGCTTGTACACTGCGCCAGGCAATGCCTTCTGCCCAACTCCTCTCCCCTTTCCCAAGTGCAACAGCAAGTGCTGGATGCAGACACATGTAGGAACAAGTTGACATATTTACCTAGTAATAGTAACTGAGGCTTTAGTGGAGGTACATTTTTATTATGGACCAATTTCTATATAGGTGTTAAAGCCAAGTTAAGCAAGAGTTTTAGTCAAGAACGGGCTGCTACTCAGTTCCACCTCAAGACAACAACTAACACCACAAGGCAGCAATGTGAGATTTCTGCAGCCAATTTGCCTGATTCCCAGAGTCACTCTTCTGTATAGCAGGCAGTGGTGAAGGTATTATTTTCACTGCAGGGCACTTCTGGTGTAGGTTGCAGATAATCATTTCAATCTGAACAATCCAAATACACAAAAGGATGGCAGCCCCCCTCCCCTTACAGAACAACAGACATGAAAACTTTTTTTTTTCCCCTCTCCTGTTAACTTGTTGTCAGAATGGAACCAGACAGCTGGAGCCAGGAGGTTCCACATGACTCCAGCAGTGTCATGAACTGGATTGCTGCTGGTACAGTGGTGCTAGGAAGGTCCCTGATGGAGAGAATGAAATGGGATATGGGACAGGGTGTCCTTTCCAGCCTCACCATCTCTGGAGGTGCACATCCAATAGGTCTGAACCAGTGACTGTAATGATGCCCAGTAAACATGCTCTCCACTGCTATTATATAGGAGGACTGATATTTAAGGTGTACTCACCTTTCTGAAGAAGGGCCAGTTCTTCGCTACAGCTAGAGAGGATGCCAAGTAACATGAAGATCCTCCAAAACTTCCCTTAGAGATACTTATCTTATTGCTGTGGTCACACCCTCGGTAGAGTCACCTGACTGGGAAAGGGACTAAGCCAGTGTTTCCCAGCCGCTCCCTAAGGACTGAAGGCTGCCAGGGCCACCCAATGCAGTTTCAAGCAAGATTTCAGCAGATTTCTCCAGCCGGGGAGAGGTCAGAGACATCAGGCAGAACAGTAACTACACACAAAGGTCACTTCAGCTACGTGCAAGCCTGTAAGAGAGGCCTGTCTCCCAGACAATGATTCTCTAGAGATCATGTGGCCATCCACTAGCAAAATTCTCCATGATTATACCAAAGTACTAAAATGCAGACAAGATCCTGTTCCACTTAAAGGGCTGACCTCCTGAGTCTACATGCTGCTTCATTACTCATTTCAGACCACAGCATCTTTATATTGGTCTTTTCCACATTCAGACCAAACTAACATAGTGAAGACAGACATCTATCCCCCTATGCATTACCCCAAGGTGTTTTCAAAATGTTCATTCAGAACGAAATACTTTCCACATTTATTAGCTATTCCCTGTCAGGTTCTCAGAGGCCAAGGTTACAGGACAGGCTTCTACCAACACATTGCTGCTGATCTAAGGGTTAAAACATCTGACTGACACAGCTTTACCAGGCAGAATTGTTTCACCAAGAACAGGAAAAATTCTGCTTTCTTTTCTAGTATGATGTAGGAGATTTTCAGTATTGCAGGAACACAGATCTATCCTGATTAACTCAACAATATGAAACTGTTAATGAAGGAATGTATTGGACTATCAAGGTCTGTGTTATTTTTTCCCCAGTTGTTCTTCCTATTAAAAAATTGATTAGCATTTCAAACCTACAGAGTTAAAAGAGGAAGGAAATCAGTGCTGGACCATGGGGTACTATACTCTAACAGGGGAACAGGCCGTGTTCATTTGGTATGTTCAAGATGGTTGCTGGAATAATCTTGACATGTATGTATGTCTATGTATTTAACAGGCAGCTGCAAATAGGAGCAGTTGTTAGCTGAATAAAAAGACACACATGCAAGCTACCAGGAACAGCACTAGACTAGCCTACTTTCTTAGGCCTGTGAATAACATAGCTCCTGTTCCATACACTAGTCAGCATGCCCACTTCCCAGTTCTCACACTCCCCATCTTACCCCTCTCTCAGGGTGTGATGGGGACACAGGGCAAGGTTTAACCCACGCAGGTGTTGAGAACCTGTAATCTCTACTGTCCCACTCCCTGAGCCTCTTCACTTGCTTGCTTCCATGCTGGGTACTTTCCAGGGTACTTCCTATCCTGCTGCATCAGTCTCTACAAATAAACACCAAGCTTGCCAGCAAATACATGCAATCAGCACTTCCCTTTTAATCAGAAGGGACCCCAAACAACTGGAAGCTATTTCTTCCTAAATCACTGATAAACAGGTGTTTAAAGCACCAGCCAAAGCTATTATACCTCTCCTGAGCAGTCTCAATCTGCACTGAATGCAGAGAGTTTTTCCAGGATTTAACCTACATTTCACCTGGTTGTGTTTTTTCTGCATTCAGTGACTGGCAAGACAAGATCAATAGTCCATCCTGTAACACAGTTGCCTGTAACTTAGTAAAGGTAACTCATTGTAATAGCAGGCTGAGCCAGTCCACCCACTTCCAACCAGGCTTTGAGTAAAGAAGTTTGTTTTGTTCAGATCCTCATGTGAACAGCAGTGATCCAAACAGAACAAAATGCCCCAGCTTCATCCAATCCTGAGCAAAGAAGAGAGAAATAATGGAAGGTGGTGATCAGGGGCATTCCCTGTGGTTGGGAAAAAAAACCAACAAAACAACAAAAAAGCAAACTCCTGTAAGCCCCTATCAACGGAATATTCTTCTGTGATTGAATCACCTTGTAACCCCCAGAGCAGGGATCAAGTTTACTTGAATGCATTAAGTCTTAAGGAAGCAGACTGCAATCAATGCAATCAAACAACCTTTAGAGGAGCCACAAGCCAGTTAGCTCCATTCTAACACTGAGCTTCTGGTGGTTTCTTGCTTCACTAGACTGCACAGTAGTCAGAAGCCTCCAATCAGCCTTCTCGGCCCCCTCCTCCCATTTGGAAGTCACAGTGGTTTTTTTAACCCAGCTGCAGTTCTGCAACTTCTGGCTTCACTTTACCAATAGTTCTCTTTTAAATTAGCTGCCTTTTGAAGGGGGAATGGGAGATAGCTTGGCAAGTATTTTGTCATTCAAACCAACTGTGTGGCAATTATATGGCCAGTGAATTCAAAGTACTGCATTTCTTTATCTCTGGTTGCATCCAAGAGGTTTCTGGTTTTACTTGGTAAAAGCTGATTTGCTAGAAGTGTTTATTATGTGAATACTTTTCTTCCAAATATTCATATTATGCAGAAAAGAACCTGAAATATCATCATCAAGGCATTCCTGAAGTTCATCCAGTTCCCTGCATGGTTCCGAGTCCCAAACAGGCTGAAGAAGGTAGTACATCCAACTTTCTGAAGTAAGAGCTGAATAAGGTAAGATTGAGTGCTAGGACATCTGTTGCAGTAAAGGAGAAGAATGAGGTAAAGCATCACACCCATTGCTTCTGTTCCACATTGTGACCAGTTCCTCCACTTTGATGGCAAGTCTCTTTTTTCACCTTTTGTCATCAGAGCTAGGTTTACTCAATTGCTTCCTCACAGGAAAATCTAAACAACATAAAGAACAACTGCAACTGTAAGGCAGACTTCAGTACCATATGAACTGGCAGGACTATAGACCAGCTTGTACACAGAGTCATTTTGCACAGTCTTTTTATGGGACCAGGCATGTAAGAAAGAAAGCATCTCTTGCTCTGTGGATTGGAGAGAACTTTCAGGAACTTAGATTCCCTTCTGAGCATCTCCTAGTTCGAGAAGAGTTTGGCAGATTCAATCATTTTGTAAGCACTCCCTTAAGTTACTCACATGCCTTTCTGACCTATTTCCCAGAGATACACACAGATAACAAGGTTGAAGCAGGGCAGCTAGTAGGAACCAGCCTGTGCCACAGATACTCATACTTCACACATTCTTCTTGAAGTTCATTATCCTGTATGTCATGGAGCAACTTTTATCTACTTTCATACTATCTGCAAAGAATCTGCTCTTTGGTATCAATAGTGCCTCTTCAAATAAATTTTTGGAACTCAAGCTGAAGCACAGAACTATTAAGTATTTCACATCCCAGGCGTGGGGGGAAGACCCAGAAGACTTCAGGAGAACACAAGCAAAGGGACAGTCAGCCCAAAGGCACACGACAGAATAGATTTTAACTGTTCAGCACCACAGGAATGTCATTTGCTTTCTCAGCCCATTGCCCAAAGCAATGATCTCAGTTTCTGATCCTCAGGACTCAACCTGACACACAAGGAAAGAACACTGGGAGGCTTTTTAGAAAACAAAAGCACAAACAGAGCAACCCAGTGGGCTTTATTTCCCCCCTAATGGCTTCCTGAAGCAGCTCCTATCCCACAGAACAAAACCCTAGGTTTTTTGCTTGCATTGGGGTAGAAGCCTGCTGGAATCAACAGCAGCCTTTCACACAGGTTTCCACAGGTGAGCAGTCCTAGTACAAGGAAGAGCTGACTGAAAACACCAAAAAGCAAAAATAAATATCTAGAATCATTCAAGAAGTGAAATATGCTGCATCTTCTCCTAATCCACCATGAAAGCTTTTTGCCCATGTCAGAGACAAGGCAGCAAGCCTACTTCAGAGCTCTATACAGCAGTGCTGCAGCTGATCAGCTCCCAAGAGTGCTGAGCTGTGAGAGGTTCAGCCCAGCAGCAGGGATAGGGAGGGAGAGGAAGAAGTTACTGCCAACAGACAATCACCAATAGGTGACTGAAAAGACTGACCATGTCCCCAACAGTCCAGGAGGCAAGTACCATGTCTTCCTGCAAACAGAAGAGACACAGCTTGCGCAAGCTGATAGCACGGACAGGACTGAGGAGGCTGAAGAGTTGCTAACACTATTAGTTGCGGGTTGCCCACAGCAATTCTAACTCCTCTAGCCTGAGAAAAAACTTACTGACAGGTTGCAATAAACAGAGTCCTACCATAGTCACCTACAAAGAGAGCATAAAATCCCCACAAGCCTGATGCCTCTGGATCCAGGCCCCCGGTACCATGGAGATCTCTCACATGCCTCTTCAACAAACTACAATGCCTAGTGACAACCACTAGATTTAACACACAAATTCTAACTATCACAAGTCTGAAAGGCTCTTTCCCATCGTGCCATTCATAGGGAGGAGAAACCACTGAAGGCTGAAATATGATTAGGATGCCAGTCACACATATTGTCTTATAGCAGTGCCCAGCTTCAGCCCACATTTCAGCTTAAAGGAACACAAAACTAATGTACCAGTCACTGAAACAAAGCTTGATAATTACAGCAGAGGATGCACCAGGCTCTTTGCATTGACATTACACTTTGTTCTGCTGGAAAAACTTGTGCCTAGTCAGCCAGAGTGCATTTGGGTGTTAGTGGTCACCATGCCACAAGATAGCATCAAAAAGCTACCTCTTGAACAGCTTCTTAACTGCTCCAAGGATGCAAAGTTCTTTTGTTATTCTTCAAAGAGCAAAATCTCAAATTCTTCATTAAAGCTTCCAGATACAGTAGTCGCTGTTTTCTGTCCCACTCACTAAGGCCTTAGACTAAGATATTAAGGCTTTTCTTTGTATCTGACCGTTCCCCATCACAGTACCCTCTACACCCATCATGCTGAGTAACGAGCGATAAAATAGGTTGCCTGATCAGAAAGTCTGTTTTAAAAAGATAAGAGTCCCTCAAAGGGCTTAAACAGCTCTGCTATTGTTTAGGCATTTCCCCATGAACTCTCAAGAGCAGCCCAAATTCACACATCACTGATCAGCTGATGGCAAAAATAGAGGCAGTTTATTAATGCTCCCTGATCAAGAGCATAGCTTTTTCCACTCAGGCTACAGGCAGATACTTTTAGCTTTTGAGGTCCCCAGTTCAGTCTCTGGATGCCAGCCATGACACAGACCAAACAGTTCAAACAACAACTGAATAATCTCCAGCCCTCAAGATGGCCAGAATAAAGAATATACAGTATTTACCATGCTCAGTGGTTATCGTATGAGTTCTAACGGAAGCTCATGTTGCCCCTGCTGCAGTGACCATGTTCTCACAGTTCTGCAGTCACATTACAAATATACCTGACTATATTGTTGAATAAAAAAAAAAAAAGAGATATAAATAAATATATATGCACAGATATATTTTTTTTGGAAATTCATGATCATCCAGAGAAAGCCCAGAAGATTCAGGCTAGCTCTTGTATAATCCACAATAACCTAAAATGACTAAAAGCACCAGTCATTGTCCTGTGAAGAAATTAATTTGGGTCCATAAGATTTTCAGGCTTTTATGACTTGGTTATGCACAGAGTCTGTCAAGGACCCGCAGCATTTTGGCACAGTCCAGTCACACACAATCCTTATTCACTCCCTGACATTTGATAATGGAGTTCCAGGTGGGCAGTTGTTCTCAAGCCTATACATAGCTGACACACTGAAGTTACTGCTTTTTACAGCTTGAGAAGACAATCTTCACTTGAACAAGTACAGGCAAGCCAGAGAAGCTCAAACTCATAGGTCAAAAGAAACAAACAAAAAAAGCGCCAATAAAGCAATACAACACAGCAGGCACAGAATAGGGAAGGCAGCAAGCAGCTGACCCAGCTCACATATTCATTCTGTTCCAAGCTGCAACTTGAAGGACAATCTAGTAAATATTTTAGGGAACTTCTAGCGAAATACCATTAATAAAACTGTCAAAGCAGAATAGACTCTGTCTCACATACAGCATGTTGTGCGCTTCACAGAAAGGTGAATCCTTGCCCGAAAGAATGTGCCCAATTATGCAACGCTCAGGGAGAAGCTCCACTTTGACTCCACCCAGAGACCAGCTCACACCTGGAGCGAGGAGTATCTAGACCCTGTCATTTTAGCCCACACGCTGCAGTTGTGCATTCTGCTCCCATTACGCACCGAGAATGACTCGAGTCGTCGTAAAGCTTAGTGACTTCTTGGTGACATTTGAATTCCAGGGTGGAGTGGGAGGCTCTGCTAGGGCTCTGTACTGCAATCAATTACCATCATATCAGAAATTCCTTTGTGAGAATTAGACCTGCAGTTGATTTGAAGGGGAGAAAGGCATACCCCCCGTTTCAGGAGGTAGGGAGCACTAGTTGGTTAAGGAGGGTTAAAGAGTTGAATGAAAAGGCCAGACTACTTCCTAGGGCCAAGAGCAAATGTCTGGAGGTGGTCAGCTAACCTCCCCCTCACCACCAAGCTCTGAGGCTTCTGCAAGCCTGAAGAACTGAAGCAAGCAAAGGACACATAGTTGGCACAGAAAGTGGTGAAACTGGTTAATGCGTTTGGGCCACGCTACCTTGACTTATCGATAGCTTTGCGGAGATCGCGGATCCCTCCTCCCAGGCACAGTGACAAATCATAGACTGTCTTCTCAAGCGCTGGATGTTCAGGCCCACTAATACCCTTCGTGTTTATCAGCTTTTTCCTGCCCTGCGCCAGAGAGGACACGGTAACCCCAGCAGCCTGCCTGGGGCCAGGCGACAGGGCCACAGGCAGCACCCCTTGGCCTGCCCCAAACCCTGCTCTCCCCTCCCTGACACCAAGACTGCTGCCGGCTGCCAGGAGGGAGGAAAGGACGAGCAAGGCCAGGACTGACCCGGGTGCCGTACTCCTCGCTCCGGCCGTCAGGGGCCCGGCTCGTAGACCGGCAATAACGGGCTCCCCTAAGACAAGAGGGTGCAGCCCCCCGAGCCTGGGCCCCAGAGAGGCCCCTTCCCC